>QLYP01000082.1:64699-107654 GCA_016647725.1 Nasonia giraulti
CAAATCATTAAAAATAGGCAAAAAATGCAAAAATTGCTTGAAACCTCAACTTTGACCAGCTAGAACCCGAAGCCAAATGAAGGAGTCGCGCTGAAATTTTTTTTGGGAGTTAGGTACATATATGCCCTATATGTTGTACCTAACTCCCAAAAAAAATTTCAGCGCGACTCCTTCATTTGGCTTCGGGTTCTAGCTGGTCAAAGTTGAGGTTTCAAGCAATTTTTGCATTTTTTGCCTATTTTTAATGATTTGTAGCTAATAAAGGATGCATTTTTAACTAAAACTATATGGATACTTTTTTTTGTGAAATTTTTTTTCTGAATTTTTCAATAAAAATACTTTTAAAGCCCTATATGTATGTAAAGACTACCTTATTTGCATTTTAATCCTTAAAATATGAAAATCTAGATGTTTGATCCAGACTCCGACAACCTTAATACAGTAAAAAGATACCTTTTTATAGTAAAAAAGTAGCTATAAAGTTTTAGAATAAGCCTGACCTTTTATTAGAAGTTATGTAGAAAATAAACATGATATAATGGCTAATATTCAAATTTGACACTTATAACCTAGTACATTTCATAACTACCGATACCAACAAAAAAGTGCCACTCGGTAATCGAAAGTAGATAAAAAACCGCTGCCAATTCATTGGCACGTAGCTTCCTCCAACTAAATTTATAAGTCCAATAAATAAAATATATCTATATATCTGCTTGTTAATGTATGAGGCGATTTTTGATACACAATTTAAAAAGTTTTGGATAGTTCATTGTCCAAAAGTTTGCAGACCCCTCTGTTTTCTCATTATAGAATACGAACACTCTCGTCAATTTTTTTTTCACAGAAATTCACGCATGCTTACATGTGTTCCTAACCAACCTAACCATCAAAACAGCAGGTTATTCATTAGATAGGTCGCTTGCGCAATTTTCAAGAAAACGATTTTTACATCTTAGCTCTTTAGTTGAAAACCTTTTTATGGAATCGTTTAAAATTTTAACAGCAGATAGCTTTTTTTATAGTGAATTACCAAATAAAATTTTGAAGCGTTTGACTACATTGTTTTAGAAATATGAATAATGAAAAAATTTTCAAAAAAAAATTGAAACCTTGATATCTTAAGAACCATAGGGGTTTGAAAGCTGCGCAATGAACGTAGCTAAAACACATTAAATACCTACTTCTTCCCAAAATCTCAAGTGCAATAAAGCCTTTTTACGTCCGTAATCGAGGCACAAAAAAAAACTCATTTTTTTTCAGTTTTCGATTTATTATTGAAAAAATAAGTAGTCAAATCACTTGAAATTTTAATGGGATATAGTTTGACACATGACCTACGATATGATTCTTTACATGAGGTTATGATATTTAGTTTCAGGGATATGAATTAAAAAAAATCGCCTTTTTCATTTTATCTGCCGAACAAAGCGGTCAATCTCGAGCACCAAACGTGGACAAGTAGGTAATTTTATTGTTTAAATTGTTTGTAACAATGGGATGATAGAAAAAAACGCAAAATAGTGTTTTTCAAAAATCAAAAAATGACCATAAAAAATATAGTTAAGAAATTAAAAAATAACTGTTTTTCCCGAATTCAGAATCCAAAAATATATATGCATGTCAAATTTTATTGATATTGATAAAGTAGTTCCAGAAATATCACGGTATACATACACACACACACATCCATACGGACATTTTCGAAAAACACTTGATTAGAACTTCTAACACACTAAAAAGTATTTTTTAGAAGTTTTGAAGAAACTCAAAATTTTACTATTACAAAGCTTCCTCTAGGAGGAAGCAAAACGCTAACTTATGATTTTTTAATTTGAATATTCATTTTCATTACCTTTTGATTAAAATTATATCATGATATGTTGCTACGAGCCAAGCCGACTACTGGTTGCGTACTGCTTTTCTATATGTATTGAAAGCTAGGTAGCTGCGTAACTTTGTTGGTATCGACAGACATGAAATGTACTAGGTTATAAGTGTCAAATTTGCATGTAAAACCATTTATTAGATAGCCTTAACCTATATGTAGGGCTTTAAAAGTATTTTTATTGAAAAATTTAGAAAATTTTACAGAAAAAAGTATTTAGGTAGTTTTAGTTAAAAATGCATTCCTTATGAGTTACAAATCATTGAAAATAAGCAAAATATGCAAAAATTGCTTAAAACCTCAACTTTGACCAGCTAGAACTCGAAGCCAAATAAAGGAATCGCGCTGAATTTTTTTTTGGGAGTTAGGTACAACATATACAACATATATATATATACAGTTTGGGCAAAAATTAAAATTTTCATCTTCGATTTCACGGAGAACCCATATTATAACGGGATGAAGCTTTCGACAGCAATCGCGCAGACGTTAGCTGCGTGCAATGCAATTGCTATCGCGTAAATCACCTCGAAATAATCGAGACAAGGTCTCGTTTCCTCGGGATGCACTCGAGGCTCGCAGTGGACCGGCCAAGGTCAAATATGGCTAGCTGCAGTTAGCATGCTTTCGCTTCACGATACTCGTACCCGCGGAGGCGGCAGGGAACGTAGTTTATAGGAGACGGGAAGCGGGTCCGCAGAAATGACTCCGAACTTTAGATGTAGAAAAGAAAAGAATATATTGTCTGCACTTAAAATAAGGTACACGAGCACACGCGCGGGTGTGCGAAACGCAGGTGGAATACTCGAGCCCAGGACGTCTCCTTTGCAGGCGAGTCGGCGTAGTCGCAGGTCGGACAGAGTCGAAGCGATGACGCACGAACAAAGGGCACCGGTCACACACACACACGCAAATTCGTGATCGTAAGCCCGTAGCAAAGAAGGTAACGCGATCTAGCGAAAGCTGGCTCTCCTCAGCTAGCTCGAACGAATCTGTCGCGCGCGTTCTCAGTATCGCGCGCGCAGCTCTCGCTCTCTCTCTCTCCCCACTCACCGTCATGGTGTGCTCCCTCTCGCTGCTCTGCCGCTGCTCACCTGTAACATGTAACTAATTTACATTAAATAATATAATGATTGTATGCTGGGGAGGTTATGACGAGTTAACAACGTTCCTCGTCATAATATATTTATTCAAATTCTTCCAATTTTAATTGAAATTTTTTAAACTTTCACTTGAGTTCTAACATCTAAGAATATTTCTACTATTTTATTTTTTTTCTTTAGTGCACCAATATTGCAATATTTGAATGTAAAGATAAAATATCGCACTTCATAATATACTCATGATTATAAATGAGGTTTGTTGTAAACTTATTGTAATTTTGAAGGTAGCACTATATACCGTTTCACATAACTATTATGGGTTAATCTGCTAATCAAATGCGAAAAAAATTGGGTTTTTAAAATAAGAGGTCACATGATTTTCACCTGTAAATCATCTGCTAATCAAATATGAAATTGGCACGCTTTTCCCTTGAAAATCACCTGGAAATCATCTAATTTTCACTGAGGCTTATTCAGTAGGGGACATAGTAGAGGAGCAAGTATTGGCAGTGGTTTGGAGATTACAACCTGTGGGATGCCAAGTAAAGACGTGCTGATGGATGACCAGTCACATGCGCCAAGGAAGTCCCTAAGCTTCTCAGCACAGATTTCTTTATAGTTTCTGTAAGACTATGTAGCAGGTACGTGGCGTGGAATCTCTACGCCGAGTGTGGCCGTGATAAGGTCGTGTCCGTTGATGAAAGGAGTGTCCGTTTTCCAGTATGAGAGCAGGCAATCCTGCTCATCAATTAAGCATAGGTCAAGTTAGGTGGCAAAGTCCTGTCTGTGGTGGGTTGCACCACATGGCACAGAAGTAAGAGAGTTTACATCAATGAAGGCCCTGATAAAGTTGGCGTCTTTAGATGAGGAAAGTTGATCGGAATTAAAGTCACCCATGATAACCTTCGTAATTAAGTATGTAATTGTGCATATGCATTGTTCAATAAATTTAGACCCTTGGATAAAGGGTGTGTGCGGAGGACGATTCACAACCCCCACGAAGATGGGCAATACTCCCTTAGCAGAGATCTCACCGAACAGATATTCCAGCTTACCTGGCTTGCCTGACCATTCGCCGTCAGATGACGAGATAACGCTGGCTGTCAGTGAATGATGAATGTAGAGGGCCACACCTCTACCGTTTCTGTTTTTGTCCCGTCTGTACAGTATGTAGTCATCCAGTGAAGAAATGGATGTTATCTTGTCACTTAGCCAAGTCTCAGTCACAGCTATTATGTTAAAGGGGAAATGAGTGGACAAGAAGAGCCTGATCATCTCATTGTGACCCGTAAGAAAGTTCGCATTGAAATGATAGACTCTCAGACCCTCAGACAGAGACGCTATAGAAGCAGATGTGGCTGAGTTAGATGATTTAAATAGTGGTTTTGGTGGGATGATAGGAGTGTGTCTTAGTGTGTGATATCTGTGTTGACTGTTGGCGGCGTACAAGCTAAAAAAGCCTGCAGTTCAGCATCAGTAGAGATGATGGTAGCCCGTTCGCAGTCCTCGCCAGAACCTTTTCAGACGCGGTATTTTGTGCCTAAAGGGCCTCGTTCTGGACTTTTCGAATGTCTTTCAGCGCCGCATAGATTCTTTAGGGACGTCTCGATAGACGTCCGATTGAACAATTGTAATTTTTCGTTTTACTCGATTTTATGTAGTTATCTACGTCACAGCGACACGCTTAGGTGTGCAAGTTTGTGAGTAGAAAGGTTGTATTTTTAACTTACGTTGTAGCAACAAAAACACAATCTAAAGGCTATCGGGAGTGTGTGCGTAGGGTAAGGCGTGCTGCCACTTTGTTTTTGCGCAACCGCGTAAACGTTGTTTGGACGCACTACAGATCGCAGGGACAAAACTAACATGGCGAAGCAAATTGAAGATGTCTTCGAGATTTGGTGCTGAGTCATCGATAAAGAAGAGATGCAAGAAGCTCTTGATAGTATGCAGCTAAAGCCAGATGGCAGGCGATTTGATTGTGCTGCTAGGCTGCAGAGATGGCTCTTCGGAGAATATTGGGGAAATAGCTACAAAAGCCGTTCATCAAAAAAAAACGGCAGAACATGTAACGTTGTACTTATTTAGTAGGCATAGAAAATCAACGTTAGGACTGTTCAGATTGATACGACCAGATTCTCTATACGGGCGCCAGGTCGTATCCTATGCTCGGCTGGAAGACTCTCTCCTCGGAGGAGATTTGTCACCAAAAGTCAGGAATTTGTAAATAATTAGGAGTCAGCACTTACACATTGTACTAAAGTTTTATTTCAATAATGGCTCTACTATTTTGACTTTGTTTGACGGTTAAAAGTTTGCTCATACACTCCCGCACAACACTATCATAAACACTCACGCGGCCGAATTTTCCGACGGTCACAGGCATTAAATAAAACAAAATCCATTGTTATACAGTGACTTTTACAAAAACCTTCAACTCTAACGTATTTTCCTGGGCTATACAGTCAACATCAACCTTTCTGCTTATTTTTCTGTGACTTCTGATAGTTAAGACATCATCCTTTAAAAATTTCAGATTGATCGACTGACTGGATAGGAAGCTATTTGATTTTGAAACACGAAAAGTCAAAATAACCCCATAGTGCGCCGTCGAGGCTAGCTCTCGCACCAACGATGGTCGCTCTCGCGCTGACGTTGACGGTTAGCTAGTCCGTTCTTCGAACTAGGGGACAGGCTGGCACCGACAACAACTAGCCGACTTGCTTGTTTCTTCCGCGCACTTAGGGGCTTTGCCGCATCGATCGAGATTTCTCGCATCGATGCGGCTGCGACGTTTGCAACGACGCACCCATTTGAGATAATCGATATCTGTCCTTCTTCGTGTGTGCGTTGACGTCTGTAAAATCTACGCATAGCCTCTCTTCGTCTGTACCTCGCTTTGGCACCATAACTATTTGGCTGACAAAATCGCTAGCAAATCTCTCAACAATACCCAGTCTCTCTAATTATCTGGCTTTTGATCTTCTTAGGTGATCTACGGCAAAACTTCTGTCTCACTGGCGAATCACAGGAAAGTCGGATATGGTATTCCGTTAGGTCTGTAAATCCTAACACATCCGGCGATTATTCAGGTAAAATTCCGTTGACGATCTCTTCAACATGTCTACTCTCTTCTTCACCCCGGTGGTCTGTGCCAATTTTGAATATTTCACAGAAATCTTTGCCAAGGACTACGTCGTGTGCAATTTCCTTCACCGCTTGGTCAGTAATAGTCCCGCTAATATCCTCTTAATCAATGTTGAGCTGCAAATATCCTATTAACGGTGATAATTCGCCCGTAATTGATTAAATAGACGCTTTAGCGGTCGAAAGCCTGCTTTCGAATTTTTCGGCTACTCTTGGCCCTACGAGTGTAATTACTGCTTCAGGGTCGAATAGGGCTCAATGAGGAGTTGCGCTTAAAACTATTTGCATGTAATTTCGATTGTCTAAAATCGCGGCAGCTGGAGGGGCATAATACCCCTTGCTGTCGAAGATCTGACTTTGTAGATACGCACAGTTCGAGTCGGGATCCGGCGGTATCGGCTCTATTTCCTCAATATCTTCTCTGGCATCAGGTGGTGCGTCGTCTCTGGCATCTACTCGATCTTCGTTTAGTAATTCTGAGGCCAGTTCAATTTTCTGCAACTTTGCGAAGTTTATTTCTTCTAACAATCTTCTCTTTTGTCGTTCAAGCTTGAATGTCTTCAAAGGCTTCCGAGACTTCCACCAGGTCTGGCTCGGCAGGTTGATCTGACTGCTCTGATTCTACCTCGAAAGTAATTCTATTATCCGACTTCTCCCTCATCTTTGCATCCACCTTATTCTTCTCTTCCTCTACCGATTTCTCTGCTTCTTCTCTACTGGTTGAATTTGTTGATACTCTTTTGTGAAAGAAAGATACCCTGACTTAGGGTATAGCCTTTAAACTTCGATGAGTTCTTGTGAAGTGACAACTCATCCGACTCACTGCTCATATACAGTATTGACGGCTTGACTTCGTTCGGCTCGTTTAGTTTATTGAATAAACTGTTACGTTAATCGCTCCGGAGCTTCTCTCCCCACAAGCTATACTCTACGTTTTCCTCTTCGCTACTAGATGAGCTTAGAACTCCCGTTCTCACTGTTTACTTGCATTTTATCTTCTTCACCATTTTCTTGTTACTACTCAATATAGCATTAGAACTTGGCAGTAACACTTCTTTCTCCCGACAAATTTTCTGCTATGTGCAATGCAGTTTCTGTAATGTTGCCAACAGGTTTCGTTAGTGTCCGGTAATAGTTTTTCCTTTTCTTTCTTTTTTTCCTTCTCACTACTTTTTTCCATCTTCATCTCCGGTTTGACTAAGAAGCTAGACCAACAGGTTATGTCAGCTTTTGCAATCGGCTGATTACTCTCTTCCGGCATCTGATCTACTGCTTACAGTGGTCTTAAACCACTATCTCCCCCTCCCAAAACTGCGCTTACCTTAAGTAACGGAGTAACAGGGCTAGCAGTTTTCTCAACATCCTCTGAGGCCATTACTGTGGTGTTGCGGGTGGCATCGGCCCTATAGACCCGCGCTGCCATTTCCCAATATTGTACGAAATGAGGTGCAATTTCCACCATTATGGAATCGATGGACAGGCAGATGATCTATGGGCTACTAGCTGGCAGTTGTAACAGGCTCCGAAAAATTCTGAGTTTTCGGTGTTGTTATACTGTCTTGGGGTCAGGCTTGGATTGAAGTTGCTGTTATTCGTGGTGTTCTGTGGTTGTTGAGTTTGAACCTGTGGTGGAGTGTTATTCGACTGTCTGCCTTGCGACACATTCTTGGCTTGGTTACATTCACAAGTCGAGCTGGAATTCACCGGTTGGCCAGTGATAGAGGCTGAAACTCCTGGCAAAGAGTTCGTTTGTTGTTTCGGCTTACTATTTTTATTGTTGTTGTTTCTATTCTTGGTTTTATTACTCGTGACTCCGGCAGCTAGGGAATACTTCTTAATGTCTTTGTAAGACTCTATCTTCTTCCCTCTAATTATTTTACGGTACTTTGGCCTCAATCTCTCCGTTAATAATGTAAAGACCATACACGAAAGTAGGACGGGCTGCGCAAGTCTTACAAATAATTATTTATTTGCGAGAACTAGCCTTCGGCTCGAGAGCCTGTTCTATTACTAAAGTTACATGCTGTGGAATTGGGGAAGTCCCGCGCTGCTAATCTGCGCGGACGCGTATTTTGCGCGCGGACGGTATTCTGTCCTCGACTGCGTTTGGCAGACGTGTGAGTGTCAGCTGTACTTACGGTCGTTGCAGGCAAATCGCTTGTGACACTTCAGTGTCCTGCGGACTCCGCGTTATGTCCGTGCTTAACTCGTCTCGTGTGTGGATGCTGATGGTTAGTCCACAAGTAAAGTACTCTTACCTGCACGTCGTGATTGTGAAGCAGATTCGAATTTATTTGTTTTGATTGAGGTTAAGTTATTATTATCAATTTAGTGCACAAGGGTTTTATTTATATTGATTGTTATATTTTTATTGGCCCAGAGCACTTCACAGACGTTTAGTTTACAGAGTTGATGGAGTTTCGCTATATTTAGCTTAAGATGTTGTCGTTTTACAGTAGTATTTAGTAAGTTTAGTCTTATTTATTTATTAATTGTAAAGTACCTATGATTTATCTTAACAACTTACTATTATTATAATCCTGCGCACTCTAGATGGTTCTAATCACCCTTCGTGGCAGATGTTGACTGTATTATCTACACGCGTTCACGTGGCAATTTAAAATAGGGATGGTCAACTGTTCTTGCTAACGCCGGAGACTCCACTCGACGGACCTTAGCTTGTACTTCTCTCTGTGACACTGATCTGTATTCAAAGGGCTCTCCGGCGTATGCTATGCCAAGATACGGATTTAGCACGCTCCCAATGTGTTGGACGGATTTAGCATGCTCTAAACACTAACACTAGCAAACACCGCCGCTTCACCTTAGAATCAGTTGTAGTCGCCAGTCACTACGCAAACAGGCGCTGCGTGGATCGGCTCCGGGGTTTTTAAAGCCTCGGTACCGATTCACGCAGTTATGAAATTTAGATGAAGAAGATCGTGGTAGTCCAATCAGCATTCGCCACAAAGGATCGACGCATACGCCTTGTAGTAGTCGTTCACGCGTAAGGAGTGCTGACACAGAAGTCAAAGCACTCGCTCCGATTTTCGGCGCTCTACATGTTTTGCAATCCAGTTGCTTCGTCACGATCGGATGTACATTATTTGTGTGTGTGCATGGTTGCAGTCATGCACGTGTCATTCGTATATAAATACATGCATATCTTCGCATGTATTCTTACATACACATTCACTCATACATACACACAGGTATAAACATATATCCATGCAATTTGAACATGGCACATTACAATAATCTTAGTTGTTCCTCTAATTCTATCGGCTTCTTCAAAC
Source organism: Nasonia giraulti (assembly GCA_016647725.1). NCBI lineage: Eukaryota > Metazoa > Arthropoda > Insecta > Hymenoptera > Pteromalidae > Nasonia > Nasonia giraulti. The sequence continues at coordinate 74,131 of QLYP01000082.1, forward strand.
GTGATACTATATACTTAAAGTTCGTGATGTAGACAGGTATCTTCTCTCCTTTCCCTTGGGTCCGATTGACTAATTCGTCCACAATATCGTTGCGATTAACTCATGTGACATACTGCTGCTTAAAGGCTTTTTTAAAGGCTTTTCACCCTGTGATTTGTTTCTTCTCTGTCCTGTACCACATGGGGGATTACGGCCAACATGTCCTTGCCTCTACGGCGCAGGTTCTCCTTGCATTCAGTCATTTGCAATAAGCATTCTTCCGAATCTTCTTTTCCTTTACCAGCAAATTTAATATTCTCTTTCTGTACTATTTATAGCTGGTAAAGATGTTTGGCTAAACGTTTGTCTAGCTATGTTCGCCTAGCCGCTTTCTTCTTACGGCTTTTCGTTTTCTTGCTTTGCTTTTACGGTTTTTACCGTCAGAATACGAAGAGCTGTCCGAGCTACTAGAACTGTCCTGGCTATTACTGCTAGAGGAGCTCCTGCTGGAGCTAGTGTCCGACTTGGATATCCAAATTCTCTTACTTTTGGCTTGTTCAGTTTTCGGAGTTACATCCTTAGTTAGGTCTCGGTTCTGGCTCATCTTCCTCAGAAGTGTCACTAACACTGTCGTCTTCACTCTCATCACTGTCTTTCTTTGAGTCTTTGCTAGGTTCATAGTGCGAGGTTCAATTTTTACCGGCTTCCGACATAAACCAAGGTTTGGCTGGAGATTGCAACGTAATCTTCTTTTTCTTCTTTTGAGTAGTAGTGCTTATGTTGTCTGGCTTTTGTTTCAGTGGCTTCGTTGAAAGCAGCATCTAGGATAATAGGTTGGATCAGAGAATTAGCTTTGAAATTTGGTGTTTTAAATTCCCACGTTTTGGGTTGATTTAAATTTCGAGTATCATCTAATAGCGATATCCGCAGTTGAGGCTATTTCTATGTTGCTCTAGAAGTCAACGGTAAGATGCTGCGATTTGTCTCTGCATAGCGTGTAATTCTTATGAAACTCGGCGTTCGTACCGTAGAGATAATAGTCTGGTTGAAGAATGGGTTTGGCATAGAATGTGGATAGCATAGAATCTGGCTGAACTCTTGTGGCTTGGCTAACAAAAAGTAAAGAGGTTGGATCAATCATCTTCTGCTTTTCAGAGGACCGTTGGGGGCTTCGAGTACTTGAGTGAAAATGAATTTTAATTTTATTTTCAAATTTTTAATTTCAAAATAAGTTAATAATTTCTTTCAGGCTATCATTTCCCGCATTTACTTCAGATTGAGAAGCTGACTCGGCTCTCGAATCCTCTTTACTTCTTTTGCCAATCTTCTTAATTTTCTTGTGGCTGAGAATAGCAGTCAACGTTTTTTATAAGCTCAATGCCTTCGTTATCCCATTTCTTTCACGGCACCTATTCGCTTAACCCTAAGCGTAAAATTATGGCTCTTAACAAACGATCTCGGCAAAGTATTCTACTCCGTACTCACTTTCAACGAGCTAAGTCGTCCTTCTAAATCTTCGTCGTCATATTTTCGAATTTCGTTGCTAAACTACGGAATTCTCAATCTTTTCTTAACGCGTCCATACTTATCCGGTGGTTTTCCATGACTAGTTTTACTTCCTTGCCTCTATCCCTCCAAAAATAGAAAAAAAAAAATTATAAACCGACTCTTAACTGACGGCAACTAACTGTCGGTAAGACTAATTGTTCATCTGATGAAGTCGTTTTCGATAATGTCTCCTGTTCTAAATTATTCGTTTTATTTATGGGGATAATATCAATGCACAAAGCAAGTTTTCCTAGTATGGGCTATTTCAGGATTTTATCGCTTTGAAGCGGCTGTGCTTTTGGCTTATCTAAAATTCGCCAATTGAATCAAGCTGGCTTCGTAGAGACGATTGAAGCCCCCCCTCCCTGGGTCAGGCTCTCTGGCTAATAAATCCGACAATCAACAAAGAAAATTTAGTTACAGGTTACAATTTCCGAAACGTTACAACTTTAGCTTAAAACGCTTGACTTGTTCACCAGCGACAGCTACAATTAATAGAATGACTTGTCAGACTCTGACATGACTTAAGCGGACCTTACCACTTTAAATTAAAAAAAAATATTGAATTTTTTGTGTAAATGTACCTTAAATTGTTTAAATAATCAATTAAATAATTATATCAACTCAGGAATACTGTGAAAAGTATCAAACAATATTTTTAAATACCATATGTCAGGTACAATGGGTCTTTGAAGGCCAAAAATCACAATTTTTAATTTCAACTACCGCAGACTTAAGTTTTGGGCTTCAAAGGGCACTTTTTTCTCTATAAATCTACTTTAAATACATATTTTTATGGAGTAAATGTGGAAATTAAAAAAAATTTTAATTTAAAATAGTTGTCTACAAGTTAAGCATAATTTTTATCATTTTCTAAATATTTAAACACATTTTTTTATCAAATTGTAGTCGAGAGAATCCCCCGAAGCCCCCGAGAGATCAAAATTTGATGTTAGTTGGGGGATTTCGTTTTGGGATAACGCCAACGAACACTGATATAAATAATATTATCGTGTTAAAATAATCATAAATAAATAGACATATAGTATATAACATTAATCAAATTATCATGCCAAAATAATAGACATATATGTAAATAAATCTGTTGCAACGCCGGTACCCTAAGCGGGTCATGGACGTAGTTGTCCAGAGCGGACGGGTGGCTGCCTATCACCACTACACAGCACGTCCTCAGGTTGCGGATAGAGGAACGGCCCCTGAGAAGGAGGTTAACTGCGAATAAATCGAATAAGTAGCCGCGGACAGCCGATAGGCCCGGGCGTGGGTGTGATGAGCCCACACTGGCGAACGCATTCATCTAGAAACACTACGCAAGCACCACCACAACAACGAACACTCAACAATATTTCCTATTTTCACTTTCTCTTTCTACCTCACTATGTCTATATTCTATCTCTTTTAGCACACATTACAAAAATCCTGCTGTCGTGGAGGATGCGGGAGCGATGACAACTGCCCCGAAAGGGGATGTGTAGAATGATTCGCCACCTAGTCTTACGCGGTAACGAAGCCAGCGAAGGCGCGCTGCCTTGCAGGGGGGCGTTAGGATACGAGAATGACTCCGTAGTGTGTCCGACGATGAGTTGGCTCCGTCCGCATCAAAGTCGGAAAGCTCTCATACTTAGTTCTACGCGCGGGTTTAACTTACTATCATGGCTCAAAAAAAACAAAACCAAACCAAAACCAATAGGGACTTAAAGGTGGGAACGTGGAATGTGCGCAGTTTATAAAGAGCAGGCGCGTACCAGAAAATCTTAAAAGAAGCTGGCGAGCGCGAATTAGATTTAGTAGTAATACAAGAAACTTGGTGGCAAGATAGCGGGATTTTAGCAAAAGATAACTTCACCTTTATATTAGGGGGCGCGAGCGGACACTCCTTAGGTACCGGATTTCTGGTTAGCAAAAGATTTATACACGCTGTTAAAATTTTCAAATTCGTGAACGACAGACTCTCGTATATCATCATCGAAGGAGCGTGGTACAATTACGTGGTTATTAATGTACATTGCCCTACGGAGGACAAAGAGGAAGAGGTAAAGGATCTTTATTAGGAAGCTTTAGAACCATTAATCGACCAATTCGCGTCTTACGACACCAAAATAGTAGTGGGGGATTTCAACGCTAAAATAGGGAAAGAGGAAATGTTTAGGCCCACTATAGGCAAGGAAGATCTGCACGAAACCAGCAACGATAACCGTATTAGAGTCATAAATTTCGCGGCGGCAAAAGATCTTATAGTAAAAACTACGTGCTTTAAGCACAAGGATATACACAAAGCAACGTGGACATCGCCGGACGGAGCCACGCAAAATGAAATCGATCACTTCCTTATCGATAAGAGGCGCCACACAAATGTACTTGACGTAAGAACCTATAGGGGGGCGGATTGCGACTCGGATCATTTTCTAGTAGTGGCCAAATTAAGAGCCAAATTAGTAGCCGGGCAAAATAGTAAACGGACTAACAAAGTAGAAATCTTCGACATTGAAAAGCTACGAAACGGGGTTGAGCGAATTCAGTATCAAGTAGAAATAAGTAACCGGTTTCAGGTTCTCGAGGACACAGATGCACCGACGGAGGTAGATGACGACCCAAACAGTCTATGGGGGGCTATCGAAAGAACGGTAAAAGAGTCCGCGAACAAAGTGCTAGGTAAAAAGAAAAAGCCAAAGAGCAAACCATGGTTTGACGAAGAGTGCAAACTCTGGTTTGAAAGGCGCAAAGGAATCAACGCTATTAGGATGGGTTTCCAGAGTAGATCGCAATTAATGAAATATGAGGGCGGGAATCTCGTTACAAGCGAAAATGAACTGCTAAAGCTGTGGAAATGATATTTTGATAAGTTACTAAACGTACATGAAAACTGCAAGGAAACGGGAGATGAAATCCACACTGCTGAACTCCATATGGAAGAACCGACCTACAAAGAAGTAGAAGCCGTGATCAAAAAACTAAAAAACAATAAGGCCGCGGGAAACGATTCTATACCAGCTGAACTACTTAAATATGGGGGCACCGAGCTTACATTCAGAATTTTTGAACTAGTATGTGCTATTTGGAAAAATGAAACGATACTGGAAAACTGGAAAGAATCCATCATCATACCGATTTTCAAAAAGGGAGATAAGACAGATTGCAATAACTACTGGGGAATCTCACTTTTAGCTACCTGCTACAAAGTTCTATCAAACGTAATACAGGCCAGACTCACGCCCTTCGCGGAAGATATAATAGGAGAGTATCAGTGTGGATTCCGGCGTAACAGGTCGACGAGCGATCAAATGTTTACTATAAGACAGTTGTTAGAGAAAAAATGGGAACATTGCGAAACAATACACCAACTATTTATAGACTTTAAAAAAGCGTATGACTCTATCAAACGAAGCAAAATGTATCAAATCCTTGTGCTCCTCGGAGTACCAAAAAAACTCGTGAAATTAATTCAAATATGTGTGAACGGAAGCACGGGAAAGGTCCGAGTAGGCGGTAACGTATCCGAATCATTCATGATACGCAACGGTTTGAAACAAGGTGACGATCTTTCTACGGTACTCTTTAACTTAACGCTAGAATATGTTGTTAGAAAAATGCAGACTAGCGGGCTAGGTGTAACCCTTAACGGAAAAACACAAATTCTGGGATATGCGGATGACTTGGACATACTGGGGGATAACGGTGCAGCGGTAGCGAGAAATGCGGAAATTCTCATAAATGCGGCTGAGGACACAGGGCTAGCGGTGAGCGAATCGAAAACGAAATATATAATCATGGACAAACTGGGCATTTGCGAAGGTGAGGATGATCTTAGAGTCGGAAATTATACTTTCGAAAAGGTTAGCGAATTCAGATATTTAGGTACAACCATAAATGATCGAAACGATATTAAAGACTTCGTTCGGGTAATGCCTGCTTCTACGCCGTGAATAGATTACTAAAATCAAAACTGCTGTCTAGAAATGTAAAAGTAAGGATATATAGGACTATAATAATGCCGGTAATTTTGTACGGGTGCGAAACCTGGGCGCTAACTAAAGCGGAAGAAAACCGTTTTAGGGTGTTCTAAAATAAGGTTCTGCGGAAAATATACGGGCCAAAGAAAGATGAAGAAACCGAGGAGTGGAGGAAACTGCACAATGACGAGCTACATAATTTATACTCGTCAACGAATATAAACAGAATAATTAAATCGCGTAGACTAAGATGGGCAGGGCACGTGGCAAGAATGGGAGACGATCGTACGGCAGCGCGTATAATGAAAGGAAAGCCAAGCACGCCGCGACCTCTAGGTAGACCTAGGCGCAAGTGGGGGGACAACGTAAAAACGGACTTAACTGATATCGGGAAGGAGGGTGCGCAATGGATGGTGTTGGGACAAAATAGAGATACGTGGAAGGCTTGCGTAGATGAGGCGATGAACTTTCGAGTTCGAAATGCCACTTAAAAAAAATGTAAATAAATGGATATTACGAGGGCAAATTTAAATTTAACGGAGTAGTCCTCAGTGTGCGAATCACTAAGCCAAGTGCAGACATATGCGCAGCAGCAGCGAGTTTTGCAGTGCACAATACTGTCAGCCTCATGATATGTTAGTGCAAAACTCGGTCGCTCAGAACGAGCAGCTCAGCCAGTCGATAGTTGAGAATACCGCAGTAATGAAGGCGCTTATGAGCAAGATAAAGGCCATTATGTCATAATGGCCAAGCAACATAGCGTCCAGCACAATGGCAGACTCACCAGCAGGCGAGAGTAATTCACAGAACTTGCGCAGTGTTCTTGGGACTTGAACTTCAAGGTGTCACAGTTTAAATTTTGATAAAAAGTAAAGGTAAATCACAAAATAGCGGCTAACATGGGAAAAGCGTCAAAATATTCCAGAATTTTTTACTTGAGAATGATAGACTTTAGAAAAAAATTTGCTGAAGAATAAGTTCTTAGAAGCGATTGAACTTGCTGTTCCCTGGGTTAGGTGGGTTAGCCTACTTGTGGTTTGGTAGCGATGGGGGTTAAGTGGGTTAGGGGTATGTATTTACAAGAAAAGATTATACCCTATAGAATTGTTTTGTGACAACTTGGCAGCGCACGCATGTGCCAATGTAGATAGAGGTAATAGATTGAGACATATGGTTGAAAAACGCGAACACTATGTTAAAAAATCTGTAAAGAAAGGTAAAAACTTAAATAAACTGGGTAAAAACACAAGATCAGATAGCAAATGTGTTCACGAATGCGCTCACATTTCTTACTCATAAGAAATTATCATTGCGACTGCTGAATATGAACAGTATCTAATAAGATTTCCTATGCTACCGATGAATGGGATGATGAGCAGGAATACTAACTAATGGCACAACTAAACAGACTTGGCTTAGGAGGAAGAAGAAGACTGCAACTCATTAACCTATAAGATTGTGATATTTACTTGTAGCTAATAAACATTTAATATTGTATGATTTAGATATATTAAAAATAAAGTTAACCTGACAGATTGAGATGGAGTTTTAGAAGTAGCAATCAGTCACACTATAAGTAATAGTGGTAGAAAAAACCACCATGTTTGACGCGCGCGTGCGAGAGTGACTCCCACTCACTTGATTGCGATACGTTGCCAAGTGCAGACCCGTTTTAAAGAAGTATTCAATAATCGCTACGGAAGTAAACTCTTCTGTACTTGATTTTGCTATCTGCTTCGGTTTCCTTAACTTTAACAAATATATTCATTTATACTCAACAGTCGTTAATTCTCGTAGAATGTTTTTCAAATTGATTTGATTTGTTAGTTGTTATTCATTGTTTGACCTACGTACGTAGCAGAGCAGTCGTTATATTTTAGTTTATAAATAAAATTGTTCTCAAGATTATTGCCTTTTTATCCTTGCCTTTTATTATGATGTTACACATTTCGCTGTTAATTTTTGAGACTGTATTAATGTTGTTTTTTTAGAACTATGACTAATCTGCTTGTAAAGCACTTTATGGATGGTATTCGAATAGTGTTGTGTTGACAGTTGTTACTACTTGTTTGTTGTATTAATTGTTCGTTAGATTTTATCACGGACAATCTTTTCTTTATATGAACCATTAATAAATGCGCTTGGAGAGTTGTTGTTAAGTAGTAACTTTTTGACTATATAAATGTTTTTGTTATGAAATTTATTATTTGCTAGTTTCATTACTCTGTCGACGAGATTGTAAACCATGACACATTTATGTGGGTTTAGATGTTGAGATGAATAGTTCAGAAATCTGCCTGACAATGTTGGTTTTGTGTACCAGTCTTGTTATTAGTTCGTTCTCGTCTTTCATTACTAGAATGTTTATAAAGCTTGTGAAATTATTATTTTCAATTTCGGGGGTAAATTGTAGTCTGTCGTCAATATATAAAAAAAAATCGGTTGGAAAGTTTTGATAAGCAATCGGTCTTGAGATCATCCATGACAATGTCTGCGAATAACCTCGAGATTAGAGAGCCCATTGTTGGAGGAATGCTTGATGCACCATGTCAGGAGTCGTGCGAGACTCCCCATGTGTGGGACTCTCCTGACGAGGGACTATCGCCAGGCATACCCACTAAAACTCCACGTCTCATAGGGCCGCGAAAACCTCCCCGGTATCCGCTTTCGCATTCCTTCGGGGGGTCGCCTGTCTTAAGCTATGCTAGCCGTCAACTGGTCTTGTAAACAACCGTCATTGTTGTGTGTCTCACGTCGTCCCATTCGTCACCGCAGTACTTACACCCCGGTGTTGCTACCCTGTTCATCGCGAACAGGTAGCTCCTAAAGTATCCGTGACCGGTGAAAAATTGGGTAAGGTAAAAGTTGACCTCCCCCCATTTCCTGTTCACCCACGGACCTACATCTTTTATAAGGATCCTAGTCCATCTAGCCTTTGGACAATCGGTTCACCTAGTCTGCCATTTGCGCATTGTTATTTCTCTTTCTTCCACGGCGATCGAGATGCTACTCGACGCTAAGCGAGCCTCGTAGATCCGCTTGCGTTCAATCGCAAGAAGATCTACGGGGATTACCCCCGCGATTACCATGGATGCCTCGGCTGCGACCGTCCGGTAGGAGCATGGTATTCTAAGGGCCCCCCTTCGCCGTACCGCCATAATCTTTTTCCGGTACTTATTCATAGTCATACACGCCGTCGGCCCACACTTCTGCTCCATTTAACAGGATAGAGTTAGTGGTCGCCATGAGTAATCGCCTGACTGTTGGCCTAGGCCCATGGACGTTAGCCATGAGTCGGCTAAGTTGCGCTATCCTAGTCGTGGCTTTTTTACAGACGCGATCTAGGTGTTCCTCGTAGTTCAGCCTTGTGTCTAGAGTTATTCCTAGATACTTGGCTGATGGTTTCGTCGTTATAGTCTCGCCGCCTACCTTTATAGGCATAATGGTCGGCATCCGCTTTCCGGTCAATAGGACAATTTCAGTCTATTCAAGCGCCGAAGTCAATCCGTGGTTCGCCATCCACCATAGCACTCTGCTCATGATCGCGTTTAACTTCGCTTGCGCAATTGCTACATTCCGTGCTGTTATAACTGCGGCCACGTCGTCTGCGTATCCAACGAGCATCACATCCCCCGGCATTTCGAGTTTTAGAAGCCCGTTGTATAATATACCCCAAAAGTCTGGACCCAAAATCGAACCCTGCGCTACTCCTGCAGTTATCGTCGCATCGCAGATCTCAGTAATCAGATTAGTGGTTCTCTCGACTAATATCTCTGCTCTTTCGCGTCCGCCTAATTCGTGTGAGATCCCGTTGGATGGGAGGTTCACCCTTTGAATTAACTCCGCGAGTGACTCTCGGTTCATGCGTCGGGTATTCCATTTTGGCGCTCGACTATGATTTCTCCGTGTACTGGTTTGACGGTCTTCGTTGATATTGAATAGAATATACTGGTGGTCGCTATCTGTATATTCTTCCGTGACGTGCCAGTCTCTTATGTTGCGGATCGCCATTTCGCTCGCGAAGGTTACATCCGGTATGGATTCTCCAAAGCCTGTGCTACGGTAGGTAGTGGTATTACCCTCGTTGACTACTATCAAGGCCAGCCTGGCTGCCATCTCGAGGATTGCTCTGCCTCTTGTGTTCGTCGTCAGCATGCCCCATTCCGTGGCCCTCGCGTTGAAGTCGCCCCCAACCACTATTTCTCCGGGGACCTCTCTAATAGCGTCCTCTAATATACCAAGTTTCTTTGTAAACTCGGCTGCAGTTAGGTTCGGTGACAGATATACGTTAAAGAATGTTATGCGGCCCATCCTTCCCCTTACGTAGTCTTCTTCCGTACCCGTATTCGCCAAGCCACGCCCGGGCACCCAAATGGCGGCGGTTTTATCGTCGTTTAATACCCAAGAGGGTGGGTCTAGGTTCTTGTATTGTTCGCTGATCAGTAGGACGTCCACTTTCTGCTCCCTAACGTGTTGGGTTAGCAGGTCATGTGCAAGCCTACTTCTGTGCAGGTTTCCTTGGTGTATCTTCGCCATTGTCTTTGGGTCTTACTTGCGTTTAGAGCCGTCCGGAAGACTGCGCACGCTCCGGTGCCTATGCATCGTCTGGACCTCAGGCGTCTTGGCGTCTTTGCAAAGAAAACACTTTATCTGTTGGGTCGGCACATTGCATGCCGCCGCTCTATGTCCGCCCACATCACACTTCCAACAGCTAGTGCTTCTGTCAGGGCCCTTGCATTTAGTTTTTACGTGCCCGTAGCCAAGGCAACGGTAGCATCGCGTAACACTTGCTCTCACCCGCACTCGGCAGTTTATCCAGCCGATGCGAATCTTTCCTTTTTTGAGCTGAGCGGCGGCTTTGGACATGTTCAATTCAACTACTGCCATCCTCTGCTCTCTCGAGTTTGGCTCGAACAGATGGATTTTAACATCCTCTTCGCAACAGTCCGTCGCGGCCTCGATAGCACTGTTGACCTCTTCCTTTGTCGTAAGTCCATCGATGTCCCTGATCTCTAGTGTTATCTTGGAGATCTTGTTCTCAATCGTGCCTACTTGTCCGATTGCGTCTTGGATAGCTTTTTGCAATGACTTCATTTTGTCATTGCTCTTACCTACCCCCACTAGAACGCCACCTTGTCTTGTTTTACGGACGAACTTGACCTCTGTGTTTAGTTCTTCCGGCTTTACATGTGCTTTCATTTGACCCAAAATGTCAGCATAGGTTTTGCCACTCTCCGGTTTTATCAGAATGGCGTCTGTCCTCTGATGTGGAACCTTCTCTTCTCTCTTCTTTGGTTGGGTCTGCTCCGGTTTGTCCTTCTGTTTCTTTTTTGCCTTCCTGCCAGCAGCGACTTCCCATTGTGTCTGTCCATGAGAAGTCTGTTCACTCCCCTCGCTGGCCCTACTTGTCGAGGGAGCACTTACTTTTTGGGACTTTGCATTGTCCGCTCTCGGTTGTTGAAGGGGCTTCCTCTTCGCAACATCCTCCATCTTGTCAAGAAGCGTGACAGCTTCGATCAAGATTGATCCTATTAAGGGTAATACCCTTTAATCTTGGAATTCACGCCCTTTGGCTTATCCAGGGTTTTGGTAATTTCCCTGGTCATATCTCTCACCTTTCTTATCTTATCACGCAAGCTGGCATGAGCTTGTAGCCATTCCCTCGTGGTCTGGCTTTCTTCACCTACCGTTCCACTCTCGTATCGGTATCCTGCAGCACTCATGGCGCTACCTATACTGGTACTGCTACATGATTTGTGGATTGGATATCCACCGTCTTGCGTTATTGGCACCCTTAAGGTTTCAACTTCCAGGTTTGCCTGTAAGTTTTCCCCGAGTTCGGTTGTAGATTCCATATTATAATCATTTTTTCTTCATCCCGACATGTGTCCGACCCCCTGGATCCCCCCGTCTATGGGGGCAGCTGACATGGCCTCAACACATGACTGTAGGCGGTGCCAGACTGGGTACATCATGTCAGGGTATAGCGCGCGCTATCGCACTAGCCCACCTCTACTCTCTCGAGCCTCCCACTCCGAACAAAAATGCTTGGCTTAGAGAGCCCATTGGAGTACCAAAAAGTCGTGAAATTAAAAATAAATGTTTTCCATGAGTAATTCACAAGCTAGCAGAATTTCATTGAGAGGTATTTCGAATTTGCACGTACCTCTCTTCAATGCTTTTTTTAACGAGTGTTTTATGTATAGTGATTTTACATTGATGCTAGTTAAGCAGTGGTTTTGTAGAATAATTATATTTTATATTTTGTCTATCGCATTGTAGCTATTTTCAATATGTTAAATTTGTTTTTTAATACTATTCTGTATGATGTTAAAAAGATTTTTTGATAAAAGTAGGCAGTTGAACCTATTGTTATAATTGGTCGCATTGAAATATCTTTTTTGTGTATTTTCGGTAGGCCGTAACATTTTGGTATCGTAGTTTCTGTTAACGTGAATTTAAATTCGCTGTATTTTTTACCAAAAAACCCATTTTGTTCCTACGTGTTCATGGATTATTTAAACTTTGTTTGTAGTTTTTGAGGTGGAGTTTTTGGTATTTCTGTGTATGTGTCTCTGTCTATGTGTAAGATAATAATAGTTGTTCTATTTTCTCAATGTAGGTTTTTTTTTCATCGCTACGGTTACATTTCCTTTGTCAGCTAGAGTAAATATAATTTTCCTATTGTCCTCAATAAAGTTTCTTGTTCCTATTAGTTTATTTTCAAAGAATTTGTTTTTTATTGTTGTATGTTTGGTTTTGTGAGTATATTGTATAATTTTGTTTATTAGTTTGTTACGTAGTTTGTCTGCAGTGTCAACTGGGATATCCTTATAGCTGATGATGTTTTCTAAGTTTTTGGATGCATTCGTTGGTTTGTGTATCTTTAAGTTTGCTTTTCAAGTTGAATTTTTTCCCTAACGATGTTATGAATGTGAAATTAGTAGGGATGTCAATGTCTGTGCGATTTTTAAACCATTTTTCACAGTTTAAATCGGAAATATCATTTGTGGTTGTGTTGTTAGTAAATTTGTTGTTGTGTTTGCTATTTAGTTTTTTAGAATAAAAGATATAGTTCGTATCCTGTATATCAATAATTTTAGTTATTGTGTTTTGTGGGATCAATTCATTTGGATGACTTTGTAATCTATCGGAATCAGATTCTAGAAAATTGATCGCAAAAAAAGCAGACAATGATTAAGCGGCAAAAAAGATGAAAATCCAGTAATAAGGAGCGATGGATACATCACCTTATACCAAGAAAAGTGCAGGGACGCAAAGAAGATATAGGAAAGTCAATTACTAACTTACGCAGTTTTTGACGGGGCATGGATGCTTTTGAGCGTACCTACATAGATTGAAGGGAACGGATACACCCTAAATAGTCCAAAAATAAAAAAATTAATTTTTTGTTTATATTTTTCCAAATTGTTTAAAAAATTCAGGTATAATGTAAAAAACATAAAACAATGTTTATATGTGCCATATTATTAGGTATGACATTTCTTCGAAAGCCAAAATTCAGAAAATCCATTTTTCAGCTACCACAGACTTACTTAAGATTTGGGCTTCGAAGGGCACTTTTATACTAATAGATATGCTTCAAACACATATAGTTTCCAAATAAGTGTGGAGTTTTACAAAAAAATATTATTTAAAAAAGTTCACAATGCATTGTAACGAGGAATAACGTTTCTCGCCATGCCGGTAATCGAGGCACGATAGAGAGTGACAAAATAGGGCAGCGTTTGCTCAAATGGTAGCACGCACGCCTAGAGATCTCTGGAGCGCCAGATCGATTCTCGGTCCCGGCGTCTCCTTTTGCGATTTTCTCCTCTCATCGGTAAATCTCGCCCCGTTACATGGCGCCCAACGTGGGGCGCCAATGTAACGGGGTGTAAATCTGATCAACGAATCACGCGCTAAACGAATGGATCGGCGGAGGACTACTCTACGCCTGCGAAACACCTCCGTTACATGCAGCTGTCACAGCTGCTTTTGTTTTGCTGGGTCTACGCACTGCCTGGTGCGTGTTCGGCTGCTCAACTGCGTTAGATACTAATAAATAACGTTTGCGGAGGCGGCGGTATTCGCAAGAAGGAACAGGAATCGGAAGTAAACGAGCAAGGTTTAGAAATGACGAAAAAGTACGTAAAATAATAAGACTAGGTTATATTTTACTAGAGCGTCAAAACCGTGAATTTACAAATATAAAAATAATAATAATCTGCGAGTCGCCAACAACTTTGCGATTCGCCGCGATGCTGTAATAATCGCGCTCGCACGCGTATATCGCTGTGAAGGTCGCGCGCGCCGGATCACTCTCGCGCGGGTGATATACACTTTCATGCACACAATCACATTCACTGCGCGTCACACAAACCTTCTCGATCTCGTCGTCGACGCTTCTGATCCCGGACAGACTGCAGAACTCGAAAGTTGCTGGACCGCTAAACAGGGAGATCAGGATACCCAGATTCCGCGTCGCACTAACACACAGGATATAATGCTCTGGACACAGCACAGCACTCCGGGTTATCGAACGATTTCCTAGATCACGAGCGAAGTCGCGTGTTTACTTTTCGAAGGCCGAGGGCTAACGAGTGCGCACCTCAAGGATTAGCCCGTGCGCTCGCTCTCTCTATCTCTCTTGCTCTTATTCCCGGATTCGCACGTGTTTTTCTTCGCGCGCGCGAGTCTACCCTGTTTCGTCGCGGCTCAGCGGTACTTACCGCTACGAGTTAGCTGCGGTGCTCAACTCGTTACAACATACATAGAAGTGTGTGTGACAAGAGGTCTCATTAGCTATGATGGAGAATGGGATGATGTTTTGCAGAAGCTGCTAAAAAAATAAGTGGTCAAATCACTTACAATTTTAATAGGATATAGTTTGACACGTGACCCATCAACATGATTTTTTCGTGAGTTTAGTTTCAGAGATATAAATTTTTAAAAGAAATCACCTTTTTAATTTTATCTGCCGAACAAAGCGGTCGATTTCGAGGACCGAACGAGGAAATGTAGCTCATTTTATTCTCTTCCAAATGCATTTATGCTGAATTGTTTGTAACGATAGGGTGTTTCGCAAAATAGTGTTTTTCAAAAATCAGAAAATGGCCATAACAAGAAAAAAGTTGAGAAAATAAAAAACAACTGTTATTCCCGAATTCAGAATCCAAAAATAGATATGCATGTCAAATTGTATTGATATTGACGAAGTAGTTCCAGAAATATTACGGTATACATACACACACATACCCGCGCGGGGATGCCGATACCATGTATGTGGCGCGCCCCCTGGGTCGCTCATTATGTTTTATTTTGACTTAGGTATGGACAAATATAAGTAGAGCCTCTTAGGAAAACGATAAAAAAAAAACAGAATTGGAAGCTTAAGAATAGTAGATTAAGGGAAAATTAGTCGCGTTTCACCAGTACCCGATTTACACCCCCAAAATTCACCCTCAAAATGAGAAATTTGTATAAAAATGTACATTTTCTGCTATCTTGCTTGAAAAAAAATGTTTTAATAGACCCCGTCGGTATATCTATATGTTTTTTGGGTCGCTGAATCCGAATCCGGGGTCCGTTTGTCTCTACCACGTCAGGGTCGAGGTCATTTGGAAGTCAAATTGATAAAAAAACCGTTAAAAAATCTGAAAAAATGCATGTATACGTTTTCTGGGTCGCTGAATCCGAATCCGGGATCCGTTTATATCTATCACGTCAGGGTGTAGCTATGTAAATTGAGTTTATCATTTTGTGGAATCTAAATCCGGTGTCCATTTCTCACGATAAGCTTTGTGAAGGTCACTGATGATTTTATTAATCATGAGAAATGAATCATGCGAAAATGCGTCTCTAACTAAATAATTCTAATATAATTTATTTCGAAGTCAAATTTTTACCAAGATGAGAATGTTTATTCTGTTACTTACTGTTATGTCACGTCGTGCGATTTCTTCAATATTTTTAAAATTTTCTTAAAACCTCAATTTTCAAAATGCCTAAATGCGTACGTGATGCTCGTCCAGAGCAAATTCGGAGATGTGGGCCAAAAAAGAGAAAGCGAGGGACAGATAGCCCTATCGTAAACCTCTTGAGCTGCACGCATCAACGAGAGGCATCAGCGGATGCACTACAATAGCGATAGTAAAGTTTTTCTGCGCATTAGTCGGTACGAGAAAGTTTTCAGCGCGACGGACCGAGCGCAATTATAATGATGGATTGCTAATTTATAAGATTTTAAAGATAATAAAGGGAGTTAGAATAAATTCTGAGGCTATAAACAAATGAAATGTATAAATTTCATTAGTAAATTCAATAGTAAATACATTTATTCATAATATTTTCTTAAACTAACGCGTATAAAAGCTTTATTACTAAGTTTTATAGTTATTTGGTATCGGTTTGTAGAGAATTTCACAAGCATTAAAATTATAATATTGATTATTTTATACAATACTTTACTCAACTTTTATTAATGATAAATAAAATGCTTGGAAAGTTTTACACAAATTGGCATGCGCGTCGGTAGCGGAATTCGCGTGAACCACAGTTATAGAGGAGAGGGCGTAGGCGGACCGAAGCTGCGTAGGAGGAGAGATGCGAAAGTTCGGCGTAAGTGAGGGAAAGCTCAAATAAAACGGCTTCTCTCACTCGCTAATTTTTGGCATCTAGGCGAAACGAGACCTCAACAACATCGAGAACAGGGGGGACTCTAGGCCCTTCGTGCTGCCAAACATCGGACTAGTTCATCACTCCGTTCCCGGCTCAGAGTAAGCTCGGTATATTTCTCGCGCTTGTACGCGATAGTTATATTCACGCGCTTGTACGCACTTAAGTTTTATTCTGCGCTTGTACGCACGTAAGTTTTTGTACGCGAACAGTTGAATTTTAAGCAAAAAAATATAAAGTAGTTTTGTGAGTATTATAATTCGTATCTAAAGTTTTCTTCTACATATCTTCAAAGTCCTCAAATATAAACTCTGTGTGAGTTTATACGATGCCCAGCAACAACAAAAAAAAGGAAAAAGTAAGTAACATTAATATTGCTATCATAACTTTTCTACACCTGCCTAAACCTATCGCTTGGATAAGTGAACCGTTTAAAACCGAGTCATTTATCTCTCTCTTACTCTTTTAGAATTTAAATCCTAATAACTCCGGATCATTTTCTAAAAAATTTATTTTTCTTCCATTCCTACATTAAGCAAACATTTAAAGCACCCAGCTATTGCACAAAAGTGCAGGCTAAAGGTGTAGTTTTATGATAAGCGCAGTAACATCGTTGGATATTACAAGCTCTTTTCCTTGGCGCCTAACGTGTGTGGCAGTACACATAGCGTTTGAATGTTTGTTGAGTATAAGGAATAATCTGCATGCGCATGTTAATTTATTTAAAACATAGTAGGGAAATAATAAAGAAAAAAAATATATGAAATCTTTTTTTGTACGAAATTTTGAGTCTGATTAGAAAATAATTTGAAACTAGAAAAATAATCTAGAATTCTGAAATTTAGTAAATACTAGAAATTGATTATGATTACTGATTTTAAACAAAAATTACCATAAATGATAAAATAATATTTTGAATATACGGCTTTTGGATTTTTGGTACGGTCGAGAGTGGTTTATAATTTAGAATAGACGTATGTGTGTGTATATATACACTAAATGAAAGTTTAGAAATTGGTTTAAATAAATCATAAGAATTTATTCTGAAAAAGATAAAAAAAATAGTTAGTTATTTTCGTTTATCTAACAATTGTATAAGGTAGCAGACGCTTTTCTGTCAAAACAAGCGTGGCCTAAGTAGCATCAGCTTAAAGTTAGCATCACTATCAAATAGCTGCAGTCGAACTCGAAGTGCTGCAGTGCTGCCATCTGACGCGCTCGAACTATACGGCGCGATTTGAATTTGAATTTAGAACAGATCTTGAATCTTGTGATGGAATAGTTGATTTATTAAACAAGAAAATTGATAATTGAAAGTAATTGATAAATTGCGTATTTAATAAATAGATAATAAATAGATATTTATTAAATATTATAAATAATTGAATGGATTTAAATAGAAAATATTAGAAAGAACATATAAACGTGAAGTTTAAGTTTTGATGTGAGTCTAAATAAATAATTAAATTATTATTAACAAATTAAGTTTAAATAATGAAATAAAAAGAATTATAACAATTCATATTTACCCTCATTAAAAAATTTTAAAACGAATATTTAAATTTTATTTTGCAACTAGATTTGTTAATAATTTAAAAGTTTAAATGTATCTTTGTTGAGACCTCCGATATCTATAAGTAAAAACCTAGGCGAGGGGAATATGAGAGATAATTATTAAAATACTCGATGTGTATTATATTTTTTAATATATAAAGGAATATAAATTGTTGAATTAATAAATTTATTGATATTCTAATATTCGTTTTGATTAAAGCATTTACAAATCTATTGAAAATTTTTGTAAATTATATGAAATTTTATAACTATTTCAAATAAAAGTTAGCTTATGAGTGGAAAAAAGGAAGAGGGAAAACGCGTTACAAGAAGTTCCGCGAATAAAGATCCAAAACTTAAAGAATACGTAGATAAGTGTAAACAAGTTAAAAAAACTTCAGATCAGGAAGTAGTCATCTAAGTCGGATACATCAGAGGCGTTTGATTCAGCAACATCGCGCGATACTACATTAAATTCGGGAATTTTAGATTTGACAGGAGGTTAAATTATAGATTCAACAGGAGATAAAACCGTAGTTGAGACAGACAAACAAAATCAGGATTCACAAAATAATAGTGTAGACTCGTTAGACGAGGAACCAGAAGTAGAAATGGCGACAGCTACGGTACCTTTAAAAGATGCGATTAAGGTTGTACCCGAATTTGACGGTAGTAATATACGGATAAACTATTTTATAGAAGGTTGCGAAGAGACAAAGGAAATAGTAGAGACAACATCCGTGAAAAACTTAGCAAAACTTCTCAGAAGCAAGATAGTTGGAGAAGCGAGGAAAGCGATTTATGGACAAAATTTTGAAACAGTAGATGCATAAGGCGACTTTTTAAAGAGTATATTCGGTCAGACAAAATCCATTGATCAATTACAAGGTGAATTAGAGAAAAAATATCAAAGAGCGAGAGCGTGAAAGAGTAATAATATTCGCGAATAGATTGAGAGAAATAGGTAAAAGAATCCTTGACGCGAAAAAATTATTAGATGGAGAAGCGTCCGCAGCTTTCAAAACCGAAGTAGAGACAAACGTTGTCGAATGTTTCAAAAGAGCTTTATTGCCCGAAATAGAAAAGAGATTGGAAGCAGCCGATAGTTTAACCGACATAGTCAAAAATGCGATAACAGCCGAGAGAGCTTATGAAGCGCAAAGATCGTTAAGAAATGAACGTAATACTAAAATTAAGGATACGAAAAAAATTAGTTTTTGTAAAATTTGTAAAAAGACGGACACGAGACGGAACAATGTAATGTTAAAGAAAATTCGAATTTTAATTGTTATCTATGTAAAAATCCGGGTCATATTGCCAGGAATTGTCCAAATAATCCAAATCAAAATAATCGAAAATGTCAGTTATGTGAAAGAATAGGTCATAATGCAAAACAACACGCGCCTATATCTATATAAACCGAGCGGCGAGCGCAACGGCGCAATAGGGAACAGACATGGTTTTGCTATATAGATATAAATACTTATATACAGTAGAAAATAGCATAAGAGTACGTTATGCATCAATTTTTTGCTGATTTAGTACCTCTAGGCCTTAATATGATTAATTAAAAATTATGTTTGAGTAGTTTTTAGAAAGGCAGCTCTCCAATATGGCGGCTCAAAGGATAAAGACCTAACCTAACGTACAGGCATTTGAGTGCATAAATTCAGTCATCATGAATCTATTTTGATTTTGGCGCATTATCTCTCATCTCTATTATGATTTCGGAGAAAACAATAAGGTTATTTAATTTATTAAAATTTACATACGTTTATGCATCTATATATATTTTCATCCTTCGCGCCGCCATATTGATCACGTGAGCTCTCAATCGTTTAAACGTATTATTAGCCAACTAAATTTTCAAAATAATATTACTTAACGAATATTGCAGTAAAATTCGTAGCTCTTGTACTTTTGTGTAAGATTTATTCTTAACTTTATTTTAAAAAAGGTTTTAAAAATCATGTCTGTTCCCTATTATAATTAGAGTAGGAGTAGAGAGCGAGCGGCGGCGCGGCGTGCGCATTATATTATAAGTGTGTAAATGATTTTTGTATGTAGGTGTGAATGAGTGTGTGCAAGTATGAATGTGGTTTTCCGGCGGCTCGATTCCCGATCTCTCCGTGGCCTATAAAAGGACCCGCACAATCCGTATAAGCGCACTAGCTCCAGCGCAACTTAAGCGCTTAGTCTCTTCTCAAGAGCAACTCACGCCTTGAGAAGATAAACGACTTAGAATCCTACACTTGTCATATATTCAAAGACTTGTCAAATACTTATAAAAATTTCGAACTAAATCAGATAACGCAAATTCAAGCGTATCTACTTAAAATCTTATTTGTAAAAATCAAAGCGGATTTATTCATTCATTTTGTGACATAGAATATATGCAATGATTAATGCAATATTCTTATCCTTATTTATAATTTGAGTATATTTATTTTGTTATAAAAACTTTTATTATTGAAATATATTTTCACTGCCTGGTATCTCGGACCTGTCTTATATGATAATAATACACTACTATATATAATTACTTTCCTATTTATGATCTGTTGTCAAAATTCGGACGTAGATCAGTAAATGATTACTGCTCTTTTCTAAAATTTAAAATCTCATACGCGCTACGGACTGAGAAGAGACGTGACCGTTTCAAAAGAGAATCAAATCAAAATGAATCCAAACAGCAATTTAAATGTCAAAAATGTAATTTTAGAGGTCACACAGCAGCAAATTGTAAGGTTAATACGAGTAAATTCTGTAATCATTGTAAGCGTTTAGGATACACGGATGCGGAATGTAGGGTTAAACAGTATCGAACTAGTCATAATCAGGGAAACGACAGTAGTTTCCTGAAACAGAGCGCGAAACAGGAAACCGAGTCGAAAAAGCACTCAGCGTTAGACCAAGACGAGAAGGAATTTTTGCAAGAGTTAACAAAATAGAATCAGCAGATGAAAAAAGTTCTTTGATACCTTATATGAGTATAAATTATAACGATGGTAGTTTTGAGTAATTTATTAGTTTATGATAGATTCTAGGGCACAAAGGAATATAATTAAAATTAGTAAGGTACCAGATAATATCGAGATTTATAACTCGCAAAATATTTTATTAAAAGGAATATCGGAAAGCACTATTAATTCATTAGGATTTGTTAAATTAAACATTTTTAATAAATCAGCTCAGTTTTACGTAGTAGACGATGATTTTCAAGCACCATTTGAGTGCATATTAAGTAGTCAATTTCTTTTTGAAAATAAATGCATTGTAGATTTTAATTTAAATCATTTTCTAGTAAACGGTACCTTATTTAAATTTAAACAACTAGCTAGAGAGAGTAAAGCTCAAGAAATCATTATTAATTTAGAGAAATGAAATATAGTAAATAACTTACCGTACATAGATATTTATTAATCGGATATGGAAGTTTCGCAATTTTTAATAGATACTGGAGCTAAAGGGAGTTTAATTAAAGAAAATATGCTTTTGGAAGAAAATTTAATCGATCAGAACGATATCATTTATTTAAGAGCAAAAACTGCATTTTTAACCCAGTTAGGACATTTCGAATTTGTTCGGATGCAAATAAATATTTTTCACCGTGTATAAAAGGAGATAAATCAGAATCTTTAGCAAAAACGAAGGAATTAATTTTTGACACATTAATAGTACTGAAATATTCGTTAAAAAAAAATAATCAGAAAATAGTCTGTCTAGCTAGGAGTAATCATATAGAAAATTTAGATTCGGAATAAATTTTAAATATAATTGAATTATTTTTTAAAGATTTAAAAATTAAAGTCATTATTTGTTCAGGAAAATTATTATACATTGTAACGAAGAACAACGTTCCTTGCCACGCCGGTAATAGAGGCAGGATAGAGAGTGACAAAATAGGGCGGCGTTGGCTCAAGTGGTAGTACGCGCGCCTAGAGTTCTCGGTCCCGCCGTCTCCTTTTGTAATTTTTTCCTCTCACGTCAAGTCTTACCCCTGTTACAACGTACCTACAGAAAATGAGACAAGATTTTTAACGAATTACATAATTTACCTATAGGAGGGCATAGGGGCGTTTCAAAGACATATAACCGAATTAAACAAAAATACTATTGGGCAGATATTAAAGCAGATATACATCGTAGAATTCAACAATGCTTAAATTGCCAATTAAACAAATTAATACGTTTAAAGACAAAGCAGCCAATGGTGATAACTGATACACCCGGAGTTGTTTTTAATAAAATCGCGATGGATATAGTCTCGGACCATTAAATATAACGAAAAATAATAATCAATACATTTCAACTATTGAAGATCAATTATCAAAATTTTGTTTAGCGATTCCATTACAAGATTCTTTATCATCAACTATAGCAGATGCTTTTATTAAAAGATTTGTTTGCATTTTTGGCACACCTAAAGTCATTTTAACCGATCAAGGTCAGAATTTTTTAAGTTGTTTAATGAATAGAGTTGCAAAGAGATTTAAAATTAAAAAGATTAAAACAACTGCATTTCATCCACAATTGGGATGAATGGGCAGATATAACCATGTTAAACTATAATACATGTGTTCAGGAATCAACCAAACATACGCCTTTTAAATTCGTGTTTGGAAGATTAGCTAGATTACCACCCAGTAACCCGTTGAGAGAAGGAGATTTACTACCGACTTATAAAGGATATATTATGGATTTAGTGACTAGATTAAATGGCATTCAAAAATTAGTTTATGATAATTTAGTAGATTCTAAGTTTAGACCAAAAAAATTATGATAGGAAAATTAATGTACAGAATTTTAAAGTGGGCGATTAAGTATTTCTTTTGGCAGGACATAAGCCAGGGAAATTCGGAAATCATTATTCAGGACCACATAAAGTTTTGGAAGTTATAAATAAGAATAATATTAGAATTCAAATAAATAAGGGTAATAAAATTGTACGCAGCAACGGGTTAAGAATATCGTATATTAATAAAGAAATGGCGATAAAGAAAAAACAAAATAAGAAGAAAATATAATGAGCGATTAATATTTAACAACTTATTTTAATAATTTTTGTGTGATTGCAGATAAAAAACATATAAACAACAATATGAAGGATTTAATTATTCTTTTACTTGCACTGCGTTCAACATTAGGAATAATTGGCTATGACTATGGTTCACGAAATCTTAATGTAACAACCGTATCGTTAATAGATGTAGGCGCGTGCAATATACCGTATAATGACGTAAATGTAACGAGAAAATATATTCAGTTGTTACAAATTAATGAACATGAGGAGACTAGCGTTATACAATGTAAATTATTAATTAGTTGAACTATAGATCAATGTGGAATGTTTTCTCATAAAGTCTTTGTTTCCAAATCACAAGCAAGTTATATATATGAAATAGGTAGAAGAGTTTGTACAGAAATGCATAAAACTGGAATTCTCAAATTAAATGATAATGTAATAACTAGACTAAGAGTAAATGGATCAATTACTCATAGTATAGATTTAGCAGGAAGCGTAGATAGTAATAATGTATGTAATGGACAAGCCTATTCAGATCCATACGGAACTTATAATAATGTACCCTACGCGATTTGTTGTGATTACATGTTTACGCCTAGTTATCAATGTTTAAATGGTCACTTGGTATATAGTTTTTGTTGGGATAATACTACGGCGTGTGCTATTTGCACTATTTGCACACGCGTGGTGGTGTGCGAAACTTGGTGTTGGAATCTCTAGCCGGTGAGCAAACACAGGCTTGTCAGTATCAATATCTGGGCTATTGACAATTTCTAAAGCCCGATGATTGGACTAGTCACGCTAGGAATTGATCCTTTTCTCCCGTGAATACTCTCGTCCGCGGGTCGCCTTCGCCTATATAAGCTGTTTTTTATGAGTCGTCGGTAAGTTATGCCAATCCTCGTCGGATTGTGACTGATAGCGATTCCGACAGTCACTTCTAGCGTATCTTTTATGCATCTTCTGTTACGGTTACGCGAATTAGATTCTACTTTGCGCTTCGCTTACTTGTTTTTTTATGATTTTTATCCTTGTTGCAGGTTCAACCAAGTCTCCGAATTTCTTATGAGCTTGGTAGGGTGCTAGTCCCTGCGCGGCCTAACCCAGACCCCGTTGATACTTTGGTCGGTATAACTCCGCCTGCTTTGCCCTGCGACGTCGATCAGCCTTCGGCTCAAGTGCTGTCTAGCCCAACTTCTTCTGTACCGGACGATCTATTGAGAAATCTGTTCCTAGATTCGGATTAGGATGGTGTTTCTGACGATGTTCCTGGAGTCGTTGCAGTTGCTGAGTCAAGCGAGCTTTCTTTGCCGTCATCATCACTTAGGTTGCCCTAAGGTGCCGACGGCCGATTCCTGGTCTAGGCATAGTGACTCCTGTGCTTATCGTCCGCGGCGTGTATCGCCTGCAACCCGTCGGGATATTGAACGTCATGCTTTATTTACTGCGCTTTAACATTTTTTTTAAATTTATATGCAATTAATACATATATGGTTTTACTGGAAATTCCAATGATTATTTATTTAAAACCCTAGTTCTGATCCAATCAATATCCACGTCTGGTTCTTTCGTTAAATTTTGTTTATTTATTGATTCATATTAATATGTTTTTTTAGACTGTACTTGTTTTCCTAGACTGCTCGAACCTTTCGGCATCCGGGGGTCGCTAGATGTTCGATTAAATGTTCCTTTTTTTATACGGCGTCCAGGGGTTGCTAGATGTTCGAGCTTTTCTTATTTGTTCATCATTTATTAATTTGATATAACTATTTCCTTAAATGTCAATACTGTTTAATTTAAACAAGGTTGCATTTATGCGCAAGCCGGTGGTTATTCAGGCTTTGTACCCCAGTGAATAGCTCTTTGTTATTAGGATCTCTTTCCCACTCTGGTGAATCTTGTTCCGGTCGTGCTTCAGCTGTTAAATAGCGTGCCATAGCTTCTTTTACGTGAGGGTTTCTTTGGAAGTTAGCCAGTTGTTCTTCCTGCTCTGATTCAGATTCCGATTCTTCGTCGGATTCCTCCTCTGTTATAATATACGGCGTGAAGTGATTGCCTGCTAGGTGTAAATGAATGAATTCCATCTTCTCGTTTAGATTGAAGTGACAGTAATTATTTCGGTTATTCGTTTGGAAATGTACACATACGTTGTATCCGAACTCCTTCGAGAATACATATATGCAATCTGCGTCTCCGTACTCGACTTTTGATAGCAAGGAATTATCTAGACCTCTCTAGACCCGTACTCTCGGAGTCAGCTACGACTCTGTCTGCAGTATCGGCTAATTCCGAAAGCTTTTTGAATTTGCCTCTTTTCATTGTTGTTTTAAATCATAGTATCGTAGCATCGTACACTTGCTTATCTGCCAACTCGTACAATTCTGCTTCCGGTCTCTCTGGATAATCTTTCTCGCGAGAAACGTGCTTTCCTTCCCTATAACTTTTCACTCGTAAGCTCTACGATCGGTGATTTACATCCTGCTGTAGCAAACCTTATTAAGTACTTCCGATTATTAATTTTCTCCTGCACCTAAGCTTTTTTCTCCTGTTTTGACTGTTCTTTTAACTTATTATTCGGTGGATTGTTGCTTATTGATTGCCCAATATCCCTGACTGGTAACGAGCATCCTGGTAGTTTGAAGAATCTCTGGACTGATTTCTGTCATTTATGTTATCTTGTCTATTACGATCATTGTTATAATTGCCGTTATTTTGATTATTGTAACGATTGTTATTATTGTTGCCTCTACCGTCGTTGCGCCTACTGTCAAATCCTCTGTCATTTCGCCGATTATCGAAATCCCAGTTGTTTCGACGATTCTCAAATCCGTGGTCACTACGCCCGTTGTCGTATACCCTATCATCGCGTTGATTATAATTTCGATTATCATCTCTATCATTGTTGTTATAATTCGTCATTGTCTCGATTATTGTACTCATTATTATTGTTATAATTCTTATTATTGTCTCGATTATTGTACCCATTATAGTTGTTATAATTTCTATTATCCCCACCGTTGCGTTCTCCTGAATACCTGCGCACGTTGTTCTTTCGATAAGCGCCGTTTTGCTTTCAATTATTTTCTTGAGAAGCGCTATTATTCTGCGTCGCATTATTTGCTTGCGGTGCAGGTATGACGTATGGCATCAGGGCCGAAGTAGGTATAGGGAAGGGGGTATACACTAATGGCTAAGCAGCGGCAGCGGGTGCTGACGCTAGCTATTCAAGTTTTTTCTTACTGAGACGTCCGTTATTTATAGCGTTTTCCAACAAGAAGCATTCAACCTAGGTGTGACCCGCGATATTACAATATCCTCTAGGTGTCCCTGTTGTCAACAATAGTTGCAAACGCTCATACCTGGGCGCGTGGTAGCATGACAACCAGCAAAGTAAATTGCGTACGTTCTTATACTAATAAGAATATTAAATATTTTTATTTAATAGTTAAGTGTTAGTTTTTGATTAAATATAAGTGTATATGGGGCATTCGGCGTCAACTGAGATAGAGCTGTACCCAAAAATCCTTCTGACCTAAACATTTTTAAAAAATCATAAAAGTTAGCGTTTTTATCTACTTTTCATTACCAAATGGCACTTTCTTAAATTTCGACCCTAGGAAGAGCTGCACGTTCCACAACTGAAAAGAAAATACTGTATTTCGATTGAAATTCTTATAACTTTTCACAGGAGCGGTAATTTTTAACCAGCTAGGGCTTAAATAAAAGCACTTTTATTCTACTATTAATTTAAAAATTTATATCGAGTGCCTGTTTCTTAGTTAGCGATAAATATTCTTATCAATTACGACTGTTTTTTTCCCTTCTTGATTTTCATATATATAGATAAGCAACAAACAGGGATTTAGTATAAACTTTTCAAACGAAAGTAAAACAAAAGAGCTTTAATTTAAGCCCTGGATAGTTAAAGAAGACTTCCTGGGTCAAAAGTTATAAGTATTTTCACTTATAAACATTTCTACGAATAATCTCAAATAACTGGGTCAAAGAAAAGCCTGCACCGTTTTTGTTTTTTTAAAATCCTCATAACTGTCGACCCAGGCGGTCATTTTAAACAATTCAGGGCTTAAATTAAAGCTCTTTTGTTTTGGAATTGATTGATGGTTGATGACTCGGAATTGATGGATTGATGACTCGGAATTGATAAGAATATATATAGCTAACTAACAAACAGGGACTCAATATGAACTGTTAAATTCAAAGTAGAATAAAAAAGACAGAGAAGGGGAGAGGCTCTCTCCAAAGTGTCTCGAAAAATCAAAGGAATTACAGATGGAAAGAGGGGGCTCTCTCCAAAGTACAAATGGCACCATGGAGAGTAAACAATTTCGACCTTGACCTCCCAAGTAGCTCGGGTTGGGGGCTAAGGTCAGTTTTGTTAATATTCTCCATGGTGCCATAGTACTACTTAGGGTGTAACGATGTGGATTTTCGGGAGCAAACTAGGCGTAAGATTACGCCATTCACACGTTAATATCGACTCAAATCAATATCGACCGACCGTATTCATCAGACAAGCGTTAGCTCGGACAGATTTTATTTTAAGGAATTTACTAACACATTGCCGGCTATCGGAGACTCGTTAATAAAATTATGACACTTAATATTATTACACTGAAAATCACTATACGTTTATTTTAATAGGTTAAACTGTTTACAACGAAGCGTCGGCTGTTATCCAGCGGTAAACCCGCATTCGTGCGATACACTTTCGCGAAAGTAATTTCTCGACAGTTAAGCACAATTACTTGGCGACTGGGGTAAGCTTGACACCCGGCAGTATGGCTAGGAAATCCGTAAACAGATACCTCACTCTCTATCTCAACTTATCTTAGCAAACATGGATCTTCCCCTCGTACTGGTGATGTCTCGTGCTCTGAAAATTCCGTCGCGAACAATACAATAAAAACTACCAGGATTTTCGGCACTACCGGGGGGTCTGATCCAGGCTGCGTTTTAAAACCTAATGAATGTCTTCTCTCGGCGGATTTCGACACAATTGCGCGCATGCGCCGTACATACTCAGTTATTTTGTCGTTGTTTTACAGGCTTTCTGACAGATCAGATCGACTTAAAATACACTCTCGCGAATCAACATATCTCCTCCATACCGTACATAATTTTCGCTCGACAATCAACATTATTTAATTCCCGGCTACATAATTCGCATACTCATACGCTGACTTCCACACAAACGCGCTCGGGCTTATCGGTGAGTTACGAGCAGGCCCGCACGACGCGGTTTCCCCCCTCCCAGCGGTTCCCTCTCTTCTTCACGTGCGCTGGTTCGGTGCACCACTGGCTTCTTCTAGGTAGTGCATGCGTATGAGCCGGTGAAACGTAGTAGTGTAGCTGGCGGCCATCCGTCTCTCTCTCTCTCTCTCTCTCTCTCTCTCTCTCTCTCTCTCTCTCTCTCTCTCTCTCTCTCTCTCTCTCTATCTCTCTATCTTTCTCACTCTCTCTCTGTCTCTCTCATTAATCTGTACGAAATGTCATCGCCGCTTATAAATGATCTTCGTATCCAGGCCAAAGCGTGTGCAAGGGAATGCAATTATAAATATGTGTGGGTTAAAAATAATAATGTACTCGTCCGTAAATCTGATAACTCTCGCATCATACCTATTGTCACGGAAAGCGACCTCGATAAATTGATCTGACGCCATTCAGAGCCCAATATCCCAAAATCTTCATCTAAAAACCCTGACGCTTCTTTACGAGTTGCCCACGTCAATGTAAACTCACTCCGTGAGCACCTGGATCAAATAAATAATTTTTTAATTGCAAAGAATATCGATGTCTTATCTGTTTGCGAAACTTGGCTCACCCCCGACTTCGATGCCACCGTCGCTCAATTCGACGGCTATCAAATGGCACGTAACGACCGTGGACTTAAGAGCGCTAAAAAACGGGTTTTTGTTCAAGGAGGTGGTGTAGCTTGTTACATTCGTATCGGCATAAATTACAAAATACTCCAGTGCTCAAAAATCACTGAAATTGATGAAACTGAATTTATAATTCTAGAATTGTGCATTGAAAATGACGAACGCTTTCTTTTCTCCTTGGTGTATCGTAGGCCACGTCTTGAGCCAATTCTTTCTTTCGTTATCGCAATTCATGTCATTCTATAGCAATCTTATCATTGCCGGCGATTTTAATTGTAATTGATTTTTAAGGGAATATGTATACGTCGAACAAGGTAACACGGGAAAGGGCCAATTCATGCCCTCATTGAAAATAACACAGTAAGCAACAAGGTGGAATAGGATTTTTCAGACTCGGATGATGACTTGGAGGATCGCGATCAAATATCATCCTTGCTTGAAAAATCCCCCTAGTTGCAGAATGTAGTATTTTCGGACAAAGTTAAATTTTGCGATAGAATGATGTTGGCTCTATCGGTCTTCCCGAGGAATATATATATATATATATATATATATATATATATATATATATATATTTAGCTTAGAATGTTTTCTGAGCTAAACTATGATTTATAACAAAAATATTAGTGAAAAGGCTGCTTATTTTTATAATATGTGAGTGTATAATCCACAAATGCTAAAATCACGTTTTTCATTTTCAGCCCGAAATGTGTTAGGACCGTTAAGTTAGCCGAAAAAAGGGTTAAGACCGTGAAGTTGACCGCACAGCTATATACAGATGGGAATTGCTTTCTCAAGAAAATATAATAATATATTACGATATTTAGAAATAAGAGGTTGCCGGTGCATACTCTGCGTTACGGAGCAGTGTAGTAGTAGCTTGAACAGTAACTAGCTTGCCAAGGTAATTGATGACAAGGTTCAGGTTGTTTTCGGTGTCTTGTTATAAAAATCATTCAAGTACGGTATCTAGGTGTGACGTCCTGCGACGTATTGCATTTAAGCAATATCAGCGGAATCGTTACGTAGCCAAAAACTGACGACTCAGATTAATAAGTATATCAGCGAGGTTAATGAGTAATCCCCTGTATACGCCGAGCGACTAGTTGTAATTAATAATGTAATTATACACTCGATCTGGACTCTTGTACGACGCTCCTATAGGTCGACAAGAGTTATCCGGGCTTAAGTCGCGATCCCGATACCTATAGAACTTTATCTTGAATAAATCGTGAAAGTCAATCAACTACAAGTGTTTTTCTATTGAATATATTCATCCTGTATAAGCCTGACTACAGCACAGCAGCAAAGTTTCCAGCCCAAGCAGTTAAACCCAAGTAAGTAACAATTCAATAATTATTAGGTCGGAATTGCGACTTAACATTGGTTCCGATACAAATCGATTTATAGAGTCTTAAAAGAAAAGTTACATATAAAAAAAAGAGGGAAACTCCAGTTCCATTTATAAATTTAAACAAATATAAATTACATATATAAATATCCATACCACAAAAGTAAGTTAAAGTGTTAAAAAAGAACAAAAAAAAAACAAGTGGGTGCTAGATTTTTGTACAAAACCTATCCTAAAGACGCTGAAAAGCGACTTATCCTTTGATCGCTTAAATACTCTTTTCCATAAATCAATATCCTAACGGAAACCATATAACTCGGAAAATTCAGTTAGTCAACTATAAAATTATATCTGAATAAACAGAGATAAAAAAAATAATAATAAAAAAATAAAATTTGCAAACAAAACGGTAGTTAGATTGGAAAATCAATCATTAAAACAGAAATATAAAATCGCGAGTTCAAAGAAAGATTGGGTGAGTGACCTGCTTGCGCTCATCGGCGATCGCACTCACCTGACGTTGCAGTGTCAGCAAGGCAATTGAAAGAAGCGCTTCAAATTGGTAGCGCTTGTGTCACTAGGTCAATCGAGAATATTCAAAACATATGTGAAGAAATTAGGTCGTGTGTTAAAATATAAGTAGGACAGTAAAATTTCGTTTGAAATGTTTGTAAGCGATTTGAAATTCTAAAATTCGAACTAAATAAGATTTTGTAATAAATAAAAAGGTAACAAAAATGAGATTATCAAATGAGTGATAATAAGAAAGAAGTAAATAAAAACGACACTCAGAGGCCAAGATTAACTAGAAACGCTGTTCGTGAAAACCCAGCATTAACAAAGGCCATAGTAATCCCTACTATCCAAAACCCATTCACAAAAAGTAAGAAAATAATTCCATCGCCACCGACAAACAGCGGATGGATATAAGATAGTCAGCAAGTACTATTATCTGATATAAATAATAAAAAGCTAGAAGATAGCCAACAAATAGTAACACCCGATACAGATCATCAAAGTAAACAGAATCTAGAAATTCAAGAAATTTTGAAAGAAAATAAGGACTTGAAGCAGGAAGATACAACACCAGGGCGAACTACGGGAACAATCAAAAAGCAAATAAATCAGCTTAATAAAAACCTTCTAAGCCTAAGTATAACGCTAACACCTGCAAAACAAAAAGAATTCGAGACAGTAGAAAAGCCAAATCATTCAACATTTTTACCTATAACACCAGCCACAGCGATTCCAATAGGCTTATACAGAACAGATAATAATACCAAATTTATACAAGGAGTTGAGGAGACATCGTTAATAGATATAGAAGGGATTAGTGACCAGCCTAGCTTAATTGGAAACCCAAGTAATTCAAAGTTTAATTTTACTTTTGATTTGGATAATCTTCTTGACGGCAATCGTGCCAACGATATCAACATGGCGGAGAATCCGCTACGCTTATCATTAAAATATGTAGCTAATTTGGTGCCAGAATTTGATGAAAAAATATTTAGGTAAATGAATACATCGAAAAATTGAAACATGCCAAGAATATGTTATCAGCAGCAGATCAAGCTAATTTAATTCCAATTTTGAAAATTAAATTAAAAGGGGAAACTTACAATGCAATGTTGAATGCAACAATCAATACTATTGAAGATTTCATAAAAACAATACGATAGATATACCCATATACTGAGAATATGCACTCTCTGTATGGGCAAATTAAAGAAATTTTGCAAAAACAGGACGAATCGGTTCTTAGTTTGGCCAATAGATCGCAAGAGTTAGTGCTGAAGATTAAGGACAGCAAAGAAGTACAAGATCTCACAGCAACAGAAAAGGCCGCGTTTGAAACTAAAATAAATAATGATGGTTTTCAAGGTTTTAAGGAAGGATTAAAGCAAGAAATCAGAATAGAATTGGGAGCAGTAACCAATTTAACAGAAGCCATTACAAAAGTTATAGGAATAGAATCGAAATTCAATAAAAAAGGAATTTTATGTCATAAAATAAATAATATATATAGCAATTCACATAATCACAATACAAGTAATGCTACTATATACGCGTGTTAAATTTGTGACAGTTATGGGCATGAAGCATTATTCTGTCATAATTCGGGATGTGTATATTGTAAAAACAAGGAGCATTTGTCGAACAACTGCAGAAAAGTCAAGGATAAAATTGAATTGATTTGTAAATTTTGCAATAATCAAGGGCATTCTATAGACGCGTGTAAACTGAATAAAATTAAAGGCAATCATTGCCAATATTGCCAGGTTATGGGCCATACAGTGACTCAATGCCCATTTATAATAGAATATGAATTGTATTGGAAGTGTAAGAAAAGTGGTCATGATCCAACTGCCTGTACAAAAAAGGCAGGTGTTAGCAATTCATGTGAATTTTGCAATAGCGCGGGCCATAGGATAAAAGCATGCCCAGAGGTTATATGCAAGCGATGCAATCAACTTGGACATCCAGTAAAGTACTGCCCATTAGTAAGAAGTCCGATTGCAAATAACAGATTTATAATGTGCTCAAGCCATAGAATGTGAACAAGTCAAAAAATATTAGTAGCGCAACACAAGACAAAATCTTTTCAAACGGATATTCAATGTCAAGTCGGTGATGAAAAAAGCCACTCAGCTAAAAACTGTCCTCAAATAGGTAATAAACAGCAAAGTTTTAATAATTCAAATAGTAAATATAAACATTTTTGTAACTCTAATAAATTTAGAAAATATAGCAACTATAACAATCAAAATACTAATTTTCAAAATACAAATAATAGCCAAATAAAGTGTGATTATTGCGAAATGTGTGGTCACCCTGTATAAAAGTGTAGAAAATTGAAGAATTTAGAAAATATTGCTAGAAGAGAGGAAAACTGTAAATATTGTAACAAAATCGGTCATAACATAAAATATTGTACCGAAGTAAAATCATTGGAAATTCTTGCGAGCAAATTTTGCAGTCTCTGCAAAAATACAAACTATATGACAGAAGAATGTTTCCGATTACAAAACCAGCCGAGTGTAGAGTCGGGAAAAGAATAAAGCCTTCCCGGACAGAGTGGCCGAGAAGTTACAACACAAATCCACTAAGCAATACAGAAAATACGGTTAAAACAAATGTCATAACAACATCTCAGAATCAGAACAGGGCAAATTATGGAGATCATTATCAGCAGGTGGTTCAATTGCTCGAGGAAAAAGAAATCAAACTAGAAATATATCATTTAAAATTAAATGATTCATTAGAATAGGTTGAGATAATAAATCCCTATTCTAAAAATTTATGCAATTAACTTGTCGATAGTGGAGCACAAATAAATATAATAAAACAAAATCAAATTCCTATAGGAACACAACTACTAGATAAAAAAAATATTATTATCCGGCATAGCAAATAATTCTATAACAACATTAGGTATAGTAGAACTACCGATAAATGGTAAAAATTTTTATCACGTAGCACCTAATGATTTTGTGGTTCAATATGATGGAATACTGGGG
>QLYP01000082.1:107664-125658 GCA_016647725.1 Nasonia giraulti
TTCGCCATTTTAAGCACAATATCGAAAATCCATAAAATAAATGACAATATAGTAATATAGTATATTCCAAGAATACGATACGATTTAGCAATGATAATATTATTCATATAATTAATAATAAAGGAGAGTCATTAGAAGACAATATAGGGGAATTGTTAAAAAATGAAAATATTCATTGGAATAAAAACTTAAGTGATAATGAAATTGAAATATTAAATAAGGGTAAAAATACAATTTTTGTTTTATGTTTAAATACAGCCGAATCAGTAGTTACTGTTAAAACTAATATCATTAAGTTATTTCAGTTATTAAAAACAATATTTTTGCAAAAAAAAATTATTTAATATTTAGCATTTCAAAAGATCTAATAATAAATAATATAAGTTGGGAGGAAATTGAGGAAATTTTGAAAACTATATTTGAAGGTACAAATATAAAGGTTGTGATCTGTCTAAATAATATAGTTTATGTAGAAGAAAAGCAAGGAGATAAAATATTTGAAATGCTACACTCTACTAAAATAGGACATTCGGATAACTAGCAATTACAATGGAAAACCAAAAACAGTTCATACAAATAAATTAAGTCGTTGCCATACTTGATACTAAAATATTTCTCTTTCTAGGAATATGGACAACATGATTATTCAAATGATTATAATTTTTACGCTTTTTACTCGAAACAATCACGCTATAATAGGATACGACTGCGGCACAACAACACCAAACATAACAACATTCTCTCTACTGGACTCAGGAGAAAACGACTTCCACAATACACAAGTAAATTCAACAAGCGTCAACATCG
Organism: Nasonia giraulti; assembly: GCA_016647725.1. NCBI lineage: Eukaryota > Metazoa > Arthropoda > Insecta > Hymenoptera > Pteromalidae > Nasonia > Nasonia giraulti. The sequence continues at coordinate 108,472 of QLYP01000082.1, forward strand.
AGCTGATACAAGTCGCTGAATTCCGAGAAGTCACGGTAATACAATGTAAAATAGAAATCCACCGAACAGTATCAAGCTGTGGAATCTTCGGACATCTTATTCCTACAGAACATGGAGAGCAGGAATATATTTATGAAATAAGTCATGAACAATGTAAACTTATTCATGATACGGGAATTTTTAAGTATGATAATATTCACACAATAGCAAATTTGAAGGTAAATTCAACAATTACAAAAGGAATAGATTTTTCCGGAAGTGCAGAGGGCAACTCTTGCTAAGCTGCATCTTACGCTGATAGTTTTGGATCCTGGAATAAGGTATTTGTTCATGGCTTAATTAAAATAACGTTAATTCAAAATAGTGCTAAGGTTAGTATAAAAAATGATAAATTAAGATTAAGCTCAGGAACGATGTGTAAATTTTCTGAAAAACATTGTATCGATATGGAAGGAGGACACACGTTTTGGGAAGTTTTACCGCAAGGGGAATGTTTTAGAAACTCTTTTAATATTCTTTTCAAAAGGATAGCAAGAAAATATTTTAGCAATACTAATCATGAAATTGTTTACGCACTAAATTCAAATGAAGTAACGTTCGCTTTAGCTATTAAGGATAAAATTATGTGTTGTAATAGAGAATTTATACGTACAGAACATCCAAAATTACTAATCATCGAAAAGAGTTGATATTTAAATGCGTATCATTTTCAAAACGATAAAATTAGTAATATAAATAGCGTAAACTTAGATTTATTTACATATGATAATTCGAAATTTGTATATGTAGAAAAGCATTTAGGGAAGCAGCTAAATAATTAATATTTTAATTCAATAATGGAAAAATGTGAAATTGAAAGAAAGGTAGTCCAAAATTCCTTAGACATAGCCTGTCCTCTTTCCCCGAATGAATTTGCCTATAGTATTATGAAAAAACCTGGATACATAGCAAGAATTGCAGGAGAAGTGGTACATTTAATAAAATGTGTACCAAAAACAGTAATACTTTTGCATCTAAAGGAATGCTACAATCAATTGCCAGTTTTATCAGGAAATGAAACCTGGTTCTTAACGCCAAAAACGCATTTTCTGGTGAAGAAGGGAGTTCAAGTAAATTGTAACTCAATAGTACCTACATACTACAAAATTTCGGAGGAATGGATAAAATTCACATCAACACCAACTAAAACAGTATCACCTCAAATTTTGAAACCAAACACGAAGATTGGATGGACATTTGAGTCTGTCGAAACACTGGCAACAAGTGGAGTATGTTGTCAAGAAGAGTTGGACCAATTACAACAGTAATTAATGTTTCCAATAGAGAAGGGATCACTTTTAAATGTGATTGTCAGAGAAATGGCAAGAGAGAAAACATCTGTAAACATATTTTCGGAAAATACAATAAGAAATTTAGCCGAAAGTACATGACACATGCTTATTGAAAAACTGATCACATGTGGGTCATTTTCATCTGTGTTTATCATGATACTTATAATCTTGCATATTGGAAAACTGATCATCGATACAATTATTAGAGGCTACACGTTACACACGATTTTTGAATGGTCAATACATCTATGTGGAGCCATTTTCAGCTCAGTAACGCATTTATTGACAACACTGGCAAATACAAGCAGAATAAGAGAGCAGATTTATACGAATAAAAAGAAGAACAGAGTTTATGGAGAGACAGAATTACAAAAAATAAAGATTACCGCTCCAATATCCGCCCCAATGCCATCACCTATTCATTCACGCCCACCACATGCAAATACCTATACAAGTAAAATCACAATACCGAAAATTCAGACACAATCTAAGGCTAGTATGTCTTTATTTTCATTAACACCACTATAAAAGAAATCTATTATATAAAATCCCTATAATATTATTCTATAATAATAGTTTATAGATATTTGAGACTAATGTTAAAACTCCGATCATATTATTCTGCATATACGATGTATTGATAGAGTAAATTTGTATTAAAATCAACTGATGTTTTTAATGAATGTTATTTAAAATGATATCTATAAGATTTTTAAATATGTAAATAAAATTCCAGCATATTTAGTAATTTAAATATAAAACAGTAAAAATGAAAACATTTAATGATTTTAAACAATAATAATTAATAAAAGTGTTAAGTGACGAAGTTTCTGCATAAATATTCAGAAATATTAAATCAAATGAAACAAAGACAGTAGGAAAAATCCAGAAACTTCGACGCTTAACGAACGCAAGAAGTAACCCTAAACCAAAAACAAACTTCTCCTCCCTCGGATGAAAGCGCGCGTGCACAGTCGACGCTGCAGTTTAGCCGTTGACCGTAGCTTAGGCCCATAAGGCCTAATGAATAAGAAAGAGAGCGCGGCTAGGCTGAAGTACGAAGAGAGGAGAAGTAAGTACCCTGCGTGGGAGAGAACTTCGATTCTCTCCGTAGTACCACCTCCCCCGAATCTCCATTCCAGTGTGCGCGGTTCGAGAGTAAGGATGCATTTTATTTAATTTCGAGTATTGTATTGAGTTTTACATTGAGTTGTATAATAGAGTTTCAATCCGAGTTTTGCGTATTCGTTTTAATCGTCATAGTCAAAGTTTAATTAGAATCAAACGTCAAAATTTATGTACTAGAAGATATTCCAATCACGATAATAAAACACAGAGAAAGAAGATCTACCGCATTGAGTCTTGATTAATTTGTCGTCACGTCTGATTATTTTGCCAAACCCAACCCCAACTGGTTTTAGAGAACGGATCATTCCGGAGATAGTGTGGTATTGTCTTAAGTCAACTCAACAGTCATCTACGTCTACGAAACGAGGTAAGTGAAATATACTAGATATATTCAGTCACCGTCGCCAATATTCGAATTCAAACAAATAGTCAAGCCGCGGAAGCTAACAGGTTGCGTTGGCGTCTCCTATATAGGGGGCTGGTCGGTTCGTGTTCCCGGGGATTATTAGTTAAAAGGGCAGTATAAAAAAAATATAAGACTCCTACTTAACAAAAAGAAAACTATTCTTGAAATTTTTAAGTAAATAAGTTGGAACAATTACGCTTTTTGCTCTCCATGTTAACCAAATAAATAATTAGGAATCAAAGGTGAAAGAGTTAGCCCTTGTAGAAATAAAAACTCAGCAATTAGATGTCGACGACGGTTCGTTGGTTTGGTTTCCAACCTTTTCAAGTCTTTATTAACAAAAATGGAGAGCAAAAAGCGTAATTGTTGTAATCCCGGCCTACAAAGGAAGAACGGCCAGACTCAAATATGGTTGAGTTTTTTCAAATTTATATCACATAAATATGGCTTTCAAACTTATAATATTTTAAGACGATGGTCCTCGTTTAGATATGATTTATCACAGTTGAATGCTAGATTATTATTCTTGGAAAAAATGTAAACATGAAGAGGTTATTCCGACGCATATTTCAAACAGTGTAAAAAGAAATTTGACGTTCAATAGTGATGTATGTAAACAACAGTATTTCTCTATGATAAAAGCACAGTGCCAAAGGTTACTTAGACTAGAAATCAAAGATTTGTTTATACATATTAATTTTGTTAAGTAACGTTTAAATTCTTTATCATGTGTCATGAAAGGTTTGGTTATTGATGCTTCTGTTCTTGACAATTTTAAAAATTTTACTGAAATTAAATGTTTAAATATATATCACAAATAAGATAGATTGTTAAATTCCAAATTTAATAGTATTATTAGAAAGAACGATAGTAATATTAATTGTAATTATAAAGATATAAACATTATTAACCATTACAACAACTACGATTCTAACAATTATGAAAAATGGGTTAAAAACTTATCTGATATTGATATTCCGTCGGATGTCATTGACGTAGTTTCTATGGGTCACAACTTTAATAATAAATCTAAGTTCTCCAAAAAAGATATTTTAACAACTATCAAAAATTTCGAAAGTAAGATGAATCAATTTAATACTGACGTTGCGAATGATTTAAGATAAAGATTAATTAAAAATATTGAATCTGTTATAAAACGTCCAACTTTTAATGATAAACATGATAAGGAGTTTTCTAGAAAGTTATCAAGCACTATAGATTTTTGTAAGAATAACCAATCAGTCTTTTTTACTCGTGCAGATAAAGGCAATGTAACTGTATGTTTAAATGTTGATGATTATAAATCTAGGATGAATGATTTACTTAGTGACACCAATACATATAAAATCGTCAAAAAAAATCCGTTACGATCTTTGCAGTTAAGGGTTTATGAAATTTTATTGAATTTTAATAATAATAATTACTTGGAATTTAAATATGATAAAAATTGTTTAACGCAGACTAATACTGTTTTATCTAAAGCCTATGGCTTACCAAAAATACATAAACAAAATTACCCTCTTAGACCTATTATCTCAACTATTAATAGTCCCACACATTTTTTATCTAAATTAATTGACAGTGATCTTAAAAAATGTTTAAATAAACCTAAATCATATATCAATAATAGTTTTGTTTTGAAAGATAAATTGGCCGATATTTTCATTCCACAAGGTTATATTTTGCTTTCTTTAGACGTGACTTCGTTATTTACTAATATTCCGATCGATTTAGTTTTGAAAAGTATAGATAGACGGTTTCATTTATTCGTGGTGTTTCTAAGATTCCGTTTATAGTTATTGTCGACACTATAAAATTTTTGTTCGAACATACTTATTTCCAATTTGATAATACTATTTACAAACAAATTTTTGGTACTCCTATGGGCTCTCCTATTTCGCCGTTGTTTGCGGATATCGTCATGGATGATTTAGAAATTGAGTGTCTTAAAATTTTGAATGATAATTATATCTGTATACCTTTGTTTTATTTTAGATATGTTGATGATACTATTTTATGCATAAAAGAGGAACAAATTGGTATAGTGTTGGATATTTTTAACAGTTACAATAGTCACTTACAGTTCACACACGAAGTTGAAACTACTAATAACATATCCTTTCTTGATGTTACTTTATCTATTAACAATAATTGTATTATTACAAACTGGTTTCAAAAACCTACTAATTCAGGTAGAGTTTTAAATTATCATTCTAATCAATATACAACTCAAACGTAATATTGTCTATAATTTAGTTGATAGAGCTTTGTTACTTTCCCATGAGTCTTTTCATGCTGACAATATTTCCATTGTTAAAAATATTTTACTTAATAATGATTATCCGGTTTGGTTTATTGATTCTTGTGTTCGTAAACGCTATAGAAAAAATTAATTATTCTATTAATTCTAATAATAACCTACAAAATACACACAAACAACCAGCACAAATAGTATCTTTACCATTTCATGAAAGATTGTTTTATTCTTGTAAACATACTTTCAAAAAATTTGGTCTACATTGTGTTAATGACACACAAATTAAATTGTATTGTTAGGTTGGGCAAAGATGTTTTAGAAAAATCGAGTGAAACTAATTTGATATATCAATTTCAATGTAATAGTTGTCCGGCTACGTATATTGGTGAAACAAAAAGGAATTTAAAAACAAGGATTGATGAACACAAAAAAACTTCTAATGACAAAATACTATACCGATTCCGACGCATATTAAAAATAATCCTTCACATAGTTTTGATTTTGATAATGTTATAATTTTAGATCGTGAGTGCAACAGGTACAAAAGACTGATTTCAGAAAGCTTTTTTATCAATATGAATGTAAATACTATAAATAAACAAGAAGATTTTCAATTAATGAGCAAACAATACCGTATTTTCAATAGAATTTTTAATAGTAATTAATTATTTATTTACAAAAGTTGTTATTAATCTATAAATTAAATACAATTAAATATGAAATTTTTTTTAAAATAAAAACTAATTATTATTTAAATTTTGAACTTATTTTTGTAACAATTTTATATAGTTATTTTATTTATTTATTTTTTTTATTCATAGTTTACATTAATAATGTAGTTGTGAGTTTTGTTTTATATTTTTATATTTTTCGAAGTTTTTACTCATTATTGAATAATTTTAAATAGGTCGATAATTACAGTTCCGTCATTATCCGTTTTCGAGAGTATCTTGCGCTACTCCGTTATCTAAGTTGTATTAGTGCGTGATTCGTATGTGTTTGTAATACCCAATTTATGTGTGATTGATTCACGGCACAATGATGTAGCAAATGACTGTGACTCGAGGAATCTTTCCTCTTATTATAATTTAAGATAATATTTGACATTTAGAGATAAAATTGATATGCTCTTATTTTTATTGTTATTTTCTTCAGGACTGTATTGTTGTGATTATATTTATTGTATTATTTATTGTTAATAAAGACTTGAAGAGGTTGGAAACCAAACCATCGAAACGTCGTCGACATCTAATTGCTGAGTTTTTATTTCTACAAGGGCTGACTCTTTCATCTTTGATTCCTAATTATTTATTTAAATAAGTTGGAATTTTTAAGTGAAAAAAAAATTATTGTTAAAATATGTTAGAATTTTAAGGATCAAAATTATTTGTAAACCGCTAGTTAATTTTAGTTTTATGTAATATTACAATAAAGTTGCCATTGTACTAATGGGCAATCGGCTAGTTGTGGGGGTGACAGGGTGGCCGATGACGACGTCTAGATAGTTCGCCCCGTGGTTTTTGGTGTCTAGGTATAAAAATCATTTGAACGCGGTGTCCAGGTGTACAGGTCGGCCAATGACGAGGTCTAGGTGGTGCACTCCGTGGTTTTTGGTGTCTAGGTGTAGAAATAATTCGAGGATGGTGTATAGCAGAACAATCAGTGATTCTGTGTTAGTAATAAGAATTTTACAAACAAGCTGTGGTCAAAAAGTGCTAAAGATGCTTATATTTTATTTTTACGACGTTTAGTATAACATAATCAAAAAAATTTACTATAACGGATTGAAATCTCATTGTACTTATGGTGTTTGTATGTCGTTCTAATACATAAAAAGAAAATTTTAGTTGTTCACCAATAAACAAAATGAAACGGGCATGGCAAGTTACGTAGTAATTATCTTGAGAGTTGTAATATAATAAATATGTAATGTAATATAATGAATATAATAAAGTTGACTTTGCTTGATTGATCTCAGTTCTTTTCTATCTGTAATTTCAATGCGGAATATATCGAACTCGCCTAACCTTTTACTTTTTTAAAAGTTAATTTATTTTAGAGATAGTATTTGACGTAGAAAATCATAGTGTCAAAGCTTACTAAACTTTGGAAGACAGTGTAAGTTAAATATATATATTTATACATATTTCTGATATTCACAAATGCAATCTGCGCATTCGTACCAATATGTATAAATAGCCGGCAAAGTGGTTTCGATTCCTTAGTCTGCTTTAAACTTTAGAATTTGCCAGTTCGGGAAAATTATAATAATTTTGTACGATAATATTCATATACATATCTGATATTTATCAATGAAGTCCGCGCATGCGTACTAATATGTATAGATAGCCGGTGAAATTGTTTTGATTGCTCAGTCTGCTCTGGCCTTTGAAATTTGAAGATCTTCAATTTTTATTTTGCTTTGTATTGTCATATTAGCTTTGGTCTTGTATATAGTTTTTCATTTGAACTTTTTGTGCTACAAACCTGTTGTGACTGTCGACTTTATGGGTTTCAGTGGAGGGGCGCTGTTCGCTTCGGCGATCGTTGAGACGGGTCTGAAATTGTTACCCTTAATTCTATATTGTTACACAGTTTATACGACTTCAAAAAATTCAAATGAGATAAGAAGTATACTTATAAATATGTCAGTTTTTGAGAAAGGATATGAATAGCTTTACGGCACACAGGAATATTTAAATAACCCGAAATTATTAAGGCCTAAAAATTTTAAGATCCAAAACTCTTAAGGCCCAAAAATATTTGAGACTTAAACATTTTAAGGCCAAAAAATTTTAAGGCCTAAAATTATATCCTAGATGTTGAGTTATTGGGAAAAGATGTGAAAGGCTTACGGCACACGGGGTCATGAGGCACTTTAATATAATAGTAGATTATTTAGTATAGAAGTTAGTATAGAAGTTAGTTTGAATGTTACATTTAGTGGATTGTAATGATTGCAGTACACTAAGCTACTTCGTATCCAGTCATTTCTAAAAAACTGTAATCTTCTCATTTAAGGGGGCACAACGCCTTTGAAATTACAATCAAAATTTTCCATTAAAAATTTATAATTTCTTATATAAATAAACCAAATTTTTTTGCTATTCTTACACATAATTACTTTTATTTTTACTGTTTTAGACCTTCTATATACCTCTATAATACCTACTTATAGTAGGGTGTCCATAATTCACTGACCGTAAGATTCCAAAGGAACGAATGGCCCAAATGAGCTCAAACTGGGTTATATTGTTTAAAAGTACATTAGTTATGGTATGAATTAGGGGATTTGGTTTAAATTCCATAGAAAAAGTTTTATAATATTACTGATTTTTTAATCAATTTTTGATTAATTTTAACATAATTATTTCATGTAACTTTCTTTCTATGGAATTTAAACCAAATCCCCTAATTCATACCATAACTAATGTACTTTTAAACAATATCACCAAGTTTGAGCTCATTTGGTCCATTCGTTCCTTTGGAATCTTATGGTGCAGCACCTGAAATTGAGAAAAACACAATTAGGAGAAAATCAGCATCAAAGTTTTGACTTACAATACTTATACATAATCAACGTAATACTTATCTCTATCATTTTTTTATTGCTCCAATCATTGATATCCATCAAAATATAACATTGTGTACCAGACTGTCATCTGGACACATAAAAACTCCTGTTGGGGTGTAGATGTATCTAGAACACAAAATTTTAAATTAGTACATTTAATTTAAAAGCATGTTTTTATTAATAAAATTTCTTCAAAGCTCTTATCTTTTTTTCACCGTAGTCGCAAGGCATTTTGTGTCTCCTGTCCATCATAACCGCAACTGTCATGTTTATGAGGCAGCTGTGGTAACCCACTTAGTCCAAGATTTGCTGAAAAGTGATAAGAACTTTTAAAAAGAAATACTTGAAAGTATAAAATGAAAATATTAATAATATTAGATGTAAGTACTTACAAAATTTAATTTTCACCTGCTTCATATGCATCATCCTGTAGTTCCTCTCGAGTTTTTCTCCTGGTAACGCGTGCCTCCTTGGTGCTTGCCAGTTTTTTCCTCTCCGCGTGGAATAATCTGCTGTCATTGCTGCTTTCTACCCATTCATAAGCAGCTTTTCCTGTCATGACTTCAAACTGCTCCATAATTTTCAGAAAGCCCGTACGACCATCATTGAAGCACTTAACAGCTGTGTAAACTTCAATATTGAGCACTGACAAGCCACTAAATGATGTTTTTGGAAATAGCTTCCACACAGAATTGTTAAAACTTTCATTAGAATTCTGTGTGAAACCTCCAACACATCTTTCCAGAAGGTTTGGTTCCGTTAAATCTCCATAAATAGGCTTAATCTTCCCCATAATAGTAGATGGAATGCTGCTTTTATGCTTAAAAGTCTTGCGCACTTTGGCTTTCTGACATTTACACCAGCTGCTGGCTCCTTTCGGACACAAGTAGTGCTGAGGTTTTGCGTCTGTTGACAGCTGGTGATAGAAGGTTGCCCAGATTGCATTGGACACGTCTTCCACGGAATCAGGGTGATCCCTGATTGCTTTGCCGTAGTATGAAGACAGTCTGTTTATCACTTGGACAGTCAGTCGTCCTCTTCCTCCAATTCCTTTTCCATCCGAGAGTGTCTGTCGTTCGTCTTCGTGATTTCTTCAAATTCCTGAGACGCATACCCATCATCTTCTGCACATGACCGATACACTCTTTTTTTGCAACGGTCAACCTGCTGCCATAGGGTTGCGCTTCTGTCACTGCTTTGTACACTTTCGAGTCACCATCACCAATATAATTTTTGTACATTACACCGTACTCTTCTTCTAAACGTTGAAACATCTGGACGATTCCACCCACTTCCATTTTTCCTGCACTGCCTTGATGGTTAGCATTACAATTTTGTTCATGCTCTTCGTATCATTCTTGATATGGAATCGTGTCTTCTTTGCCTGACCAGTCATCACATGCTTTACAGAAGCTGTTCTTGATGGCGACATCCGAAACCTTTGCTGTTTTATTTCCAATGATGCTGGCGAGGCCTTGTAAAGATGAAAATGGCCTTCTTCCTCCAGGAGCCATCGCCAGAAACATCTAATTGATTGCTTCCTGTAGCTTCTATCTCCTCTTAAACTGCAGCCTTCATAGAGTCCTCGGCTACTTTTTGACACACTTCACTTAATTGATTCCTAATTGTATCGTAAGCAGATTGTGCTACTAGCTTTTGTAGATCCATGATGACGCAAAAGGTAGACAATCAAGCGTGCCCATGGCCAAGTGCACGCAGAGCGATAATGCTTCTCTGTTCACTTCACATGCATTACTTCTTGGACCCACTTTCTTGCAAGAATTTATCGCACTTATCTGACTACACTGTTCACAGACAACATCAATTTTGAAAGCAAGCCCTTGTACACTTGATTTACTAAAATGTACATTGCCGTGACAGACACCACAACACAAAACATCTTGAAGTTCACTGTACAAAATGCTGACATCAATAAGCCTATTTTTTGTAGAAGCAGCATCTGGAACAGTTGATGTGCTGATTTTCTTGGCAGATGCTGAAAGTCTTGGTCTCTTCTCCACTTGAGCATCTTCATTGTTTTTAGAGCCAAAAAATCCTCTTGGCCTCTTCTTATTCCTTCCTCGAGAATATTTTTTGTCTGGATGAGTGCTGGCAAATCTTCCTCTGACATCTCTTCTTTAAGCGATTATGCTACACTTACACTATTTAATTTATTTAATTTAAACTTATCACAACACTTTCACTGACACTTGCACTTTTTGAAAAAACTTAACCTATATAAACGCACCTATCACACTCGCGGATTCACTCACGAACGCGCAAAAAATAATCCACATTTACATGGAATGACAATTGTTAATTAATTAACAACGGGCAAAAAAACTGACATATACTGATAGATGATAATAGCTGTATTTGTGTACATGTATCAGCTGTTCAGTATATACAACACTATACCCGTGCAGCTAGGTGTAGACATGTGGAATCGGAACGAAAGGAATGCTGACAGTCACAAGACAGTCTTAAAAAAATTCAAACAGTAGATTTTTCGTTCTTTTTTATCAATGAATAATATCGCCTATATATCGATTTAAACAGAAAAATTAATTACCCATTCTGAAGCCATGCTACTTGTCAGAAAGGTCTCCTGATTCTCTAACAACTTCTAGTATCCGCGGCTTGAGCAGCGCTTCGCCCGTCTTCCCCATTGTGTCCAGCAGACTCAACGGCCTATAAGAATGATCTGCGCCGGCCTCTCCCTTCGATTTCTCGATGAGAACTAGTCTCGCCCTTTTCCATCGTGTGCTAAATACGCCCTGCACGAGGCACTGATTGTACATTTCCAGGAGCAACTCAGGCCGCTGTGTAGCAACAGCCTTGAGTATTTCCACGGGAATGCCATCAAGTCCCGGTGCTCTACCGCTTTTCTGGGAAGAAGTTGCCGCGATGAGCTCACTCTCGGTAAGCAGGGGGATCTCGTCAGTCGGTCCGTTCGTATCGTCTTTTTCGAGTCTGATGGGGTGGGTGGGGAACAGTTTGTCAATTATTTTCTCAATCGCAACTGCCTCCATCGGTTCCATTCGCCGCATTTCGCCTATCTTCCTCGTTACGATAACTTATCCCTTTCCAAATGGGTCATTCTCTGCCTCGATAATCCTGCTCCAGCACCTACGTTTGCTTGCTTTCATCGCGTCTCTGAGTTCTTTGCGCGCCTCTTTGTGCTTCTTATCCAGATCTGGAGCTTCAGGACGGTTATGTTTCCTTTGGGCTCTTCTTCTGGCTTTGAGGCTTTCTCTTCTTAGCTCCGCGATTTCATCCGTCCACCAGTAAACTGGTCGCCTCTGGTGGCTGGTGGATACCCTAGGCATAGTTGCGTCGCAGATCTCGGTTACCAGTTTAGTAGTTCTTTCTATTAGCGTCATAGCTCTTTCTCGTCCAATTAATTCATGCGGTAGTCCGCTGGATGGGAGTTCCGCACTTTGGATCACCTCCTGGAGTACTTCTCGGTCCATCCGTCTGGTGTTCCATCTTGGCATCCGGTCTTGATTCCTACTTGTTGTGCACGCGGATTCTTCGTTGATGTTAAAGAGAATATACTGGTGGACGCTTGCTGTATATATCTCCGTAACACGCCAATCTCTTATTTTGTGTATCGTCATTTCGCTCACGAAGGTTATATCCGGTATGGATTCCCCATAACTTGGTCTACGGTAGGTAGTGGTGTTACCCTCGTTCGCTACTACCAAATTTAGTCTAGCTGCCATTTCAAGGATGGCCCTGCCTCTCCTGTTTGTAGCTGACATGCCCCAGTCTACGACCCTCGCGTTGAAATCAGCTCTGATCACGAGTTCACCTGATACGTCTCTAATGGCGTCATCGAGCGCCCCTAATCCTGCTGTAAAATCGGCCGCGGTTAGGTTCGGTGACAGATACACGCTGAAGTAAGTGATGCGACCCACCCTTACCCGCACGTAATCGTCCCCTTTTTCCGTGTCCGCGATTTTACGCCTGGGCACCCAGACGGCGGCAGTTTATGCGTCGTTCGACACCCAACTTGGTGTGTCGCGGTCCCTATACTGCTCACTTATCAAGAGGATATCCACTTTCTCCTCCGCGACATTTGTCTAACTTCCTGGATAAACAATAATAATAATAATAAACCGACCGAGATTTTAAAATTAGACGGCTCTAGTTAGGTATGGCCTAATTGATTGTAAATTTACAGAGACAAAGTTTGAATTATATAACACAAAGTAAAATCGTTGAAAAGTTCATTCGACTACGTTTAAGGTAGTCTGCATGGCTATAAGTGCCAAATCTACGAGAGTGACTAAAAAAATTTGTTTAAAAATAACACTCAGGCTAAAAATGTGCTAGTAAAATAAAACTTCTTTTAAGGGAGTACCGACGGTACGTAGCTAGTCAGTTGATAGAGCGCTCTGACTCGTCATTGACTCTCGTTGTTACGGTTGGCAGTTTGGCAACGTCGCGCTCAGTCGCGCTTCTTCTCGGCTTTATAACCTTGATGGCCGTGTATAAAAGCGTGTTGTTCGCCATGTTTGTTGTATTTTGATCACCGAGTTGTTCGTTAATATTTATAAAATATGAGTGAGAATAAAGGACAAAAGTGGTTTTGAAATGAAAAACGAGTGCGAGGGCACGTGGCGAAGGCGCGACGTTGCCGTCTCTCCAACTCGTTGTTCTTAATTACATATATCGGACAGAAATTATTTAATTTTTTTGTTAGAGCTTCTGAATGACAATTCTGCAAAAACCAACGAATCCGGGATAATTTTTTACATATCTCTGAATATTTTCAGAAAATTCTTATTTTTGAATACTTTTCTAGAAAAGTTATTTAAAAATGTATAAAAGTGTACTTTCTCATAAGATTACATGTTATTTTTAATTGCTAATTTCTCGTCTCATAGGCTCCGAAGGGTAAAGAATTTTAAACCACAGTTTCTAAGCACTATAATGCACCCATGATCCAAGTTTCAAACGATTCTCATTTTTAGATCACTTTCCGACAGTACTCCCTTAAAATTACATTGTGCGTTATATAGTTTTGAGAAAAAAATATCAAAACGGTCATCCGTCTACGTCCAAGGTGGTCTGTATAGCTATAAGTGCACAAATCTGCAGAATTGACTAAAAAAATCCATTTTAAAATAACACAAATCGGGCTAGAAATGTGCTAGCTGGATGAAACTAGCTTTAAAATTACTTATTTTTGTAAACTTGTAAAGAACAATATAGAAAAGATTATCTGACCATTTTCAAGACAGTCTGAGTCAATTTCGTAGATTTGTCACTCATAGCCATACAGACCACCTTGAATAACCTTAAATTTAATCGAATGACTTTTTAAATAATTTTAATTTAATTATAATTCAAATTTTATTGCTAAAAAGTTTTAATCCTTTAGCTCATTCCTAGCCCAAGCCGTCCAATTTTAAAACAGATTTTTAAAAATCTCACACTGTGCGCTGAGAGAGTTCCATACACGGACATCCTCGTATGGCTTCTACCATGGTGCATTAAGAATTTCTTCAACTCTTCAAATAAACAAACGAATAATAATAATAATAATAATAATAATAATAGAGTTATTTGAATTTAATTTAAATTACTGGATGTAAGGAATGAATGTGCAGAGGAAGCACAAAGGACATGGGCCCAGCTCGAAGTAATGTGATAAACCGTGCCGGGCTGGTGTCGAGCGTACAGGGAGATATGTGTTTAGTGCGTAGGGGTGGCCGCCGCCGCCGAGTCCCAGACTTAGAGTTCTCGCAAGGGAACACCAGTCAGTCCGCCACAAGAATTCACAGGCCTACAAAAAAAAATTCCTACAAAAAAAAAATAATAATAATAGTAATAATAATACATAGATACGACGATGTGACACACACGTTTTTTGACTGCCCTCACTAGGCTGTAAAGCGTAGAGCACTGGAGCTGATGATAGGGGCGTTCACGCCCGAGACTGTAGTCAAAACGATGCTTGACAGCAAGCAGCACTGGGTCAAGATAACGGCGTACGTGGAGACGGTTCTCCGCGCGAAAAACAATGACGGTTGTTTACAAGACTAATTGACGGCTAGCACAGCTTAAGACAGGCGATCTCCTGAAGGAATACAAAAGCGGTTACCGGTGGAGTTTTCGCGGCCCTATAGAGATAGAGGCCCTATAGAGATGGAGTTTTAGTGAGTATGTCTGCCGTTGTCCCGCGCCAGGAGAGTCTCACACACGGGGAGCCTCGCACGGCTTCTGTCATGGTGCATTAAGTATTTCTCCAATTCTCCGGATAAAAAAAAATAATAATACATAGATACAGGAACAGATAGATTTTCTCAAGATTTACTATCTATATTTGATAAAAATTGGTATTACAGTTTCCATAGAAAGAAAAATGTCTGCTTCTGGTTTTCTACTTATAGATGTATTTTGTGTTTTATGTACATTCATTGGATAACTTGTTTGTTCTGATCTCGATACTTTTATGATATCGTTTTTTAGTACACTATTAGGTTTAATTATTGATAATAATTCAGGGCGTTCTTTAACTTTTTTTATGCGCAAATCAATCTTGTTTTTTGTTTCTCCTTTTTCATAGGAGTTTGCGGTACCAAAAAACAAAGCTTGCTCATATCTACTTGTAGGTATATGAACTAAAAAAACCACTCCCGTAGGCATTTTCTTTTGAACTATCGATAGTATAGAAAGGAAGGAAGTTGTCTTATGTGATGTTATGATTTTTATGAAATTAGATATATTACAACAATTATTAATAACTATGTTCAAATTAATGACTGGTCTTAAATTAAAATACTTTATTTTTACTGTATATGAAGTTTTCTGGAAATAAAAGTTTAATAAAATGTAATTCATATAGAAAAACCTATTTGTAGTTTTAGCAAACATTTTTCAAAGACACAGTAATGTTTAAAATAAATAGATCGAATAACAATTTTAAACATTTCATGTAATTCCCACTAATCGGGCTCAAAAATCGATTTCAGGTAATATATAAAGCAGACAAATCCGTTGGAAAAATGCTATTTATCTTTCAATTAGCCAATTTCTACAATTTTGGGATAAAGATAGCTCTATATTTTTTATACGATTTTAATGTAAAAATGTCTCTATATTTTTAATCTAGCCATATTAGCTGCTATAGAGAACATACTAAAGACGTATGGGGGTGACAAGCAGAGGAGTAAGTACCAATTTTGCTTCCTTCCTATAAGTTAACTAAGTATTGTTATATCATGTTATGTAATGATATGGAATGAGCTGTATTAGCTAATGATTATTCGTGTATCTGTTCTGTATTAGTTTCTGTTTTTGTATCTTGTATGTTAAATGTCTCCAAAAAATAATTCAAAAATAAATAATATTAAACGATTCAAATTTTAATAAAATATTTTCAAATAATATTTATGATCGAAAATGTCTTAAAAAATAATAATTCATAAGGAAAAAAAAATTTAATTTTTCTACCTAAAAAGAAAAGAACGATTATTGTTTCTATTCTGCAAGTAAAATCTGTAATAGTATAATTGCTTACTTTAATAACTATAAATTCACATAAACAATTTATTCAACAACTAGCTTGATTTACCTTACTCCTACTGTCGCTCGGTTTTGATCTATTAAAATTTAAAATTAATTTTGCCGGTAGCATGCGAAATGAGTGCTAGTAGTGAATAATTTATGACGAGGAACGTTATTAACTCGTCATAACCTTTTGAGAATACAATAATTATGTTAAACTAATGTACAATAGTTACATGTTACAGGTGAGCAGCGGCAGAGCAGCTAGAGAGACAGAGAGAGAGAGAGAGAGAGAGAGAGAGAGAGAGAGAGAGAGAGAGAGGAAGAAAGAGAGAGCATACTTCGACGGTGAGTGGGGGGAGAGAGAGAGCTTCGCGCGCAAGACTTTATACACGCGCGACAGATCCGTTCTAGCTAGTCTACCAGATAGACGCTTATTTTCGTCGCTTAAGGGGACGCTTACACCTTAAATTGTCAAAAAATGAAAAATCCAATTGCTTCTTCCTAGAGGAAGCTTTGTAATAGTAAAATTTTCGACTCTTTCAAAAATAGGTTAGAAATCCATTTTGAGGTTTGTACAGTTCGAATAACGTGTTTTTACAAAATGTCCGTACGGATGTGTAAGTGTATGTATACTGCAATATTTTCAAATCAAGGCTATGAATGTTTACAAAATTTGGCATGTTTATCCGTTTTCGGATTCTGAATTGGGAAGAAGAAGTTATTTTTTATTATCTCGACTATATTTTTTATGGCCATTTTTGAAAAGCAATATTTTGCGTTTTTTTCAATCATCCCATTGTTAAAAACAATTCAAAGCAATTGTTACAAACAATTCATACTCCTTTTTTGTCAATCCACCTATATAACTGACACCCCATCTTCCGAACGGAAGAGCCCCGGGAGGGTGGCATTTCTGCCAGGGTAGTTGGGTGAACCCTGAGATTTCGGTAACCTCGGTATACCTCCCACG
>QLYP01000082.1:125668-175002 GCA_016647725.1 Nasonia giraulti
GGAACGCTCCGGCGTAATGTATGGTTGGCCAATGCCAGAACGAGTGGGACGTTTAGAACGTGGTAGCTTGCATAGTACGCTTCGGCGGAACGTTTGTGAACTCTCTACTGGGGAGGATAAAATCAGTACCACGGGGTCGGGGAGCCGCAGGATAGTAAAGCCTGTCCCGACAGGGTAAAGGACTCGTGGTGGCGGTGGTTGCCCGTATGCTGGGCAGAGAGTTTATCTTTCGATGTGTGAGTTGCAGCGGACAACTCGGGTATTGACCTGCAGAGTCATGAGGGATTAGATGGATCCCGACGCCCATCCGAGAGACAGGATGACTTCCCACTTAATGTCACCAGAAATCGGTAGGCCGTTGAATGTAAACGCGTGCATTCTTTGGTCGCGTTGGCCGAGCGTATCTCGGCCCCGCGGCCCATGGGGGGCCGTGTGGGGAAGCCCAGTAAACAATCGGAGTAATAACTGACACCCCTCTCCTATAAGTGTAGATGGTTCTAGAAAACAAAAACTATAGTCCAGTAGATGCAGAGCGAGAGAGAGAGAGAGAGAGAGAGAGAGAGAGAGAGAGAGAGAGAGAGTGGACAGAAGAATAAAAGAAATGTAAACATAAGTTGTATGTAATTTTGATATGTGATTTGTGAAGTTTGTTATGTACTGATTTCGAACGTTTTATCACGTAATTTTATGACTTTTTAGAAAAATTAAAATATTTCAGCTTCACGAAACATGTTTACGCGATTTAATTATGTTCTTTGAATACATGAATATTTAGTCCTGAATACTTACTACTAAATACTCTTAAATACTTTAATTTGGCCCTACCATGCGAATGGTAGTGCGGAAAATAGGGGCTAATGAGTGATGAATATTATTTTTTTTTTATTTTTTAATTTAGTGAAACTTTCAAAAATAATTGATTTCTGAGGCATAAGCCCCTCTTTTCCGCATTACCATTTGCATGGTAGCACCCATATAATTACTCAGTTTAATAAATTTTAAGTATTTAGGAGTATAATTATTTCCCTGGTAGAAAATTGAGCAGCGAACTGGTGAGCAGACTAGTGACTGGCCAGTTCAAACTACACGTCACTGGCTAAAAACTCCTAAGTACAATACGAAGAAACAGGTATAATAAAAACAATCGAATCATATTTTATAACGATAATTATTTTCAATTATAAATCTACTTAAATTTACCGTTTACCCAAATATTCGTGATGACTTTTTAAGTGTGTTAAAGAGGCAAAAAGTAATAACCTAACCTAGAATGCTCTGTGTTTTACAGGTGGTACAGGCTGTCTGCTTATATCTTACTTATATTTACATAGCAGCACAAGCAGTACCTAACCGTACACACACGTACATACAAAAGTATATACCATGTTCATGTATAGTATACAGGTTGTATATGTTGTCTGCTATGCTATACAACAGAATATCAGGTACACCGCACACAGTTCTCAAATTCCCAGTCGATGTTAAAAATGATATAAGTAGTATACACTGACTTAATTATTGTTGATTCAGTATAAATTATAAAAAAAGTGTCATCTATGTGCCCAAAGTCACTAATGATGAGATATACAAAGTGAATTGCACAGATATTTCAATCTCATCAGTATGCGAGCGCAGTCACTGTCAAACACCAAATCTCTCATAATCATGCTAAATCCATGATATTGAAGTTTGATGTCTGTTCTTTTGTATTAAGATTTGTTTAATTATTTAGAAATAGCCTGCCATCTCAGTTTTCACTTAACCATCTTGGTTCCGCTTTTCATACAAAGAGGACTGAAATTTTGCATCTTAATTTGTATTGGCATGTTGAAACAATATATTAAATTGAATTTATTCTAGCTGATATGAATTCGACTTTCATGTATGGACCCACCTGTATTTTTTGCCGCCAGATCCATAGGGTTCAGGGTGAAAAGCCGAACCAAGACGGTTAAGACATCAAACTTCAATATCATGGATTTAGCATGATTATGAGAGATTTGGTGGTTAACAGTGACTGCGCTCGCATACTAATGAGATTTAAATATCTGTGCAAACCTCATCATTGGTGACTTTGAGCAGATCTATAACACGTTCTACACAGTAATTGCACTTGAACAACACAAAGTCAGTTAGTACAGCATACTTATAAATACTTCTATTTATGAGTGTTTGCATCTGTAGGGTAAGGTTGACCATTGTAGCACATACTTTCTATACTAAAAGTTTACATTAAAACATTGTTGAAAAACATATTTTCGATTTTTTTTTATTCTTAGTCCTTTTTATTAATTTTTAATCATTAAAATAGTAACAAACGCACAATTGTAATTAGTTCTATTTTCAAGTCTGATTCCCCAGTCCTTAGGCAGTGACTGTGTAAAAATCTGACGAAATAGGCACACCGACTGGCGAGTCACTGCTGATCGCACTAGCCAGTTTAATCTGAACGTTTCTACCAGGGTTTGAACTGAATATTTATGTAATTAAATAAAATACTAAAATTACGTAAAAAAGTATCAAGGAGCTAAAATATTTTGATTTTCCTAAAAAGTCATAAAATTACGTGATGAAACGTTTGAATTTAGTATATAACAAACTTACGTCACAAATCAAATATCAAAATTACATAAAGAAATACATAATTTTAATACATCACAAAATTACGTCAATATTTTTACCAGCGTAAGGTTATACATTTTATTAATAAAATTATATCAAATTTTACTATTAGTATTATAATTTTTCCTATATAGCTTCCTCTTAGAGGAAAAGTTATATTAATCAAATTTTTCGTTTCACCCCTTTAATTGATACCCCACCCATCTACCAGATTGAATCATATAGAATACATGCATCTAAACTCTCAAATCGTCAAAAGAATATCATAGATCTGTACAGATTTTTAAGAAAACATGTAATTATCTTCCACTAGCGGAATAGGATGAAGCTAAGTGCCAATGACTTGGCAGCGGTTTTTGTTATATTTTTCCTAAATTGTTTAAAAAATGAATGAACTTATTAAATATATTCAGGTATAATGTAAAAAAGATAAAACAATGTTTATATGTGCCATATTATTTGGTATGACATTTTTTCAAAGGCCGAAATTCAGAATTTCCATTTTGCAGCTACCGCAGACTTACTCAAGATATGAGCTTCAAAGGGCACTTTTATACTGATGGATATTTTTTAAAAACATATAGTTTCCAGATGAATGTGGGGTTCTGCAAAAAAATATAAATTAAAAAAGTTTTCTGAGAATAATCAATAAAATTTGATTGAACACTTTAAGTAACAAATTTTATGTTAATATCCGGACAACATTTTTAAATAAAATTTTTTTGCAAAACCTCACATTCATCTAGAAACTATATGTGTTCGAAGCATATCTATCAGTATTAAAGTGCCCTTCGAAGCCCAAAACTTAAGTAAGTCTGCGGTAGCTGCAAAACGGAAATTCTGAATTTTGGCCTCCGAAGAAATGTCATACCTGATATTATGGCACATACAAATATTGTTTTATCTCTTTTACATTATACCTAAATATATTCAATAATTTAGTTCATTTTTTAAACAATTTACGTAAAATATTGTTATGTTGAGCTTTTTATACCGGTGACGCAAACCATCAATTTACACTTGTTTTTGACTCGATCTTCGTACCGCGGACTCTTACATCTACAGAAGGGGACAACGTATAGGTATGTAAACAGGTACGCCTGGCGTGGCAGAGGTGTAGAAATAAAGCTTAATACACAGTGTTTAATCTGGATAACAATATTCGTATATTATGCAACCCCCAGTACGGAACAGATTTAGTCCGAATACAAGTTTACCCGTAATGATGTATCTAGGAATCAAACGCGTGATGTCACTTGCTGCTAAACGACGTCATACAATAACAATTGTCATGAGCGATACTGGAGTGATTTAATAAACAACGAGCTTCGACTAATAAGAACAAGATCAACAGTTTTGTCGTGACTCTACAACCCGTATACGAATCGCCCAATATGGCGTCGGCGTCGCGTTCACAGGATGCGGCGTTCCTCAAGATGGCGTCTAACCGTTAGATTTGCTCTCTGGCCTCGCTGGTATTGCCTTTCTCGCTGTCGTCTTACTGAGGTGGGACTACGTGCTGACAACCGTCCGATATATAACGATTTCAACGCGATAATAACCACGGTTATCCTTATTGCGGAGCCGCGATTAATGCTTGTTGGAAAATGAATGCGACGTTCGCTTGATCAGCGACGACGCCACACCAACGCTTTTGGGGAACAGGGTTACCGGATTTATGGTTTCAACGGCGTCTCGACCTAACGTATTTTGATATGCTGGATCATTTGATCGACAGCGGCTCGATATTCTCTCTTTATAGAAGCTGGATAGCTTGGCGATCGACAGCGACGCTACGCTTTACCCAACATCGTTGCTGGATCGTTGTCGATTCGCAGCGGCTCAAAAATTCTCTTTGTATTATTTAGTCCTTGACTTATTGGCGCTACGATCCAAAATATAATTTGTCCCGTTCGCCTTACCTCTCTCCATCCAGACTCTGCGATCGCGTCATCTAACCGAAACTTACAATACTTGTTGGCTTATTTTGCGCGGTTCGTACAACCAAAACGGCGAGAAAACGCGATCTCTTTCGTGACAACTTTCTTCGTGGTTTAAGCGAACACTCGCGACTCTACGAACTCGCGACCCGACAATTCCGTCCGTACGACTCTACGACTTTACAACGAAGGACTACTACTTCGACTGCTCCAACTGTTCGGCTCCAGGGTTGACGACGAATTGAATAATGAGGAAGCTTCCTCGCGGCGCAAGACTGCGCGTCCCGGAAAAGACGCATTCGGAACGCCCTCTATATATTATTTCTCCCGCGTGAAAGAATGCGAGTCATAATGAATATCAATGGCGCCCTGCGGTGCCAATTACGAATTGGCATTATTGTCTCATCCTGACGCCACCTAACGCGGTCATTCGCGACGATAACGAGTAGTACGGAAACTGCTAGTGGCGACGTGCCATATTTTCCAACAACGCTCGCGAGTATCGACGCGCCTTTACGCCTACTGTACGCGAGTCAGATGCGCGGCTCTTCTCGTATGTCCGCGAGTGATGCTCTCCTATGCGAGAGAAATAGTGAATGTTTAGAGATTCTTGTATCGGATCGGAGGACGGGCAAGAGAAATAAAGTGCTGTAAATAGCTCCGTGAACTGTACGATTAACTTTCTTTTGCGGATCGATATAAAAACTATATTAAAAATTGCAAAATCGTTTGCAAAGTTTGCAAAAGCAAGTCCAAAAATTGCGGGTGGCTTAGTTTATTAATAAAACGAAGAAAACCTTCCATGCCCAAAAAAACACATATTTGAAATTTATTTACTAAATGCAAAGTGGTTTGAATATGAATCCTGCATTAATCGTTTGCAAATTAATTGCGGATTATGCAAATAAATTTGTTTTCACTTAATTCGACTTATTAATTGAATTATTAATTGATTAATTTTGTGCGGCAATGGTTAGGTTATATTCCGATAAGCAAGTCCAGCGGCTGCTATACTCTGGTTCGTCTTTTCGACGAATACACATGTTTTCTTTTTAACCTAACCTGTAAAATGCATTTGTTGTGATGATGTAAATATAATGCGGGTACTTTTGTTGGAGATATTAATAAGTACATATAACTAGATAGCTTAAATTTAAATTTGAAGTGCACTGATAAGCACGTCTAGGAGATGATTGACCTTGGCTATGACAAGAAACTCATTCAGCTAACAAAACTGGCTACAGCTGATTTCATTATACGATTCAAGTAACTATTCTGAATTGCTGGTGAAACTGAAGATCAGATTTAATAGGCACAGCTTTGTCAGTCTTCAAGATAAACTACTTAATCAGAGTAATCAGTTACGACGTTCATAACTGTTAGCTGTGTAGGAGTTTCTGTGTGCAGTATTTGGGTATTGAAAAAGATAAAATTTGTTTTTAAATTTATTTATCTTTAATAGATAAAGATAGAAGTGTAGACTCTCTTACCAATGAGCAGATCTTGTATGCTGTTGTTCAGGTATGCTTGATTTACAATTCAACATTTGGTTCATTTATTTTATGAAATATTTAAGCATCCTCTGTTTTTAAATACTGCACAAGATTATACAGGAACAGTCTATATGAGAAAGTTTAGTAATAATGTCAACCACAATAGCAGTGCGCCAACAAGAAATAAAACATCGTACACAATTATAATAAAAACAAGGTCTAGTGGCATGTCTCAAAGCAACTACGAAAAGTTGTTCAAGAAGATTTACTTTAAAACTTAAATTTGAACTTGGAAGAGTGCTTTGGGTTAACAAAGTAAAGTACAAGTTAAAGTAATTAAGTGTGTTATTTGTGGAAATTCTGACAAGTTTATCAGAAAGATGCCATTTCTAGAGCACTAATCATATGATATTATATTGTTACTGTGCCCAGTGTATGATGAAGTAATTGCCATGATCTGGAGCTTTGAAGAAAACTTTTGAATCGGAGTTAACTATGCTGAATTTAAAAGAGCCAAGCTTTGAAATCTATCAACAGCGACAAAAAACCAGCAGTGAATAAAAAAGATGTTATGAGAGGCTACATGACCAATGATCTAGTCTGCGTTGCTGTTGGAAAAGTTAATGTGGAGGCTGAGCGTGTTGTAACAGTAATGATTGTACTTGCTTGTGAAGGTCAAGCTTCTTATCCACCTCTGGGACTTGTACACGCTGAAGATCTACCAGTCACATACAAGTAAGTTGTCAAAATGTTTTTCTTAAGTGTAAAATGAACATTGTGTTTCAGAACTTGTATTCAAAGTTGCTACTGGAATGAAGGTCTTGTTTGAATTTTGAATGACAGAGTGTGTATTTTTTTATCTTGGACGCATAAAATTAGTCGAGTGAACAAGAGGGCACTCATAGTCTGGTCTTAAAATAAGATATTTTTTAAGTGAAGTCCTCTCATGACTTGATCTTGCACAGTTATATCAAAACAGTAGGTTACTTTTATATTAAAACTGAATAACTAAACCATCTTAGTATGCTGAAATTATGTTAATAAAAGAAGATAGCAGACCAATATTAAATGTATCCGCAGAGATTGTAGTTAACCAATGACAACTATATGTGTGTTGCGAATCACAACAGTGCCTGGCTGTTATTAAAACCTGTTTATCATAATGAATCTACATCAATGAATAAATAATTTAGTAATGCAATATAATTTTGTTTTGCTTAAACTTTCTAGATTCCAAAGCTGATAACATATCGACTGATGATTAGGAATACTATAAGTGCGCCAACTTTTTAGAGAAGTATTTCCAGTCCAAGATGAAGGATTGATCGACTGTCTGTATCTATCCACGCCTTCTCCGATGTCTCTCTTTTTGAGGATCTTGCTTCCAATCCACAAAAGTAAAACTGACCGCTGAATACGAGTACATCACTGCTGAGTTATTTATATTATTGTTACTAAGTTTTATCAAACTAAAATTTACCTTTAATTAATTCTCTTTATTAATAGGTTAATTATTTACAGGGTTTAACAGTATGCATGTGGCTGTCGAGGCTGGTGTCATCGCCGTCAGGTTCAGCGCTAAAGCTTTGTCCAAGGTGTGTTTAAAATTCAAGCCAAGTCCTGATGGCTCGAGACTCGATAAAGGCGCAACCTCTATAGCATTTTGGGTTTACTGGACAAGTACAGGACGGCCTAGAGTCGCCGTTTGCTCGCCCAGTAGATTCGCTAACCTCTGAAGGGCCTTGCGATAATCAAGGAGAGACATGAGGTTGTCGGGACTTTTCTAGATAACTCAACATTAAGCACTGAATCGAGCGAAGATTTTTTGAGGAGAGTACTGGAGCTCCAGCAGTTAATCAAGAAGCTGGCAAATAAGACGGCTGGCATGTGGGAGTGTTACAAGTAAGTTGATGTGTTTAGTTTTGTTTATACAGTTTTTTTAATCGTTCCCGACATTATTATTAGTAAGATTAAATATATGATCCTCATTATAATCAAATTTGTTACATCACTTTCTTGTTACTCGCCTTGATGTTCCAATAGACTAATCTGAAAAAAAATTGTTGTACACAAATGTAAAACAAATAAAAATTAGATTTACTTGTAAATATTGTTGCTTTACCTATAAATTGTGACTTTTCGAATTCCAATTTCTACATAAATTAACAAGGCTATATTCAGCTTTAAATTATTTTCTACTCTTGGTGCTCCGTTTCTAGTACTTGAATCATTGTACTCGTACCAAGAATCTCCAACACTTCTACAATATGCAATATAATGTCTTGAATTACTACATCTAATAGCTTCTTTATAAGCAATTTTTACTAATATGAACGTATTCTCATCTATAGTAATTGTACGAATAAGTTTGTTTAATTCTATGTCATTTACTGTGCTATCTTTTGTATGGTTCTGCAAGTCTTCAATATCAACACAAAGTACATTATTAATTTCTTATTTTACATGTAATTTATTTCCACATTTTTCACATATGTTTTGATAATCATCATAAATAATTGTAGACAAATTTTCATTTATAACTTGTTCTGTACTTAAAGTCATACGACTATAATGCTTATAAATAGCTATGTTACACATTTTACAAGTCATATGTTTATATACACTAGAACCCATAAGTTTTTCATGAAACTCTCCTATGTTTCTGTTCTAGGTATAACAATAGCTACTTGTGTTCCAAATATTTGCAATTATTGAAACTCCAGCACTATATAATGCTTTTGCATTAAAGGTAGTCACATATTTATAAAGGACGGCTAAAAGTTCATGATTTGTTCTAATAGATTTAGAATAAGAATTGTTGATAAAAGTCTGGAATGTTTGTATAGTATAATAGGCCGTTGTGAAAATTTCTATTACTGTATCAAAATAACTGGATGTTTTGATTATTTATCTTGCTCCATTCATCATTTTAGGTACAAATTCATTATAATTTTTTATAACGTTCCTTTTTTTGAGTTGATTTAATGGTTTTTGATTAAAGAGATGAATTTCTTGATAAGATTGAAGATATTTACCTCTTTTATTGTTACTTTGGATTGGCACGCTTGAATTTTTCTTGTTCACTTGTGGCTTACTATGTAAAGTATGGCCTGTAGATAATGAAATTAAATTTTTTTCAGGGTGGACTCTAGGTGATGATTTATAAGATATCTTGGTATCGTTCTTGAAATCAACATATGTCATGTCTATATCTTCATGTTCTTGCAATGATAACACTGTAGGTGTGACAGTTGTACTTTTGGATTTTATCGTAGTCCTACTCAAATTTATACTTTCTTAATTATTTTCATGAACAGTTTTCATTTGTATGCTGTCAATAAGGAAAGAATCAAAAATTGAATTTAACTACTGCCATATTCTAATTCTATTGGCTGGTTTAAGCCTCCCCGATTTTCTTCATGGTACATATGACTGATATCAGGGATAAGTTTTTTTATTTTTGTAATCTTTTTTTCCGCAGCTAAATTAATAACAGTTTCTAATATTACATTGACATATTCTATATTGTATAGCAAATATTTATCTACAGTGATGTTCGAGTCAGGTACAATCTTTTTAACAAGATGATCCTTAAAGTCTTTTTTATACAAGTTCACTAGTGGTAACTCATTTTCTTAAGTTTGCGCATCATACGATTCTTTTGACATTACTCTAGACCGAATGATAAACTCTATAGACAGTTGGATTAATGAGTTGCAAAAATGTTGGTTATAGTATGCATTTCTATTATTATTTACATCATCTCTTGTGATATACTGCTTTACTTTTGCAAAAGTATTTATAAAATAACCATATATAGTCGGACATTTAGAATAATTTATGTATGTAGTATTACTTTTTTAGTTTCTAATATAAATTCAAGTGTGCTTTCTATTTCTTCAATATTATCCTTGCTATACGTAACATCCACTTTAAGATTTTGTACTTTAGTCATAATTTCTGTAAAACATTTTTTTGTGTAATCACTTTGGAATTGACTGTAAGTTATAATAAATATCTTGACAACCGTAAAAAAGGCTTTGACCTTTATTGAATATAGAGAGTATTTACAAGTGTTTAAATCTAAGGAAAAGTAGTGAAAGTTACAGTATTAAAGTACCGACGCGTGAACAACGATATTGTTTACGGACGACACTGTGACGCGAGTACGAGCGCTCACAGTGATTCGGCAATACGTACTGACTATACAATCAGCGAGAGCGTCAGAAGGCCGCTCACGCAACAGGCGGAGAGAGAGAGAGAGAGAGGGAGTAGGAGCGAGCAAGCGCGCGTTGCCATGGCAATCCCCTAATCGATGCCGTGTGAGCAGGCAAATACACTCGAATCTGCGACAACGGCTCGCTTCTCGAACCTTCTAGGTGTAACCGACTAGTTTTCGAACAGTTGATGACACATCTTGGCAAAATACTACTATCTCCAGCTGTCAAAGATCTAAAACATGTGTTCAAATAATCTTCATATGTCATATTTATATTGAACGATGAATTTGCATATGTATAATAAACCCAACAATGATGCACTGTAACTCGACGTGATATAGATAAACCATTCATAAATAATGTTGGAATTCGCCAATAATGTGTACGCACATATGCACAGAGATATACACAGATACAGATATACAGTACAGAGAGGCCTAAACCGAAAGGTCGACTACCTGTGATTTATGATACCCACGCCAGCGTCATTCTAGTTGAAACAGCAGCGCTTCAGTCCGGACAGAACAGCAGCCAAGCGCACATCAAGGGAAGGACACACAGACTATAGTTTACTACAGCATCTATACATATATATATATATAGTCAAGAAGCAGTCATACAGTCATCATTGATATTCACACTTAATCTTGTACATATATTTTAATAATTGTTAACCAATAAAGTATTTTATGATATCATACACTCAACGGATATTCCTGATATTTCCAACAAATAATCTATTGAAAAAACTATTGAGTGTTAACATGCTATTATAGATATGATGTAGCGCATTTGATACATGCTGAAAAACGTTGAAAAGCTTTGACATCAGTTGCAGTTAATGTTGGCGTTTTTTACTTGAGATATATAGGATATTTGACACAAGTAAAATCTTCAAAGCAGTTTGAAGATGTTCTGATGTCAGTTATCATTATTTCACAAAGCTCTGTGGTTAAAACAGTATGTTCAAGGAGAAAAGAGCTATTAAATGAAATGTTCCAAACGTTTGAATATGATTTTGATAAATTTGCTTCTGATTGTCAATCAAGTGGCGTGAAAACTTCTTAAATCGAGACTGAACCTAATCTTTATTAAAGCTTTGGAATTAAGTTGTATGGATGACCAAATAACTGATGAGGCTAATTATCATCATTGTCTCGACATTTTCAATTAATTTAAAGTCGTTATGTTATTTGTTTCCTGTGTGGACCAATGTTATGAAAAACATATTTTATTCTCGTAATGATGTTGGTAAGTCAGCAAGGTCTAAGGCATTTAAAAAAAAAGAAGGAATCTATTCGATAACCAATCATAATGCAAAAGTTTGTACTGAAAGATAAAAAGACAATAGATTGTCTTACCAATTTTGGATTCTTGCACATTAAAAAAAATAATTAAAAATTCGAAAAAGATATAGAGGAGCAAAATTTTCTTGATATTGATTTAAAAAGCATACAAATATCTGAAAATTATCAAAATGTCATTTCAAATATGTTAGATACACCAATATTAGATCATTCAATATTGGATGATTATGTTTTTACTATTAAAGTAGCTAAGAGCTTTCAAAATCCAATAGCAAGCATTAAAGAATCAGATGTTACAGAACAAGTCATTCACGAAGAAACAGTTTATTATGAAGATTCAAATATTCAGCTTGGCAATTTTAAAGAAACAGTTTGTTCTGAGGAATCAAATATTCAGCTTAGTAATTTTAAAGAAACAGTTTGTTCTGAGGATTTAAATATTCAGAACAAAACAAACAATGGCGAAAGTGCATTCTGCGATAAAACAACTATAGATGCAGAGGTGTTAGATGCAACTCAAAAGCCTTCGAATAATTTGATAGTTCGTGATACGTCAAAAGATGTTTGCCAAGAAATAGAAAGTTTATCTGCAAATAAAAATGATTACAGTTATACTGAAGTATGCCGGGCAGATGAGAGCATGAGCTTAGTAGAATCTGACACTTGTATGCATCTGCACTTTGACCATTGGCGAAATTTGATACTAAATGGTTCGATTTTGCCATCTATTTCTACCTCTATGATGCAAAATATCAAATTGGTTAATACGTGTCCAATAGACAGTATTATAGTATTATTTGCAATGGCTCATTGTTCTGAAGGTTTTTTGAATGAAGTTATGTTATGTTTGTTATGAAGTTAGTTTTTAAAATAATGGTTTCTAAAAAAATGATGAATTTTTTACAATTTTCCAGAAATATATTAAAGCACAATCAAGATACATCTATTATGCAAGTAGAATGGACTACTGCAAATCTCGACCACAATTATATTCTCAGACACAAGAATCCTAATGGCTTTTAATTAACTGTAAAGATAATATTGTACGTTTATTTGATAGCGTGATGTTGAATAACTATTCCGTCCAAAAAACGACCAAATTCGCATGCAACCACTCTGACATACAAAGATATAATGTATAATCTGTAAATACAAACTTCAAAATAAATGATAGTTTAATTATGGAACTAGAAGATTATTTGAAAACGTTATTTTTAAAACGAACTAAGGCATGCTTCAAATGCAAAATAAGAGAAGCGTCGATAAATTATAAAATAAGTAGTTATTTATGTGTCGAGTTAGAGGTGAATTTCCTGTTTCACAGTGATATGGAGTGTTATTTGAAAAGTATTCCTCTTAATTTAAAACTATGCAATGAAGACTATAATTTAGTTGAGAGCCTTTATAGCCTTTGATCCGCCTTCTATTCATGCTGAAGGTGGCTTACTACATTACTACACATACATACGATTAGCAGATGGACGTTGGAAAGAGCGGAATAATTTGAAAAATGTTATACTGAATAAAGCAAAATAAAAATCAGACCAGCTTTACTATTTAATGTAAGATTTCATGTGTACAAAAGGTTAGCATTTTTTTTTTTGCTTATTTGATAAATAATGATTTTATAAAGCATGAAGAGAACTAAACATGAAACAAACTTAATATTTTTATTTTTATTTCAGGGACTTTATTTCAGGGATAATGTATTTTTAGAACATTACTTCACAAATACCGATTATGAAAACACGAGGCACAATAAAAATTCAAGCTCGAAGAAACTCGGTTATTTTGAGAGCTTAGGTGTGCGAAAGAAAATGTTTAATTCTTTAATTTTAAAAGTGGCAAGACCGAAGTTTACTTCTGAAACAATAATTTTACCACAAATATGATTATTCAATAATAAAGGACATTAATTTCTCTACGCAGGTCCTTATTTGTACGCCTTCAATTTTCTAAATACATGTGATTCAATAGACGTAAATAAATTTCACACACGTAGATTTACAAATTGAATAAAAAAATGTTGACGGGTCTTCAAAAACTCGCAAAACCCAAGAAATAAACTGAGATACCATTTCTCATCTTAATCGCAACAACGGCATCTGCATTTGAAGCCAAAAAAACAGAATTAAACAGCACATAATTATAAGATTTTGGGTTCACTATAGGATGAAGTTCTCATAGTTGCGGACGGTTCGAAGTTTCTTCTTCATAGCGTTTATCAGGTCGGAAGGTTGCAGCACTACGAATACGTCTCTTTCCAGAGGATTATCAAAATAATCACGACTGTTTTCTTCATTCGAGTTGAGCAACCAATTCTTGATTTCGATTAGGGTCCAACTAACCATAGTGCTGACGTCGGCGGACCAACTAAAGTCCTCTGACTCGGAGTGACGAGTCAGCGTCGTCACGGGGCAGCGTAGAAGTCGCCTATCTATCATTTCCATCTGAGAAACATGTTTATGCATTAAAGTACAAGGAACAGTACATGCATATAGCACGTGTAATGCAAAAAACACGTCAACGTAAACATAATTTTCGTTTTTATTGAATAATCTTTTGAATGATGTTATATATGTATAAGTCTCTTCATTACTAAATCGTTAATAGCCTTGCAAGAATAAAGTTATTAGATTTAAATTTGACAAATTTTCACGGATTAAATTTGTAACAGACAAGTATACAAGATTATGTAGAAAGTATGAAATTTATTTAATGCATATATGAAGTCATGATGCAAGTCACGCAAAAAAAATCGCAATTCAATTTTCCAACGATTATTGCGAAGATTACAAGGTTTTAGGTTTTGATAAATGAGTGGTAACTTACAACTGGCAAAGTATAATTCTTTAATATACCTCTGACTGAACTGGCGAAGGTTACGGGCTCTCCTTGTTCATTCTAAATCACCAATGTGTAGTGCATTGTAGAGCAAAAAAAGCTTCTTCTGTTTCCAGTCACCAATCTTATAAATTAAGGAAACATTGTAATAACTTAATGGATCCAGCCTGGGTTAATTCCTACAAATAAAACAACAAAATATTCGCCTTATAAAATTTTTTTATTTTTACGAATTAAAGAACGACATAAATTAAAGAACAAAATATTTTTTGAAAATATTTACACTATACACTATTTTTTCTAAGAAATATATATACTATACAAAATCACTGACCAAAATGCATGACATTTTACTATATAAATAAGTGTTTTTCGTCACTTGCCACAGCTTTGTGAAAAATCTAGACTGTCTTCTTTACTCTACCCGGGCCTTAAACATGCATTCTCACACCTAATAAAAGACATTTCTGAAAAATATTAATTAAATTTTATTATCCATACGTTGTATACGTAGCTAATAAATTTAATTAATATTTTTCATACTATACTTGTTGCTAACAACATTTAATTAATATTTTTTTAGAAATGTCTTTTATTAGATCTGAGGGGTCATGTTTAAGGTACATTTTAAGCCCGGCTAGATTAAAGGAGACGGTCTGGATCTTTCACAAAGCCGTGGCAAGTGACTAAAAACACTTATTCACATAGTAAAATGTCACGAATTTTGGTCAGTGTTTTTGTATAGTATACATATGATATTTTTCAGTAGGAATAGTTTATATTGTAAACACTTTTAGTAGATATTTTTTGTTTTTTAATTTACGTTAAAAGAACAAATTTTATCAGGCGAATATTTTGTTGTTTCTTTGCAGGATTTTATCCAGGCTGGTACCCTTATTGCATTCACCACACAGCTCGAAAGCAATAAACGAAAGCGATGTTATCTTTACAGTCTCTACGGCCAAGTTTGAACCTTACACACACAGCATGGCTTATCTCGTTGCTCAATTGCATCACCTACTATTCTTTCAAAGTCAGCTGTGGTAGCGGTTGTCGAATCCAGGGAGCTGGAGCTGCTGTTAATGCTAAGATTGATACGGCAGTACATGCTGATGTGCTATTGGGATTTGTGGTACTTGTACTTGGGGAACTAACAACCATAATAGTCATTGGATTGTCAGAGTTACGGTACTTGATTAGGGCTGCATACTGCTCACCCTCATCACTCGAACTATGCGATCTGTAACACACATAAACACGATATTTTGCATTCATAATTAAATGTTAACGATCTCTCTGACGCTTGAGTATATCTCAAATCATTCTAAAAGTTAAAAATTCAGTTGACGAGATGAATGTCTTGTCAGCAATAAATAAAATTATGCAAGTATGCATAATTTTATTTTTTATGTATTCTTTAAGGAACACGCTCTTGTAGCTGAATTTATCCAGTCTATAACCTCCATTGTTACTATTCGCCGCCATAATAGCTGCAGCCGTTGTTCCTCTGGTCACTCGCAAAATGAGCAGTATCAAAGTAGTAGCTCTCCTGGGATATTGCATCGAGCTAAATGGTCTTAGATGTTCCTCGATTGCTGCCATCCTCAAACGTAAAGATCATCAGAGTGCTCGAGGTCAATGGCGAGGCTAAACTTGCTGCCGCTTTTGAGCTTAATGTTGCCTAATGACAAATTTTACATTATTATCATCTATTAAATGGAAGAAAAATTATTATTTTTGGTCTAGAATTTTCGAATTTATAAGATATAACATAAAATAAACTTGCAATTTTGAGAATTAGTCTTTCTGTTCATAAGCAATAAACAAATTTATATATAGTTATAGTATTTATACCCATGGACCCCAGATGGTGATTCTTCCCAGTCCTCTAGAATAGATATTCTTCTTGAACTTGAGCACTTTCATATGTATAAGCTTTCTAGTAATGACTTGTACCCAGTCTATCATCGCTTGATAGGTAGGCATAGTAAGCCTGAGTATTTTTTATCCATGCAGAACTGCAAGTCCATGCAGAACTAATGGTCGTTGTTGCAAGTGGCACATTGGGTAGTTGATAAGTGTATGGCATTACGTAAAGTCTGGGATCAGAGGGAACTGTACAAAGTGGCATGCTACTAATATGTTCAGCCCTCAAGGCAAGGATTGAAGTCGTTGAGCACACAAAAAGCTACCCAGCAACAAAATGACTCTTTGTGTAAAAAATTCTGCTAATTTATCCAAAATTCTTCCATGCGTGTAGTAAGATTTGAACCTATCATCTGGAGTACTAAATAGCAGTAGGTGATTTTACTGGAAACATGGAATGCTCACAGCGTAGAATACAACAACAGTTGCTACATCTACAGGGTAATTCCAAAACAATACAATTTTTATATACCATCGTGATCAGCGTAAAAAACTGAATCTAGGGGAATTAGTCCGAAAATTTTCCTCCACTTTTCACTTTCCCAGTCAAGAAAGAAAAATCCCCCCCCCCCACCACCACAGCGCCTAGCGAAAAAGCGCGTGAGGGGAAGTGAGCGCAGCGGCCGCGACGCCGTTGCTAAGGAAGTCGGTGGCGGCGAACGGAGTAACAAAAAGAGCCGAAGAGATCGAAAAGGGCAATTCCTTCGCAAATTCTGACGATCTGCATGTGCGAATGATTTTCGTTCAACTGATAGAACTAATTTTAAAAAATTTTCCAGACACTTAATTTCCAGGTTAAGTCAATAATAGAACAGCTAAGCCTCGATTTTTGAGCATCTGCTGCAGTTTTCTTGCGCTTATATTTGCGGTAACATTTCAAAAAAACGTCAAGAGCTGTCTTTTTGGAGCAGCTGCGGCTGTCTTTTCCCGATTTTCCAGCCTTATGACACTGACAAACGGCACGAGAAGCTCGATCTGCGTCGAGACCCGGAGAATACGTTTTTTTTGGAGCGTAAATTCTGAAAACGGCGAGAGCTGCCCTTTGTAACATTGGCAAATCGCACGAGAAACACTTTCCGCGGGCCTATCAGCGGGACTTTATGCGGAGCTTTCTGCGGCTCTTTCCCCGGGCCTATCAGCAGGACTTTATGCAGTACTTTCTGCAGTGCTTTCCGCGGGCCTATCAGCGAGACGTCATGCGGGCCTATTAGCGGGACTTCATACGGTACTTCCTGGGGGACCTTATGCAGTCCTATCTGCGGGACTTTATGCGGTACTTCCTGCGGGACTTTATGCGGTACTTCCTGCGGGACTTTTTGCGGGCCTATTAGAGAGACTTTATGCGAAGCTTTCGGCAGGACGTTATGTGAACCTATCAGCGGGACTTTATGCGGAGCGTAAGACTGTAAGCCGAAAGCTCCGCATAAAG
The DNA here is from genome assembly GCA_016647725.1 of Nasonia giraulti. Classification (NCBI taxonomy): domain Eukaryota; kingdom Metazoa; phylum Arthropoda; class Insecta; order Hymenoptera; family Pteromalidae; genus Nasonia; species Nasonia giraulti. Next base: position 143,450 of record QLYP01000082.1, read on the forward strand.
TTTCGCTTATAGACCCGCGGAAAGAACTGCAAAATGTACCGTATTAAGTTCTGCTGACAGGCCTGCGAAAGGAGCCGCAGTAAGTCCCGCTGATTGGCTTGCGAAAAACGCCGCAAAAGGCTCCGCAAAGAGTCCTACTGATAGGCCCGCGGACAGAACAGCCTAAAGCTCCGCATAAAGTCCCGCAGGAAGTATTGCATAAAGTCCCGCTAATAGGTCCGCATAAATTCTCGCAGGAAGTACCGCATAAAGTCCCGCTGATAGGCCCGCGGAAAGTGTTTCTCGTGCGATTTGCCAGTGTGACGAAGGGCATTAAGTGTCTGGAAAATTTATTAAAATTAGTTCTATCAGTTGAATGAAAATCATTCGCACATGCAGATCGTCAGACTTTGCGAAAGAATTGCGCTTTTTGATCTCTTCGGCACTCTTTGTTACTCCGTTCGCCGCCGCCTACCTCCTTAACCACGGCGTCGCGGCCGCCACGCTCACTTCCCCTCACGCGCTTTTCCGCTGGGCGCTGTGGTGAGGGAATTTTCTTCTTGACTGGGAAAGTGAAAAGTGGACAAAAATTTTTCGGACTAATTCCCTTAGATTCAGTTTTTTACGCTGATCACGATAATATATAAATGTTTTATAATCACCCTGTATAATGGAAAAAAACAAATTCATAATTATCGCAGTCAGGTAAAAGTATCAATGGTTTTAGAGTAAAAATAATCTTACACTTTTCAATAAAAAAATCATACAGCAACATACTCAAGCATCCGATACTTCTATTTTACTTTGAACTTGGCAAATGTTCAACCTGCAATTGTGACAGACATACCATAATTCAGGTAAATATTTGGCTATTGTAGTAGTCCATAATTTTTCAAATTGAACAAAGTCTTCTTATCTATTTTTAAAGTACTGTATAACCTATTTGTAAAAGAAATTGTAAAATTGCAACATAATCAAATGACAGATTAATGCCACGCCTCTTGGCCACAACCTTGGCCAGTCCTTTACGAGTCTCGAAACAACACGAGGAATCGAGACCTTCTCTAGATTATTGCAAGGTGATCGTCCCGACAGTAGTTGCAATGTACGCAGGTAACGTCTACGCGGCTACTGCCAAAACATCACTTCGTTATAAATTATACATGATTAATAATTATAATTAATTAAATTAATTGTATAATTAATGAATTATAACTTTGTTTACAGTTTAAACATATTATTCCGTTAATTTATTTGCATATAACACAATATTTTAATTCTTTACTTATGAATAGTTTTAATTATTTTCATACTTCAATAACAAATTGTTATAGTTTATTTTAAATACTTGATTATTGCAAATAAATGCATCGCATCTAATTTTGTGAAAGTGGTTATCTTGGACTTATATAGTGTAATTTACTTTAAAATATTATGGCAATTAATTAATAAATTGTGTAATATGTTGAAATTACAACATGTGACAAGTTGTCCGGGAGAGGTCAGGGCAGAGCGTCCCAGGGTCGAGTGAATGTGTATATGCATGGATATATTTCGCGGTAGTTTTATTCGAAGCAAACAGCGCGGGAGAGCGAGAGACGTTTGCGAAGGTCAAAAGGAACTCTAGTCATCGTCAGCTTCACGAAGGTCGAGGAGGAACGAGGAAAGACGCAGCCCAGGTTAGCGCTGCCGATGGAGGGTCAACGACTCGACAGAGCGCTCAAGGAACGGCCCTCGCACCATTAGGCGTAGCATGTAGATGACGTAGCCCTGGCGAAGTCTGACTGCGCTGGCATCTGAAGCAGCTGGAGCAGCGCTGCAGTTCATCCTTAGAGCGACAGGGACAAAAACTGCGTATCGCGCTCGGGATATATTAATGTACACTCGTATCAAGGGCCCTTATGCCAGTGGCATTAAATTGTCTCGAGCCCCGTAACACAGAGCGTTAAACTCTGGGCTATCTGCAAAAGGTGTCCTATCTAGCGGAGAGTTTGAATTTCGCGGATAGTAGTACACTTATGGCACGTCAAAACAAACCCCCACTCCTCCTCCATGAAGTGGGACCTGTCTTAACGCGTCATAGTCCGAGAAGCAGACCTGAGTGGTGGTGGTGGATGGTGAGAGAGAGAGGGGTGGGGAAGGGGATCATGTAACACACACACACCCACGCAGGTAAGCCTGACATCCGTATGTGGCGCGTCCCCTGGGTGACAGATGGGGGAGAGCTTGCTGGAGTATATACCTCGGAGGGTAGAGCAGAAATGAAATATGCTCCGTAGACTAAAACTGGCTGCCGCGTTTGCCGTGCGGCGCGACCCGTAAGCTGCCAAAAGACGATTCTGTGTGGGGAGGCAATCTGAGGTTGCAAGTCGAAGTGACCTAATTTATCTTTGGCTTCCATTGACGGGAAGACGGAAGACCAGTCACATAGCCAGTACCGCTCAATCAGCTAAGGCAAGTGCGTAATATTGCTTGATGTCTGCCAGGAACTCTCTAGTGAGCCAAGCACATCGTTCGGGGTGGGAGGTTCGAGAGAGTGGAGGTGGGCTAGGGCAGTATCGCGTGCTATACTCTAGTATGATATTCCCAGTCTGGCACCGCTTACAGTCACGTGTTGGGGCCATGTCAGCTGCCTCCATAGACGGGGGGATCAATGGTGGTCGGACACATACCGGAATTAAGACTATTGTCGAGCATGAAAAATTTAACCAAGCAAGGAGAGAAAGTAGGAAAAGGAGCTCTCGAGATCCAGAATATAATCCGGGATGCTAAGCGAGAATAAGAAAGCATATGGGAGAAGATCCGAGACAGGCTGGACTCTATGAATAATATTGTGTCAAACGCATCCAACATTCATAAGTCTGTTAAAAGCGATCTATCGGCGATTATAATCCAGGTTAAGCAGCTTGAAAGAGGACAAGTGGCGCTGGAAAAGAGCAAGGAGAGCCTTGGATTAATGCTAAAGAAAGCGGAAATGTCACCGAACCAGCAGCATATTCCAAAGGAGGACAAGGCATCACACACGATAGAAGCATCAAACGTGGTGACGACAAGAACGCTAAATAAGCGTGAGGCAATGTCACCAAGTCAGGTAGAAGAGCGACAAGAAAACTACGTTAAAAGAACAAGGAAAAATAAGGAAGGAGCCTCTGTGAAAGTCGCATCAAAAATCCAATCACAGGTGTCTCCAGAAGAAAAGGCAGACCCACCCTGGCAGACGGTTATTACCAGAAAGGAGAAAAAGAAAGAAAAACGAGAAAAGAAAAGATATGCAAAAGCACTGTTGCCAAGAACAAAAATGGCACTAGAAAACCACGAGAGAGATTCACCAGGCCTGATGCACTTGTTATAAAAGCTGCTGAAGAAAATTCGTACGCTGATATTTTGAGGGAAATAATAGCGGACCCTAATCTGACAGTGCTTGGTAACAGCGTAAATAAGATACGTAAAACGGTGGCAGAAGATCTTCTTTTAGAGCTACGACGGACGAAAGAAGTGAAAACGCAGGAAATTCAAGAAGCGGTTGAAGCGGTGCTGGTAAAAGAAGCTACAATCAAGAGGCTTCAGCATAAAATGTTAGTCTCTATCGGTCTTCCCGAGGCAGGTTGTGTGGTGAGAAAGGAGAGAAAGAACTTTAGGACATTTTCTCTTTTCTTCTCAACGTTTTGACGGAATGCCGCCCTCACCAGGAGACTGATGTGAAAAATTTATTAAAAATTTATTAACAACTAAGTCTATAACTTGGTGAGACAATTGATTCGTCGTTGAATTTGCACAGTACCATTTAGATGGTACAATCAATATGAACTATTTTGTACCTTAAAAGCTCCTTGTTTTTTATTATCTACTCCGCTTTAATATTATTTGAAAATTTAAGTGAATAGCCTATGCAGATATCCACGTTAAATTAAAGTAGAATCAATATTTAGCAGCATGGATAGGTAGATAATACACGTTATGCTACCCAATTAGTTTAAACATGTTGGGTTGTAAACTTTACAAAATCAACTTCATTTTCATCTAAATATATTTTATCGAAAATAATTTAAATATCTATATAAAAATATAATAATAATTTTAGATTTGCAATGCACTGAATAGATCGTCAAGTCAAAGATGTTTTGGCTGAAGTGCTACTATATCAGAACTGAATAGTTTGGAAAACGTAGTACAAAGAAAAATTAATGATAACGCATTAAACTACGGATTTTCTGTGTTGCATGCTCGAATCCGATTTATGGAATTGGTACTGCATATATCATACCGCTTAGACATTAAAAAGTGGCGTGTAAGTACATGAATGTGATTATTTGGTAGCTCTATAATCCAAACATTAATTTTGAGTAAATATTAAGACGAAAAATCTGTCAAGATAGAAACAGTAACTAAAAGAGTTAATGTAATAGTTGCAAAATCAAATAATTTAAATACTATAAATGTAATTTATAGCATTAATGATTCTAAGCTTAGAAATTCATGAAATTTATAAATTTTTAGCTTTTTGACATTATAATTTAGTAGTAAATCTTGCACTTTTATAAATACGAACAATATTACTAGTTCTATGTAAATAGATTAATATATGCCATTTTACCTTTTTTTCTTATCGTAGGTTCCAAAAGAAGAACCGGGTATTATCAATAAAAGGAAAAAAATAATACAAGATGAACTATTAAGTCAGTTAGGTATATTGGTTGATGCTCCTACTCAAAACTTTGGAAATACAAATGACGGAAACACAGCTAGAACATTTTTTAATAACCCTTATACTGTTTTAAATGTAACTGGTAAGTAGTTAGTAAACAATATTACTAATGTTACTACGGAAATTTAATCATAAATGCATTCAAAATCATTTTAAGCCAGTGCATCGTTTGTTAACAAATTAATTGTGACTTCAAACGTGCTTAAGTCACTTTTGTCATATGTTCTTAATTTTTATTTTTCGAAGTTAACAATTTATCCATACGTAAAGATTGCGCGGGAAAATAAACAACCAATTTGTGAGCGAGAATTAGATAGTTACAACGACCAATCTTGTAACAAATGGAATGATTATCATTTATTTTTGAGAGTAAGACACTGATTAAAATGAAGCATTTTAATTTAACAATTAAAATATAAATAAAATATAGTTTGTTTACCAAAAACGTTAAGAAATTGTATGTTGATAGCACTAAAATATATTAAAACTCTTTTAGAATTTGACATCGTCTTATTGAAAAAGTTTCAAACCATTTTGGGCACTATACCAAGTAGTAAAAGAATTAATACAGCTGCCTTCAAAGAATATTGTTTTCAAACAACAAAATTGTATATAAATAAATACAACTAGTATAATATGCTACCTTCGATGCATGTTATTTTGATTCACGGACATGCGATTATTGACAACTTTGCGTTACCAATTGGAATGATGTCAGAGGAGGCACAAGAAAGCAACCACAAACTTGTAAAACGCTTCAGAGATAGATTTTCAAGGAAAACTTCTCGGTATATAATTCAAATCATATATAATTTTAAGTATTCTACAGCTTTTTTAGAAAAGTATTAAGTAAATTTTTATTGTTTCTTTTGCATTAGGGTAAATACAAACACAGACATGTTCAAAAGGTTACTCATTAATTCAGATCCTTTTATAACGTTGTCAAGGCCAACATCTCATAAAAAACACAAATGCTTATCTGAAGATATCGAAAATTTAATTATTATACCATCACATACTCAAGATACGGATTCTGATTCTCATGAATCAGAAGATGAATCCGAAAGTTGACCGGAAGGTAGATAAAAAATAGATCCTAAGAATTCAAAAGATACAATATAGGTTACTGTTGCCTACAGAACATTATGTACCATATTATTTTCGTTAATGATTGTAGTTAAAATTTAAAACTTTATTTTATTATATGGATGTTATACTTGTACAATTTTTAAATGTCCTTCATTCATTAATAATTTCCTAACCAATAATATATCATATATTGCATTAGATCTAGCCTAAGCTCATATATAGGAACATTTATCTTCAACAGCGAATTTATAAAACAATTAACACAAGATCCTATGTAAGATCTGGTTACCATCGCAGAAAAAAAGTTTTTTTTCAATATTTTACTCAAGATATTATGTAAGATCTTATGTCAGTTTATGATTCAAAATAATTGATAAAATCATGGATATAATCTTAAGCAATATCTGCTTTAAGGTCTTGAGTAAGTCCTTACGTAAAATATTAAGAACATATAACATAAGATTATTCAATAGTGTATAAATCTTAAAACGTCGGAAAAGTTTAATTACGAAAAAATTTTTACTTATTCAAAGTGTTTAAACTCTGAAATATTAATAAAGTAAACAATGTTATATATATATATATATATATATATATATATATATATATATATTCAGAAAATTCAGAAAATTTTACAAAAAAAGTATATTTATGTTTATAGTGAAAAATTCTTCCCTGAAGAGCTATGAATTAATTAATTAGTGCTGAAAACCCAATTATTGCCAAAATTGACATCTTTGGCTCCCTACCATTTTGGTAAAAAGTAATTTAAAAATCTGAAAAAATTCAGGTGCACTGCAAACTGTTTCTGGAACATATTTACCGTAGGTTGAAGAAGCAACAAATTTTTGATCTTTGATTTGACCATGAACGACCTATATATACATCTATATATTTATGTTATATATAGTATATAAGTGCACGCTAGTAATAAATACTGTGCCCACATCTCATTTATTATGGTTGAAAATGTAAAATACAACGATCTAACTTATTATCAGTAAAATCGAAAAAGGACATTCTAAAAATGAGGTCAGGTTTTGAGGTGGGACAAAAAATATAGACGTCCGCGGATTTCTGGGGAAACGGATTCGGAAGCTAGGCATTCTGACAAAGATCTTCCTTTTTTTCAAGAATTTTTTAGAGTGAAGACAGCCCGTGATCACTTTTTTGATTTTCTGGCTCACTGGCGACGGGGCGCAAGGAGAGAGTGAGCGCAAGAACGAGCGGGAAATCCGCGAGTTCTCTCCCGACTGTCGACGGAGTACGTCAACGTTTGAGAAAGTCAACGCGTTCTCCTTTGCTCGTCGACCCTGGGTCGACGACTAGAGGAGATTGGGAGAGTCTCCCGAGAGTGTGCGAGTGTGCGAGAGTGCGAGTCAGTTCCAAGTGCAGCGCGTTGGCACTAGAAAGTGCCAACGCTTGGACGAGCCAGCGACGATCCCGACGAGAGGAGGGAAGCCAGCCAGTCGGCCATTACCATCTAGAGGACCAGGGCAGCCAGCAACATCGGCGAGGGAGAGCCGAATCCGCCAGCCACATCCAGGTCCAGGAGAAGCCCAGGAGACATCGACGGGAACATCGTCGTCCACGAGGAGCCTCGAGAAAAGAAAACGAGTAAGAGAGAGAGAGAGAGAGAGAGAGAGAGAGAGAGAGAGAGAGAGCCGAGAGAGTGAGCCGAGAGAGAGAGAATAAAGTGTAGTGCGGGCACACTAGTGAGAGAGAGCGAGCGAACACGAGAGTGTCGGTGTGCAGTTCGGGAGCATACCTAGACGACTTCTGCATGAAGCGTCTAACCAACGCACGAGAGAGAGAGAGAGAGAGAGAGAGAGAGAGAGAGAGAGAGAGAGAGTAGTACATTTTTTTGGGAGCTAAGCTACATTTCTGCTCGTAACACGCTCTCTCTCTCTCTCTCTCTCTCTCTCTCTCTCTCTCTCTCTCTCTCGTGTGTTGGCTCGACGCTTCACGCAGAAGTCGTCTAGGTGTGCGCCCGAACAGCACACCGACACTCTATATCTAATCCTATACAATATACGGTTACTTTGCATCAGATTAATTCGAATTAACCCGAGACGTGTTTGAAGAAAGTCATGGAAATACGGTCACGTTGTGCATTTATCAGACATATCTTTTCGTTACCTTGCTTAATCCATTGGTTTCTTTGCAACACTTTGATTGCGTAAATTTATGCTGCGCAGTGCTATAAACTAATATGTTGGCCGATTTTTTTGCAACAGTTAGTTTGCATAATTATTTGACTGAATTGATAATAGTCGCAAAAATGAGGTTACGTCGTACATTTTTCGGACATATCTTTTCTCTAAACTGATATATTATTTGGTTCCCTCGAGAAGATTGATTACAAACACCCGACCCGATCGATTAAAGTCGTAGGAATGAGGTTAGTTTGTACATTCGTCCGTCGTATTTATTTATACATTAATATTTTGGTCGGTCACTTTGGAACTGATCAATCAGTTAGATTGCGAAAATTATCTGACGGAATTGATAATAGTCGTGGCAATGAGGTTAGGTCGTTCACTTTTCTGTCATATCTGTTCTGTAAATTCATATTTCGTTTGGTTTGTTCACGGCAGATTAATTATAAACAACACCCGACGCGATTGTTAAAAGTCGTGGAAATGCGGTCACCTTGTACATTTATCAGACATATCTTTTCTGTATTCTGTTTTGTTGTTTGGGTTTTTTGTAACACTAAGATTGCGAAAATCAAAGTCGTGGGAATGCGGTTAGTTAGCACATTCGTCCGTCATATCTGTTCTGTAAACTAATACGTTGGCCAGTTACTTTGCAGCTGATTATTTTCGAATAATATCTGACTTGATTGATAAAAGTCGTAGAAATGAGGTTACGTTGCACATTTTTCGGTCATATGTTTATTGATAAAGAAATATTGAGACATGTGGTTGTTGATGCGTATCGCTAGATAGCTAGTTATAAAAGCAAATCGGGAGGTTGTCGGTTATTTCTCTCAATAGTCGATAATGTCTAGAGATATTTTTTGTAATTCTACTTGATTGGTAAGGATCCAAGTAGGATAATTTAGAATAATGATGGCTTCTGAATCAATTATTAGTGTTTTTTATAGGTGGCTCCATAATCCCCTAGTTATTCTTTATTGCATAAATCTTCAATATCTCATGAAATATTGAATATACATGAAAAAAATAACACTAAAAATGGAATCAGAGGTGGTCATTATACCTATGTATACACTTATTACTTGATGTATACGAGGGCTCCATAAACCCCGATATATATATATATATATATATATATATATATATATATATATATATATATATATATATATATATATATATATGTGTGTGTGTGTGTGTGTGTTTTCGCAAAGTTTTTGCGTGCCTGCGTAAACTTGACTTGTGAGATTTCTCTAGTTGAAAGTTACTAATTAGCACATTCATGGTAACATATAGTTAGGGCGCACTCACAAATATGACGCACCAGTTTTGAATCAGCCCTCTGCAAGAAAACCTTTTGCTGATTCTTATTCAAATGAAAAAACGCCTTTAGAATGACAGCGTCTTTGCGAGCAAAGGGATATCGCTTCTTAGGCGTACCTATCACAGGCAGGCAATTAATACAAGATTCAATGAGTCACCACCTTTTATCTTTTTATTGCATGACGCATAGACGTAGTGCAATTTGTCGTCCGGAAATATACAGGTGCGAAATCTGCAGTTAGCCAGTGTAGTCTGCTTTAAATCCAGCAGAAGATAATCGTAGGGTCTCGAGGTCGTGTCCTAGTAGGCTTCTTGCAAGAACCGTGGATCCTCCGGACAAAGCTGACACAATAAATGTAGTATCTGAGATCTGTCGTGCAAATTTATAAAAATCACAATGTATTGAGCGTTCAAAGATATGTCGCGTTGTCCTTTACCCCAATAAAAGACGTTCTACGTGATGAATATTACTGAGAACAAGTGCGCTTTAAAAAATATATCGACTATACTACCACTTGATGGTGATTCACGCATCATATTATTAATGATAACAAGTTTAGGTCTATGATCGACATCCCAGTCACTAGTCTGTGGCAAATCCTCGCGAAAATCCACTTTTTTGCACTGTAGCTTCTTGTTGCTTGACTGCCACTCTGCGTAGTAGATAATCACACGCTTGATTGCTGTATCACACAGACGATCGAGGTGTTTGAGAAACTTTCTGACGAAAACCGTTTTACCCTAACCTGTGGGCCACACAGCATAGAGGTGAATGAATGTTTTCATTCCTCCTACTACTACTACTACTTTACTCCCGATAAACACCTTATATACTGTGAATAATACAGGATAATCAAATAAACCGATCAGCTTACATGAAAAGCAGTGCCATTTATGGGTTCAGGAATTAAACTAAGGTCAGAACACGAAACACATTTTTTCTCTTTCTTTTTTTTTTTGTTTTTTTCTTTACAATTCTTAAGTTGTTGTAAATTCAATTGTATTTTTTCGTTTAGAAGTTAGAAATAACTGTAGTTTGTTGGCTTATTTAGCCGTCGATTCGGCGTCGAGGATAGCGTTAATCTTTGAACCGAAACGTGTCTTAACCTATTTAAACGACATCACCATATGATGATGGTTAACCTCTATTTTGGCGATTTCTTGGTGGGCAGGTATCCCCCACTAGAAATCTTGTTAAGAGCCTCTGAATCCATCTGGAAAATATAACAATGGTATTTATTATAATAATAGATAACTTTTTTGCGCCCTCCGGAAACCTCATATACTCTTACCAGATCTTTTCACCTTCATCGCTACAGCTATCTCCACCACCACTACGACCACCACCGTCACCGTCGTTTTTATAGGAAGGTGACGTAAGCATTACTTACAACAAGTAATCAGGTTATATTGATGGTGTGGTGAACGTCCAATCAGCTTTACGATGACTACCAGGAGCGTCCAATGAAAAACATGTCTTATAACGCCATCTGTGTTTTGACTTTCGCTACAAAGCCATCTTATACCCATATGGGTAACTTTTGTCGTGTGCTACCAATCTTCTTTTGTTATATACGAGTTTGCATGTCTCTTTCTGGGTCTATTATATCATGAAATACCCTTCTACGTATAGAAGAATTATTTAATACTATTTCTAAATTCGAAGAAGTGATCATCTGTCGATTAGAATCGAAATTGACTAGCTGACTATTTGCGTAGTTCAACTGAATACCTTTCACTTTACGTACACACTCTTCTTGACCATTCCGTTTTCTATATTTGTACGCGTAAAACCTTGGACCACCTGACAAAAAGGTCGTTATATATGTCCCAGGACCCTTCTCGGCTAGCTCATCCATCTGACTACCCAGTGATGTACCGATTGGTAGCTTGTACCTACCGTTTTCACCTTTACGAACATAAAATACCGAATCAGTGTCGTAGTAGAGAACTCGAGGACCCAAAGCATCCAGGTATTTAAATAGATTCAGTCGTGCTTGTGGTGTTGCAAATGCAGCCAGGACAACGTTTGTCATTGATGACGTTATGGAGGATGTCAAAGCCTCGTCTCTGTAGCACCAATTGACATAAAGCATATTGTCATTGACAGGTAATATACCGTTAACCTCCACCTCTGCACTGGTAAGTAAATTTTTCAATGTCTCTCGATTTTTCACAACAAGCTTTCTTGTCAAGTCCTCCCGTTGACCAAACTTTCCTCACAGAGAATTAAGACAGAGTTTAGCTACAGATCACAGACCCGGATTAAAACACTGTAGTTGTACTGCGTCATCTTGTACTGCCAAATTTCATACACAGACTTGACAACGTAGCCCAATGTGACCACCGTTTTCACCTCCTCCGACACCTATGTCCCTCGCAATACACGCTCTTCCACATCCTAATGATAAGTGATATAGATTATGTGGTAATAATATATCGCACAAAATCAAACCATTTTTAGGTGACCCACGGGATACTTGCCATGTTTGCAAATAAACGGATACAGAGAACAAACATCAACATACTCGATCTTCCCCTATCCATAACAATTAAACACTTTGACCGTGTTTTCAGTGCAACCACTAAAAAACTGTTACATCATAGTAAAGATAACGAAAAACACAACTGCAAAACAAAAATAAGTTATTAATATTTTTCCCAACACGCGCATGAAATGGGCCATTTTTATGCCTAAAAGTAGCGTAGAAAATCGTCAATTTCAAGCGTGTTGGAAAAGGTTTGAGCTTAAGCGGGGAGAAAATTATTTTCTCCCCGCTTAATGAGTAGCGGGGAGAACAAATTTTTTCATAACACGTGCATCGAAAACGCGCTTTTTGCCTACGAAAAAGTGGAGCGAAAGTCAAGTTTTACAAGCCTGGGCGAAAGGCATTTTTAGTGTTTCTGTGTGTATATGTACATATAAACACACCAAACACATATATACGTATGTACATATGTGTTTATTATTAATTCATTTTTTGTTAAAATTTTTATTAATAATAAACACATATACTATACTGCCGACTAGGCACTCAAGCCTTTCAATATATTATTATTTAATCCACACAGTATGTCGCAGATAAAGCGGACACATTACTTTTTTGGCGATTTTGGGACTGGCGTTGGAAAAAATAAAACTGGGGGGGGGGGGTAATTAAAGGTCAAAGCACGCTCTACAAAGTTACCGTAACCTTTTTCCTTAGTCGTAAGATTTTTTTACAGCCCTAGGTTTAATAAAATGATGCATTAAAAAAAAGTTAGGTAAGGTGCTCTAAGCCTTTCCATTCAATAGGCCGTAGCAAATAATGCTTAAAACCGCGATACACTTACCCTTACCCTCGAATACGATTACCCTTGCGTTTATTAAATTTTAAATCAATTTTGAAAATTGATTTCTGTAGAGGGTATATTTCGCCGGGCAATCGAAGATGGCAGCATGCGACGTACTTTCGTACTGTTGTGACTCGAGATTAGTGCGTCGTCTGCTACGTACAGGTTATGCGATCTCCTTTGAAAAATCGTACCTATACAGGCCCCGACGAACATACGCGCTCAGTCGCAAATCGTCAACCCAAAAGTTCGTTGTGCCCCTCGAGACCCTCGGAGAATCTTTTAAATGTCAAAAAACTCTCGGAGCATCTTTTCGTCATCGGAAGTCACTCAGAGCATCTTTTAATCATCGAAATACCTGCGAGTATTTCTTGATCGTCGAAAAACATACGGTGTAAGAGGTAAGGGTCATCAACTTATAACGAGTTACTTAAACAATAGGAATCAAAAAGTAAAAATAGGTTCACATACAAGTGAGAAGATACTGAGTTTGTAAAAACCTGTTTCCCTTTTATTCCTCTGTCAAAGTAGAAAAGGCTTTGTTTGATCCTAGATAGTTAATGTCGCCATAGGTTATTCTATGGCTGGCTGATTCCGTGATTTTCTGTCCAGGTGCGGCAGTCGCTTTTCTATTTCTTGCTATTTTCTGCAGCCATTTCATCTATCATGGAGAAGACCATTTCACTTGGTTTATATTCTTCAATATTAAGATTTTTTATGCTTTACAAGTCATTACATGTTCCTTTAATAAATTTAATGAATTTGATATTAGCCTTATTGTTTTTCGTTTTGAGCATCCAGGTATTCATAATATCGTTTGTTATATCGTCTAAACTATCAATAATATTTGGATATGTATTATATCTGTTAATACCCGTTTTCCAAATCTCTCAAATTTTTTAATTTTTATAGATTTTTCAATTTTTTCAAATTTCTCAAATGTTTTGTGCAGGACTTGAAATTTACGATCTCCTACCCAACTTTCATGCATTAAAAAAGTCCCTTTTATGCCCTTGTTGGAAAAAACACGGTGTGCAACATGGGAACAGAAGCTATCTCTTGTCTCGACTCGTGCTGAACACCTTACCCACGCTTGACATAGCTTATTTTCTCCCCTTGTTGCACAATGTACTATTCCATAGGATTTAGAACGAGCGAGCGACAAGAGAGTGCTATTAGGCATTTTAGATAAATAGTCATTGAGAGCGTGCGCGGGTATAGCGGTCGAAATCGGTATAGGGTGGGCAGCGGTACTATCGTAAAATTTGTGTGCAGCCGGGGAAAATCCAAACGTCTGGGAAACTAGTGAGTGCCAATATGGTGCCTTGAATTTTTTTGTATTGCTTCGCAGAATACGAAGCTGTGTAAAGCAAATTTTAAATTTTAGAATCGGAATATTTATATTAAATAAAATAGGAAATTAGATTTAAGTAAAGTGTAGACAGTTAAAAAGCGTTGAGCTGTAACTATGCATATTTTATACATATTTCAAGTTGAATAGTTAGTGAATATTATTAGAAAATTATTCAAACTATTATATTAATTGACAAAAATTAAACTATATTAAAAAAATCGACATGAGGAATATTAAATAAGATTTAAGTAGATTATTTAAACGATACGAATACAAAATCTATAACATTATATTGTATGTTTTCACGCGTTTTTGATAATTATAGTAAGGGAGGGACTTCATTTCAAGTTTAGTGAAAGCTAACTCAAAACGTAAAATAATACGTGCGTCGTTCAGACGTAGCAAAATGCACCTCGTGGGTCGAGCGGTTTTCTTTTTATATTCATCTTATTTTCATCGACGAATCGACGTAGTTTCAGTATTCAATTGACATTCCTAATTTAATAAGTTCGTATTTTGCTGTCGTTACTCTGTCGCTGATTGCCTGTTCAAGGCAGTTGGTTTGGGGTTGGTGTACGCCGCTGTCCAGGGAGCGGTGTCATCGGGCAAAGAGATGGTGCGCGTGTCCGTCGTGGCTCACACCGGCTCGAAGACGTGTGCTTGCTCCCTATGGAGCGGAGCGGATGAGATAGGCCTACCTCTAGGCAGGCAGAGCAGCTGGGTGAAGCAGGTAGGCAGGAAATAGAGGCCTGCTAATGCTCTTTGCTGTGGCTTTCTCGTTGCTTAGAGAGCGGACACTACTCGGACCTCTCTAAGTCGACTATTGGAGCAAGTCCGGACGAGGGAGGGCGATTCGTGGCTCTTCTCGTAGACCATGAAGGTGGATCCGGAAAGTCTGCTGGAGGTGGTGATGACGTGTCTGCTTCTCCGGAGAGTGATTTTGGGCTGATCGTTGGGTAGTCCTGGCGGTTGCTTCCTGGAAAGGAGTCGTCTCGGTAGTGACGTCGGCTGGCCGGCGTTCCTTAGCAGCTCTTCCCGGTCGATTGCTCGGTGAGTGACGAGAGCGCTCAGAAACCTTGTGTAAAGGCGCTAAGAAGTGCTTATCGAGGAAAGGGGGTGGGGCGAGAAATAATTTACACTAAGTAATTATATCTCAAACAAAAATAAGATTTATTGTGTCTCGAATGAGTTGTGCAAGTAGTCTCGGCTCCGTAGACGCAGTCTGATGCGGGGTGGAGGATGCTTCGCTTTGGGGAGTTGAGCAGCCGCTTAGTGGCCGCTCGCTGTACTAGTGGTGCGGCGGGCGCGCTGCGGTGTATGCAGCGTTGTTAGGCGGGTTGCGGGTATTCAGGGGCTTGTGCCAGAGAGCATGCAGGTGGGTTATAACACGCCATTCTCAAATTCCTGGGTGAGCATCGCATCAATTGCGAAATCAGGAACGTCGCATTGTAAAGGGAAAAGCTCCGTGAAATCGGGGCAAGCAAGGATTGGGGCGCGAGTCAGGGCTAACTTTAGTGCCACGGACGCTTTCTATTGTTCCTTTTCTTGCACCCAGGACTGCGTGTTCCTGAGTAATTTCAACAACAGCACCTTAATTTCTGAATCATTAGGAATAAATCGGCTGTACCAGCCAACCATTCGTAAGAATCGGCGCAACTGCTGCTTTGTCTTCGGTGGAGTATATTCTAATATTGGTGCTCTGGATCGGGCCTCAGACCTTTTCGATCTAACAGATACCTCAGGTATCTCTCCTGCGAGAATCCAGATTCACACTTCTTCCGATTCACGGTCAATCCTGTCACCCATTTTAACTGATCCTCAAAATTCTCAGTGATGATAACAATATCGTCTAGGTATCCAAAGACGTGCAGCTTGACTTCTGACCCCAATAAACTATCCATCAGGCGCTGAAAAGTAGCTGGTGCGCTAGCCAGGTCAAATAACATTCTGGTGAATTGCCACAGACTAAATCCAGGCATATAAAACGCGGTATACTCCTTATTCTATTTATCTAACAGTATTTGGAATTAGGCCTTTCTCTAATTGATCTTTCTGATATACCGGGCATTTTTTAATTTGTGTTAAATGCTGTCTATTGGCGGTAGGGGATACGCGTGTTTGACGCTCCCGTCATTTACGTCGCGATTGTTCACTACCACCGGGGCGCTACTAAAGTCACTATTCGAACGCTCTATCACTTCCATTCGGCGTATCTCTTTTTTCCGCGCATCCCGATAGCCCATCAAGCAGATGACTAACAATAATGCTTTACGGGTTTATTTTCTTATACGAGTTTAGTGAAGCACTACTTGATCAAAATAAATGACCAAGGTTGTGTTCTATAGTACAAAAATAGTATTATAATAAGAATTCACCATGTATAAATAATAATAAGAAAAAATGTTCAAAAAATTTTCCAAAACCATTGTATGACAAAACAAATTTTAGCACAACTAAATTTCTAGTTTCGCTTCTTATATAAGGCTCTGATCGAAACGGAGGGACATTGATTTAAATCTAAATATCGCGTGCCCGCGTGCCACCAGTAGAAAGGTCTGAATCAATATATTGGAGCAGGACAGAACGATCGTTCTGTTGTTCTACTAGCAGACAGCAAATATTTCAAAACGCAGCTGATATGGTCCTGGGATGTGTTTTACACTGAGTAAACACATCTTATGTCTAAATAAAAAAAACAGCTGATATTTCAATAAATTTTATTCAAATCTGTGAAAATAAGTGTAGTGTTTTTGGGTTATAGCAATAACCCTGAAAATAAGAATAAAAGTGTAGTGCTATGTGTAAAAGCAGAGCAGTAAAGTGATTTTATTATGCTATATTGTAAAAGTTTTATAAACAGTCTATTGCTAGAAGTATTGTTAAGAACCGTATGCACGTGAAGTTCTAAAGACAAGTGTGCGAGTACGCGCATTGGCAAGAAGTACTCTCAGGGAAGAAACATGAAGAGGATAAAAATATTCTTTGGAAATACTTATCAGGATAAATCTAGTAAGAAGTCAGACCATTAACCCTGATGAAAATATCTGGCCAAATATCCTTATGGATTATCTACGTGGATATCTACATGGATTCTACGTGGATTCCACATGAATATCTACGCAGATAATCTACATGGATATTCGGCCCGATATTTTCATCAGAGAACGTATTGTGAAAAATGAATATATGAAAAAGTTATTTTTTTTACAAACTATGAGCTCTATCAAAAAAATAATAGAGGCACTTTTAAATGTAAATACCACAAACACTTGAGAAGAATAATTTTTTAAATTATTATTAATGCATCCATATAATGCGTGTTTTCTTAAAATCTATTGACTCTAGGCTAAAAATGATAAAAATATTTTTTGCTCAAAATGATACAAAGAATCAAATAGCACACTCTAAATTGTGGTAAAGATGATATTGTAAAAAACTTCATGTATAGGCAATTGGCAGCTATTTTCCACTTTTTCAATTAAAGGAATAAATAAATTCATTTTTTTGATAGAGCTCATAGTTTGTAAGAAAAATGAGTCTTGAGATATTCATTTTTCACAATATCCTATTTGATAACATTTGCAGGTTAGAATGGTAATTTTCTACAGTTTTAACTTCAAGATTTAACACAGTGACCGAAAAAAAAGTATACATACAGTTTTATCATTAGCAAGGTTAAATAACTTCTTTATTAGATTTCTATGACAATTTATGAAATGCCTTTAACTGTTTACAAGTAAGAAAAGCCGTTAAGAGCCCAAAGGTATGAGTGAATATACCACATAATGTCTGCGAGTCAAAGTCTATGTCTGCAAATCATAGAAAACTTGATCCCTAAGGATTTGGTAAGCTCTAATTTAAGTTATACTTTCAACAATAATCATAATCTTTAATGATGATTTTCTCTAAACGTGGTTTTTACTGATTTCAGCTCACTGTTAGTAGGATTCCAAGTAAACGAATGGCTTTGAAGCTCAAATTTAAAGAGGAAACTTTGTACACTTGTAGTTTTGGTATAGATGCAAGGATTATAATTTGAATGTTTAGAAAATATTTTATGCACAATAAGGTAGCAGAATCAGCGAAAAAAATTCAGTTTTTTCATCGCCAAATCATTTCTAAGCATCCAAATCAAAATCTCTGCATTTATACCAAAAGTACAGGTGTACAAAGTATCCTCCTTGAATTTCAGCTTAAAAGAGCCACTCGTTCACTTGGAATCTTACGGACAGTGAAAAAATTCACGAATCATTGCATCCAGTGCCACAAGGGGCCAGCAGCAATAATGACAATTTTAGCACAGTAAAGTTGAAGGTATCTATACTAAATATCACTATAAAAATTTAAAATTATTTACTTCAATTTTGTGATTATTGCTTATAATTCTTTTTTTCAGGGTTCAAAGGTGTTTTGTCCGTTTAAAGCCCTATCAAAAATAATGACGTCACTGTATGACGTCATTATTTTCGATAGGGAGGAAATATGAACAATAAATTATATGCAGGAATATATCAGTTGTTCCTTATAATTCATTTCTGCTACTAAAATTTAACTGTCACATTAATGTAGAAGTATGCTTAACCGTTCAGTGTGGGAAATATTTCAATGAATATTGTTATAAAGGCCATGATTGGGCATTCATAAAAATAAGTCATATTGATGTTACTTGTAGTTTTGATAACAACGTTATTTACAATTATAATAAAACAAAACAATATATTAACACACGATAAACCAGCCTACCAGAGTTATTTTATACATTATGGGAATATCAAATACATGAATTATCCCACGTTGTAAACAGATTAACTGTTCATCTCATTAATTATTAATATGTATTTTTTTAAGAAGGATGTGATGATCAGTTGATTAACAAAAATTTAAACACAACATTAACTGCATAGTTTATACTTAATCAGTTTAATCCAAATGCAACACAATATCTATACACAGATATTCCACACAATTATATATTTAATGAAATTAAAAAAGAATGGATTGCAAGAAAAAGATTTTACAAACTAGTTTTTGCAAGGATGTATTCGGTTAATCCGAAAGATCGAGAAAGATTCTATTTAAGATCACTATCACTATTATTATATGTAGAAGGAGCTAAATCTTCTGAAGATATAAGAACAGTTGATAATATTACATATTCGACTTTCATGGAAGCAGCAGTTTCTAGAGAATTTATAAAAAACTGATGAGGAATTGGAATTGGATAAATGTTTACATGAAAGTACACAATTCCAATTTCCGAATGCTTTATGTAAACTTTTGGCGTACAGTTTGTAACGGGGTGTAAATTCGATCAACAAATAACGCGTTAAACGACTGGATCGCGTTCCCTCGATGCGGCGGAGGACTCCTCTACGCCAGCAAAACACCTCCGTTGCATGCAGCTGTCTCAGCTGCTTCCATTTTGCTGGGTCTACGCGCCACCTGGAGCGTGCTCGGCTGCTCAACTGCGTTAGATAAGTACTAATAAATAACGCCCGTGGAGGCGACGGTATTCGTAGGAAGGAACAGGACTCGGAAGTAAACGAGCGAGGTTTAGAAATGACGAACAAGTACGTAAAATAATAAGGCTAAGTTATATTTCACTATCGCGTCAAAACCGTGAGTTTACAAATCTAAAAGAACAGTAATAATAAGCGATTCGCCTACAACTTTGCGACTCGCCGCGACGCTGGAATAATCGCGCTCGCACGATTATATCGCCGTGAAGGTCGCGCGCGCCGGATCACCCTCGCACGGGTGATACACACTCTTATACACACAATCACAGTCACTGCGCGCCACACTAACCTTCACGATCTCGTCGCCGACGCTCCTGATCCCAGACAGACTGCAGGACTAGACGTTGCTGGACCGCTAAGCAGGGAGATCAAGAATATCCGGACTCCGCGTCGCACTCACACACAAGGTACAATTCTCATGTCGCGTTGAAGCACTTATTCGCCGATTTTGTTATCGCTTATATCTGCTCACGCACGTCGGGAACAATCATATACGGCTAGACGAGATTTTTTAACAATGTCTTTCGTGGGACGCATACTACGCACAAAATCCCTCAAGTATCTCGCAAAGAATATCAACTTTATTCCCAAGCATAAACCAAGCAGCAAAAGACGCTCCAAGTTTGACATCGAGATCAAGAGATTCGATACGAACTGCTATCGGCATTTGTTTCGCAGAGGCGCCTAATATCTATGACATGCCCGCGAGCCCTGTCCAAACAAAGATGTTTTAAAAGTTATCCGTACGCGTACTTTTTATTGAAATCCTGAATCTATTTTTTTTTTTGCAGTTTGGACTGTGCATCATTGATCAGTCGAAACATAGCATTTATCCACACGCCAAAAATCTTCACTGCACGCAAACTCCGTCGAGTCCGGTTTGGTACACACATTAAGACTTTAACTTTTCTCGTTGAAACTACTATCGGGACTCTAACATTTTTCGGCTACGACAAGACTTAGATTATAACATAATCATCATAGTAAAGACTTATAATTTTTTCAATTTTTCGAAACTCAAAAGATATCGAACTTAGAATTCTAAAATTTTTGTCGTTTATTGTTTTTGAGGAAAATTCTAACTATTGTTACGAGTGAAAGTGCAATGAAATAGTGTCATACTCCGGGCTTGAACCGAGTTCCTCTGGCTTGCAAGGCAGACATTCAATCATCGCGCCACGGCCACCACTCACATTGCACTTTTTTACTCGCTTTCTTACAGTAATTAGACACCCGTGACGTGTATCTACACGTGACACTGTTTTAAGATACATTAGTTAGTTGCAAGTGAGCGTTAATCTACTCTTAAATAAATTTGAATGAGAATTAAATCGCAAGAGCACACTTCTAATCCTCAAACTCCTGACTCCTGTCGCACTCATTCAGACTCGAAATCTATCTGCTTTAAAAGCCGAGACAACACCCCCCTAAGAGGACGTGCTGGTAGCAGAGCAGGTCATAAGCAGAATAGACTTAAGGTAAGTGGTATACACATAAGCAAGCTACACGTCTTAATAATTACTCTCTATCTCTCTTTCTTCCTCATATTTCGATGCACGAAAGGTCGATTGCGTTCCTTTTATATACGAATAATATTAGTCAACGATCCGATCATAACGGTTAGAGTAATGCCTAAAATAAGTTTGTTAGGATCAACCTAAATTTACGAACAGGTCTCCATCTATATATTTTCTGAAGGTTCAACATTTTTAAGACCCAATGGTTTGAAGGTTGAAAATTCGTGAGAATACAAATTTGTTAGGCCCAAATTTTAAGATCCAAAATTTATAAAATTTTATGTTTGAAACCAAAATTTTTTAAACTTAAAATTTTAAAAATCCAAAATTTTTAAGGCCTAAAATATATAAGGTAAAAAATTTTTAAGGCTCAAACTTTTTATGGTCAATCATTTTTTTCATAAGTAGAAAACGTAATATATAAAAAAGTGTGACGTAGGGCTGGTGGCCAGGAGAACCGGAAAAAATTTGTTTCACTTAAATATAATGTAAGATAATATATTATGTTGATTTTTAAT
Source organism: Nasonia giraulti (assembly GCA_016647725.1). Taxonomy (NCBI): domain Eukaryota; kingdom Metazoa; phylum Arthropoda; class Insecta; order Hymenoptera; family Pteromalidae; genus Nasonia; species Nasonia giraulti. The sequence continues at coordinate 164,949 of QLYP01000082.1, forward strand.
CTTTTCTGAGTTTTCGATTCAATAACTGAAGAGAAACAAACCTTTATTTTATGACAAATACAATGTCTTCTACTATTTGACATCAAATATTAATTTATTACATTCAGTCTTATTTTACTGATCATAAAAGTTCGCTTTGCATAAAAATGCTTTGCATTTCAGGGTATTCCATTCAATAGTACATTACGATACGTGTGACTTAAATGGTTCTTTTTACACGGCGCAGTAAGCACCCGAGCGTAGCGAGGGCGCTAAGCGCCGTATAAAACTGAACTATTTAATCAAGAGTATCGTATACAATTTTATAGCACATATTGCTAAAATCCGCAAGTCTCGCCTATTCGTGACTAAAGTAGTCCTTATTTGCACCGCGAGGTTAGCGCACGGGCGTAGCGAGAACACGGTACAAAAAAGGACTACTTTAGTCACAGATAGGCGTGACTTAACAGCGGATTTTAGCCACACTGTGCTATAAACTAAATTACGCAATAGTCAGGCGTAAGTTTCGAAAGTATCCTCAGCGGCTACTGAAAGCTGTTCTTAGATAACATCGCGAAGGTAGTCAGGCACCATCGGCGCTAAGACTTTGCATGTCAAAGCTTTGACATCGTCCATGTCTATAAAGCTAACCAACTCGTAAAGTTACTGTCAGCTAACAACTCTCATAAATAAGTTTAGGACATAACAGTATTTTATTATTTTTTGTAGTAAATTTCGAATTTATTAATCAGTACATTTTTACATTTCATACAGTATTCTCACAAAAACTTTTTTTTTAATATTGTAAGCAAATTATTATTTTTTGTAGTAAATTTTAAATAAATAAGTACATTATTACATTTTGTGCAGTTTTCAAACAAAATTTTTTTATTTACATATCATTCATTTCATTACAAAATTTTTCAAATGCATAAAATTTAAATTGCTTTCTTATCACTTTGAAAAGCTCCATATCAGCAATGCTACAATTAAAATGAAAATTGGGCTATAAGTTTTTCTTACAGTAAAAGATGTAGATAAAGCTCTTTCAGGATTCTTACTCTTGATACAACCTAATTTTTGAAGTGGCATCTTTTGAACAAGATATTCTCGATGTTCTTGAAGCATTGTACACACAGTTCTTTTTTTGGACATTATTTCTTCGTCTTTTTCTCGTAAATTGCTGAGCCATATTGTAAACCAATATAATTCGCAGTCACAAAGCAATGGATTATCTGTAAAGAAAATATTAAATTTAAAGTTTTCTGAATGTAATAAATTTAAAATTAACATTTGATGTCAAATAGTAGAAGACAGAAAAGATTAAAAATCAACATAATATATTATGACGAGGAACGTTGTTAACTCGTCATAACCTTCCCAGCATACAATTATTATATTATTTAATGTAAATCAGTTACATGTTACAGGTGAGCAGCGGCAGAGCAGCGAGAGGGAGCACATCGGAACAGTGAGTGGGGTGAGAGAGAGAGCGAGAGCCTCGCGCGCGACACTTAGTACGCGCGCGGGAGATTCGTTCGGACTAGTTAATCGAGTGTACAAGACTTTCGTTGGATCGCGCAATTTGAAAAGCGAGCTTTCGTTAATAGAATTGAGTGTGTGTGCAACCGGTGAATTTTGTCATGATATCACGGCTATCCTCGAGGCCTCTTGTCATCGCCTTGATTTGATTCAACCTGCGACTACGCCAACTCGCCTGCGAAGGAGACGCCCTGAGCTCGAGCATTCCCGAGAGCGAGCGAGAACTACAAACCGTAAGTGTCAGCTCTCTGATTCTCTCTCTCTCTTTCTCTCTCTCTCTCTCTCTCCCTCTCTCTCTCTCTCTCTCTCTCTCTCTCTCTCTCACTAGCTCTCTCCCGATCTCTGACTACGTTGCTCACCTGCGTCTCGCACACCCGCGTGTGTGCTCGTTTACCCTATTTTGAGTGCGGACAATATATTCGCCTATTTTGTAAATCCAACGATTGAGTTCAAAGTCGTTCTGCGAACCCGCTTCCCGTCTCCTCTAAACTACGTTCCCTGCCGCCTCCGCGGGCATGCATATCGCTTCACGATACTCGTGCATGTAAGCTGCAGCTAGCCATATTTGACCTTGGCCGCTTCACTGCGAGCCTCGAGTGCATCCCGAGGAAACGAGACCCTGTCTCGATTATTTCGAGGTGATATCCACGACAGCAGTTATATTACACGCAGCTAACGTCTGCGCGATTGCTGTCGAACGCTTTACCCCGTTATAATATTATCTTACATTATATTTAAGTGAAACAAATTTTTTCCAGTTCTCCGGGCCACCAGTCCTACGTCACACTTTTTTATATATTACATTTTCTACTTATGAAAAAAATGATTGACCATAAAAAGTTTGAGCCTTAAACATTTTTTACCTTATATATTTTGGGCCTTAAAAATTTTGGATCTTTAAAATTTTAAGTTTCAAAAAATTTTGGTTTCAAACATAAAATTTTGCAAATTTTGGATCTTAAAATTTGGGCCTAAAAAATTTGTATTGGGTCTTAAAAATGTTGAACCTTCAGAAAATATATAGATGGAGACGTGTTTGTAAATTTAGGTTGATCCTAACAAACTTATTTTAGGCATTACAAAATGTGATTCTTATGAACTAATTTCAAAATTAAAATAAATAAATGTTTACTTTATTGTTGTTTAGCTTCATTTATTGTACATTGTGATTTTGCGGCTGCATTAGTTTAATGTATTTAAAAAATACAGCATCTGATCTTCACATATACAGCGCTGCATTTAAAAAGTGCTGCAGCCAATTCTCATATTTTTAGCACTGCATTTAAAAAATGCTACAACTAATTTTCACATTTACAGCACTGCATTTAGAAAATACTGCAGCCGATTCCCTTATTTGCAGCAAAGAATTTGCCGATTCTCATATTTTCACAGCTACATTTTAAAAATGCTGCAGCTGATTCTCTTATTTTTAGCACTGAATTTACAAAATGTTGCAGACAATTTTCAGTGCTTAAATGTTTAAAAATGCTGCAGCTGAGTCTCTTATTTTTAACGCAGAATTAAAAAATACTGTATTTTCATATATACAGCGCTGCATTTAAAAACCGCTGCCAATTTATTGTCACGTAACTTCCTTCAACTAAATTTATAGGTCTAATAAATAAAATATTGTTTTAATATACAGTATAATCTGCCTGCTAATGTATGAGGCGGTTTTTCATACATAATTTAATATATAAGTTTTGGATGATTCATTGTCTAAAAGTTTGCAGACCCCTCTGTTTTTTTATTATACAATACGTACGCTGCCATCAATTTTTTTCACAGAATAGATCAGTATGACATGAATTCAGGAAGCAAAAGTTTTGAGGAAAATCGGTTTTTACATTTTAGCTCTTTACTTGAGAACTAATTGACGAAATCATTTAAAATGTTATCAGCAGATAGATTTTTTATGGTAATACACCAAATAAAATTTTAAAGCGTTTGACTAGATTTTTTTAGAGATATAAGTAATAAAAAATTTTCCAAAAAAATAAATTGGAACCTTGATATCTTAAGAACCATAGGGGTTTGTAAGCTGCGCAATGAACTTAGCCAAAACACATAAAATACCTACTTCTTCCCAAAATCTCAAGTGCAATAAAGCCTTTTTACGTCCGTAATCGAGGCACAAAAAAACTCTTTTTTTTCAGTTTTCGATTTACTATTGAAAAAATAAGTTGTCAAATCACTTTGAAATTTCATGGGATATAGTTTGACCCATGACACACCGACATGATTTTTTTCTTTGAGGTTATGATGTTTAGTTTCAGAGATATGAATTTAAAAAAAAAACACCTTTTTCATTCTATCTGCCGAATAAACGGTCAATCCCGAGGACCAAACGAGAAAAAGTAGATACTTTTATTCTCTTTCAAATGCATTTTAGCTGATTCGTTTATAACAATGGGATTATTGAAAAAAAGCAAAATAGTGTTTTTCAAAAATCAAAAAATGGCCATAAAAAAAAATAATTGAGAAAATAAAAAATAACTGTTTATCTTGAATTCATTACACACACACGTCCACACATACACACACATACGGGACATTTTCTAAAAACACTTGATTTGAACTTCTAACACACCAAAAAGTATTTTCTAGAAGTTTTGACGAAACTCAAAATTTTACTATTACAAAGCTTCCTCTAGAAGGAAGCAAAATGCTGCAGCCGAATCTCTTATTTTTAGCGCAGAATTCACATAATGTTGTAGCCATTTCTCTTATTTTTAGCAAACAATTTACAAAATGCTACAGCTGTTTTTTATACTTACAGCACTGCATTTAAAAAATGCTGCAGCCGATTCTTACATTTACAGCCCAGAATTTACAAAATGCTGCACCCGGTTCTCTTATTTTTAGCGCAAAATTTACAATGCTGCAGCCCATTTCATATTTCCACTGGTGCACTTAGAAAATAGAGCAGCTGTTATAATATCGTACTGTTTAAAATGTTTCTTTATATATTCATAGTGTAAATTTTAGGATATTTAATATTCTATTGTTCTACTTTAGCATTGTTCATTTATAGCAAATTTAAATGTGGTCTATCTTTTACTCTCAATAGAGCCACATATAACTAACCATGACTAAAAACTGGCCATGGTAGATAGACGCCAACTTTATTCTATAACTGACCTCGTCATTTATTTATTGTCGATGTGGAACCTTATCTGTTAAAAAAATGTTTTTGACGCATATTAAAAAGTAGTTCTTCTTTTGATGGTGATAAAGTTATTCTTGCTATCAAATAGTACATTACGATACGTGTGACTTAAATGGTTCTTTTTTACACGGCGCAGTTAGCACCCGAGCGTAGCGAGGGCGCTAAGCACCGTTTAAAACTGAACCATTTAAGTCAAGAGTATCGTATAAAATTTTATAGCACAGACTGCTAAAGTCCGCAAGTCTCACCTATTCGTGACTAAAGTAGTCGTTATTTGCACCATGAGGTTAGCGCATGAGCGTATTGAGTGTGATAAACACGGTTTCCTTCATTATTATTTTCTGTTGTATTTACACTTAAATATTGAACGAAATGTCCTTTCATAATAGCTAGTATTTTAATATCAATATCGATTACATAATTGTTTTAAGGGGCAAGAATTACTTTATCCTTTAATGTTTTGTCATTGATTTTTATGTTATTTCCAAAGATTTCTGTAATAATGTCTCCTTTTGATATCATGTTAACAGGTATTTGAAATAGTTCATTTTCTTGTTCATAAAGATTTAGACGTTTTCCATCACAAACATTTAATAGCCATTGTTTGAAATTGTTATCGTTGTTGGATACACGAAGGTTTTGATTCAATTTCATGCGTCTAAAATTTGTCAGCAAGTAGCTTTAATTCACTAAATTTTCGATAACTTCAATTCGACTACTGTGTCACTACCGGTAATGTTTGTCTAAAATCTCCTGAAACGAGCATAGATTTATCAACAAACATTATTTTTACGTCACATAAATCTTGAAAAAGACGATCAACTGCTTCAAAAGCAAATTTCGATATCATCGATATTTCATCCCATATTATAATTTATACATCTTAAAGTTTTTCTTTTATTCATAGAATAAAATATTCGGTGGTAATTTAAATGTTATATGTACTGTTCTTCCATTACTAAGTAAGTTCGCTGCAATACCAGTCTAAGCAATACATAAAAATGGTATATTATGTAATTTTCAGTAATCTATTAAAACATTAAGTAAATAACTTTTTTCACTCCTTCTTGGTGTATCAATAAAAATACACTTATACTGTTTATAATTTAAACTTTCTAAAACTGTATAATGTATATTTTTTGATTTATGTTAAGGGATCCAACTTTCTTCTGTAATTTATCTAGCATATTAGTTTCTTTATACAAAAATGTTGCATTATCAAATCCTTCAATGTACATTATTATATTAGGCAAATTAAAATCACTTAACGTCAAACCGTTTGCTTACATTACTTTTTCAAATGCATTTACTGCTATATATTTTCACATGTACATTCTTTATATTTAGGATGATAAAAATTACTCTTACATTTTTAATATAATTCTCGTACATTGATTGGGTTATGAAAAATACAAATAAAAGCAAACGATTCGCATAGCACTCTTGGAAACTGTATTTATACTGCTTGTTGTATACTTTTGTCTCACTCTTCATCTTCATTGACAAGATGTTTTGCTATGACCTTTTAACATGTAAAAGTAATAATCTGATAAAGTATCGTCCTCGGTTTTATTACATGTTTTTAGTTTTTCGTCAAATGTGTAATGTATTAGTGTATCAGAATAAATATAATTTTTTGCATTAAGACCAGTTTAATTTAATTTAAAAAATGCAGTTTATGTCATTTCCATTATTTTATTTTTAATTTTTTCCTTCTTCCATTTTTCAAAATATATTTTTATTATATTAAAGTGCTGAATGTACCTGTGTGCCGTGAAGCCATCCTTTCTCATTAACTTAACATCTAGCAGTTACCTTTACACCTGGACATCATCTATGGGACAGATATAATTTTGGGCCTTAAAATTCTGGGGCCTTAAAATTTTTGGGCCTTGAAACTTTTGGGCCTAAACATGTTTGGGCCTTAATATTTTTGGATCTCAAAATTTTTAACCTTAATATTTTTGGGCTATAAAATTTTGGGTTATTTAAATTTTCCTGTACGACGAAAAGCCATTAACATCTTTTCTCAACAAGTGACATATAATATTTGTTTATTATTATTATTCACTGATTCGGAGAATTGGCGGGCTAGGTAGGCATGGTGCAGGAATATAAAGCGCTTTGGGTTGATTCGTCTTTATTCGTGCCACTTGGTTCGGTTACATGTGTATATCAATTTCCACTGTGAACGACTGTCTTTGGCGGCGAATGGCTGACGTCTGACTCGGAGCGGCCGCGCTCGGGAGAGATAGGGGAGCGCCATCTCTTGGCGATAGAAGGAACTTTTGCAAAACTCCCGTACATTTACAATTCAAAACTTACTATTTACATGTTGCCCATATATATCTAAAATAAAATAATATAATGGGTAAAAGTTAAAATTTAAAAAAAATAAATATTTGAAAGGTAAAAATTACGAATTGAATTATAAAGAAAGGTAAAATTTTAAGTCCCAGAATATCGGAAAGATATAATTTTGAAAACCTAAATTTGGAAATTCCTTAAAATATCGCTTTTGCAATATTTCAAAATCTCAGTTTATATATTTTGAATTTGTAATCTTCACCTTTTCTAATTTTCATTTTTCAAAATGTTTACCCTCACTCACAACTGACATATTTTATTAGTTTAATAATCATTTAATATTTCATATATATTTTCACATGTGTGACAATAATATTTAATTTAAATCATCATTATTATTACTTTTATCATAGAAACTTGAATTTTTTGAAAGTAAAATATAATAACCCTGGATAATGCTACATATAATTGACTATAACTGGATACTGAATTTGGTAAATAGACACCAACTTTGTTTAATGTTTGACCTTGTGATTTGTTGATTGTCATGGCATATCCATGACATGTACTAATCGTACTGGAAACTGTCGTCTTGTCATCTCAAAAGAAATTTCTTCTTTTGAAGAAGTCAAATCAATTCGTGGTATTAAAACAACTTTACCAAATTGTTAACCGCTAGTTATTTCTGCTTGTATACAGGATTGCATCATTTTCCTTACTATTACTAGGAATCAGGGCGCGCTTCGCGCGCTTTTATTTATACTTTTGGTTTCTATTTATAAACAAAAATGACCGAAATTATTGAAGTATATTGGAAAGAATTTTGAGCTCTGCAAAGAATTTTCAGAGATATTTGCATATAAGTATAAGATTTGATTAGAGATGCTATTCGAACAATGCATATAACTACAATGACATGTCATGTCATTGTAGTTATATGCATTGTATTCAAATTGGACATCTGACTCTTTACACTAATACTTGCGAAAATGGTGTAGAAACAGTCTACAATAACAGTTTCGTTATAAGTCACTTGGTTTGCTTTTTCAGTTGAAACTCTATGGTTGCGTCAACAGAATTTTTATAATAGCTGTCTATATAAATATAAAAAAATTATATAAGCTAATATAAAAATTATTTAATTTCATGTTTTAGAACCATGAAACAAACCTACAAGAATTTTTCACAAACATTTTTTTAAATTATTCACTTTTTTAAAAACCTTATAAAATTTCCGAAACCTTTGTAAACATTGAGGTTTGTCTGTCTTTGTCCAAGGTTTTCATGAACTTAACCAACAAAATAACCCAATAAAAACGTAAAATGCTCACATTTCAAGTAATATAAAGTCGCGAGTCATCGTCTATCAAAAAAAATATTTTATTGTTTATTCTCGATAACGCATATATAATGATAGAATTTCTTTAATACCTTGAAACAAATCACTATGCAAAGTTTCAGCTCGTCACCATGCTTCTGCACTTCTGCATATGTATAAATATATGTGCGATGTTAGGTTGCCCATTCTCAATACACACTATATAACGGGTAATATATACCCAGGTCTCTTTGCTACTCATTTATTTATTTTATTTCAATCTTTCATTCTGGGCAAGCAAACACCTTAAATATATATATATATATATATATATATATATATATATATATATATATATCATTGAGGTTATTATTGAGTTAATTATTATATTATTAAGTTTAAAGCATAGATCTTAAATCAAGAAGACGGCTGATCTCATTGCCTAAGCAACTAACCCGCAACCAATCATAATCATGTATTAAATGCTTCACAACAAAGGACATCATTTTTTAATGGGAGGAATTAAGTACCATTACAAAGCCCATCATGTAAATTTAAATTTCTCAGCAAAATTTAGAATGTTATTATTAATTTTTAGTACATTAGTCTTTTTCGGTTCTAAAATTGCTCTTTCGCAGAGTTTATTGCCATTAATATTATCAAAGTAATCTCCATAAATTTCCATATCATTAGTTGATAATAATTCTGTTGGAAATAAAGTTACATCATTGTCCATATCAAATTTGTTGGAATATTTTCCATCTCCTATTTTTAATACCTATTTGTTTAAACTCTTTGTCACAATTACTAAGTCTCATATTATCTTTTAAAGTCATTATTTGGAATGTACTACATAAATGACTATTTTTCACACAATTTTCAATGATTTTTGTTTAATTCCAATGTTTAACAACAGGTAGTGTTTGTCAGAAGTCACCTGATTCAATCATTACTTTGCTACCAAATTCAATGTCATTATTACATAAGACTGTAAATAATTTATCCACTGCCTGAAAAGCATATTTAATGTCGTTGTTATTTGATCTTAAATTGTCTTCTACATTTTTCTGATTTTTTCCATATATTGAATTGGCAGTAATGTTGTACGTTGAATCTTCAGTTATATTTAATGGCAAAATTTAAAAATTACATGTAAAGTTCTTTAATTTATTAATAAATTTGTTGCTACACCAGTCCATGTTACAGTTTACTTTTACTTTTTTATTTAAATAAGTGATAATAGTATTTAGTAGCTTCTTACACTACCTTCAGGTCTATCAATAAAGAAACACTTCACTTGATTAGCTTTATTAATTACACTATTTATTACTGCATGAAAAATTTTACGATCTTTATTCATTAAAGAGCTTATATTATATAATACATCTTTTTCAATTTCATTTGTTGAATAAAATTCTTCATAATTGGTTTCCTTAACATCCTCACTAAATTTAGGTAAATTGAAATCAGTCAGTGTATATCCGTGACTTGTTAAAATAGAATTGATATGTTTCAGTGAGATATTTTCACCTATTTCTATAGTTAACAATAAGTCGACTGTAAAAAAATGCTTTACATTCTTTAACATTTACTGTGTGATTAAATACGCATATACAGGGTGACCCAATTTAAACGGGCACCGCTCATAACTCGTCAGGGACAGCCACAATCGAAAAAATGGTAGAGACCAAAGTTGTAGGATATCGAAGGGGCAACCCGATGGTGACCTTGGATTTGAC
>QLYP01000082.1:178831-217833 GCA_016647725.1 Nasonia giraulti
TTTAAAAATCCAAAGTTGACCTTCAAATGACCTTGAAAAACGCGTTCCAGGTCATATCCAAGGTCACCATCGGGTTGTCCCCTCGATATCCTACAACTTTGGTCTCTACAATTTTTTTGATTGTGGCTGTCCCTGACGAGTTATGAGCGGTGCCCGTTTAAATTGGTTCACCCCCAAACAGGTTACACAAAGCTTTAGGAAATTTGACCTTGATTGCTTATTCCGAGCATTTGTCCCATTCTTCATCTGTGGTTATTAATTTTCTAGCTACAATTACTTCATAAAATGGTGCGTATGTAAGATTTTAGAATGTTTTGAATTCTTCATAAGATTGAGCCCCTTTTACATGTAATAATAATAATAATCTTAAAGAAAATCTTTATTGATCCTTTGGATTTACAAAGTACATTCTACTTATAATTAGCTTTTTTATTGAAAACGTAAAAATGTGGTATATTCACATACAAGTACTGTATAGCTTGTGTGTGAATGTATCTATACCTAGGATCGTTTTTTTTGTTTTTTTTTTACCAATTTGTTGACAACAAGATTTTTAGTTACGTATGTGTGTTTGTTCATGGCGATTTTTCGATCACTAGTGATTTTAGATGCGTTCCACGAACTATACTTACCATTATAGCTCGGAAACGATATGTTGAACTTTTCTTTGAAACATTATGATTATCGAATGTTATTATAACTATAGACTACTTTAATTTTGTTATTTCATGGAGTATATCCGGAGGAAAACGAGAAGGAGGAATTTCAACTCCAACGTGCAGAGTTCCTTTTTCTGTTTGTTTCTCTTTGGCAATCGGTGCGCGTTATCGTGACAAATGTCAATTCTCAAGTAAGACACCCACGTATACCTCCCGTCAGATGGCAGTATGTAAGCCTATTTATGATAGTGTGATTGCACAGTAAAAAAATACTTGAAGCTAAATAAATACAATAAATGAATAAGAAATTTAATAATAAATAAAAAGTTTACAAATTTTCTTTTAATGCCGATGACATGCTATCGACTATGTATAATAATATAATATAAACAATTATAGCTATGCGAGAAAAAGAGAGAGAGAATTATAATTGACGCTCTCGAAATTTTTGAAATAAATATTGACTTCTCGACATGCACGTGGAATTTCCGTAGTAACAGACAGGAGAACTTTACATTCGACCATCCCATGACAACCGCAATGACGGAAACCGACTCTCGGGCTTGCGGACTAAGAGACCTGGACCGCGAACAAGAGAAAAGGCTCAGTGATTTTCTTAGGCGCGAGCTACCAGCTGACACGGGAAAATTAGGTCTAACAACGGTACTACAACATAAAATCGACGTAAACGGACATCACCCAATTAAACAACGTAGCTATCCGGTCTCGAAAGTTAAAGAACAGGCACTTCACGCGGAAGTGGACGAGATGCTAAGTCAGGACATCATCGAACCTTCACATAGCGATTGGGCATCACCCGTAGTTATGGTAAAGAAAATCAACGGTTCATATCGATTCTGCCTCGATTTACGTAAAGTAAATCGAGTTTCAAAGAAAGACGCTTATCCACTCCCACTGATGGACGCAATTTTAGATAACCTAAGGCGAGCGCGCTATATTTCGACAATAGATCTTAAACAAGCGTACTTTCAAATTTTATTAGAGGAAAAGAGCAGGGAAATAACAGCTTTCATTGTACCGGGACGCGGGTTATTTCATTTCAAAAGACTTTGTTTTGGCCTTTCGGGCGCGCCAAGTACATTTCAAAGATTGCAAGATAAAATATTAGGCCCGGGCCCACAACCACACGTATTCTATTACTTAGATGACATATTAATAGTTACAGAAAACTTTGATGGTCACCTCCGTTATTTAAAAATTGTTCTCGATAAGCTCAAGGGCGCGAACTTAACGCTAAACAAAGATAAATGCGAATTCTGCTGCGCGTCGGTAAGATACTTGGGTTTTGTTATCAACGAGGAAGGGTTGAAAATAGACACCGAAATAGTGGCATCCATTAGAAATTACCCTCCACCGAAAACGCTGCGCCAAGTCAGACGCTTTATCGGGATGGCATCGTGGTACCGTCGCTTTATCAAAGACTTCGCGACGATAACTGAACCAATTACCCGACTACTCCATAAGAAACAAGCATGGGAATAGGGCCCCGCGCAATCCAAAACATTTGACACCTTAAAAGAACTACTAACCTCAGACCCTATCCTAATTAGACCAGGTTTTGAAAAACCGTTTACAATCCACACAGACGCGAGCATGGTAGGGCTGGGAGCAGTTTTGACCCAAATAATCGATGATATGGAACACGTGATTGCGTACGCAAGTAGAGCCCTTTCAAGTCCGGAGAAAAATTACACAACTACGGAATTAGAATGCCTAGCGGTCGTATGGGCGTGCGAGAAATTCAGACGTTATGTGGACGGATCCCGGTTTACGGTCATTACGGATCACAACAGCTTACTGTGGTTGCAAAACCTCAAAAACCCTCAAGGTAGATTAGAGAGGTGGGCAATGCTACTGCTGGAACAGGATATTACGGTAATACATAGAAAGGGAGCCCTACATCAAGTGCCCGATGCACTGTCGCGAATGTTTGAAAGTACAACGGAAACTCTAGCTTCTATTTCCGATACCCCCGTAGACTGGTATGATAGCGTATCGAGGACCTAAAGAATAATCCGAAAAAATTCTTAGACTGGAAAATTATTAACGAACGGTTATATCACAGGGTCGAAAATCCGGTACTGGACGCGATAACTAACGACGGCTCGGAATGGAAATTAGTCCTAAAAACGATAGAACGGAAAAAAGCACTCTTTGATGCCCACGAGACTACCCAAGCGGGACACTCGGGAATCGAAAAAAACGCGCGCTTATCGCAGGATTACTTTTTGCCCGGAATGTTTAAGGATGTAACGCATTACATCAGAGGTTGCGACGTATGCCAACGCACGAAAGTCGAACAGAGGCTAGCCCCGGGGCACCTAGGTCAAAGAGTAATCGAGCACCCCTGTGTAGTAGTCGCGGCGGACATAATGGGACCTTTTCCAACGAGTAAGTCTGGCATGGCATACGTACTCGTAATTCAAGATCTTTTTACAAAATGGGTCGAAATAAGGGCGTTGAGAAAAGCTACCGAAAAGAACATTAAAGATGCTCTTTTAGACCTAGTCATTAACCGATGGGGAACCCCTCGCGTCTTACTAACAGACAACGGCACGGAATTCGTGAATAACATGATGTCATCGTTAGCTACCGAACTTAAAATCCACCACTCGAACACACCTCCCTATAGACCGTTAATAGAGTATTAAAAACTATGATATGTGCATTTATTGGTCAGGACCATAGAGATTGGGATAAATACTTGCTCGATTTTCGTTTCGCATTCAACACTGCCAAACACGCCTCCACAGGGGTAACACCAGCCTTCCTCAACTTTGGCCGAGAACCATTACCCGTACTAAGCTTGCGCAAAGAATTAGAATCAATACCGGTCATAGACAAAACAGACGAGGCAACATGGGTTGCACGCATGCGATGACTGACAGCAATATACGACTGGGTCGTATACAACATGGAGACAACACATGATCAACAGGCCCAACACTACGACAAAAAGCACCGCGCAATAACATTTGTAGCGGGTGAGAAGGTATCGGTGAAGAATCGAGTTTTATCTAATGCAGCTAAAAATGTAGCAGCAAAGCTTGTAGTCCATTCACGGTTACGAAAGTTATACCACCACTAATTTACAAATTAGTCGGGGGAGATGGTAAAGTATTATCGCGCATCCACATTACCGACCTCAAACGCTACAATCCTTCAAGACAGACAGACAACACACCCTGAACAGATGCACTACCCTCAATCTTGCCCCGCTAACGCTGCACCATTCTTTTCAGGCTTGCACATCACCCACGCTATCGCCAGAATCTTCGCTTCTAGCACGCTACCGCTTCATTCAAGTCTTTTTATCTCACATACACCAGCTACACTCACTCTCACTCACACACATACACGTACCACCACTAGCTACCGCACGAAACACACCCCTTGAACGCTACCGACACATACGCACGCTCACGTGACTGCGACGAACCTCGAGACAGCCATGTCTCGACCGTCCTCGGCAGACGAGGACACCCTTCTGGGGGACAACTCAGACTTCGAGGTGGACGTCGACATCGAAGGGGACTACGTGCTGATCAGCAGCGACGACGAGGGTGGAGCGCCACCGTCCACCGACTCACCCCAAACGCCACCTACACCTGAGGCGTACCCTTCGTCGCCACCCCGACCCCCTAAGGAGGAGGGGGAATCCCAATCGATGGATTGGGATATGGATTCCTCGGACGACGAGCCTCCCGTTCATCGACCACGCACGAGACCACGCTCGGACGATGAGCCTCCCCGTCGTCGACCCCACACGAGACCACGCGACAGACAAAGGACAGACAGACAATGGACAGATGACACGGAGTACCCGGAGTACGAGGCACTGTGGGCCTACGAGCCCCTCGACGAACACGTCGACAAGATCGAGGCTTTCCTCCGCGCCAACCCTCCTATACGAGACGCGGTCCAAGAGACGATGAACAGGATCGTCGAAGTGGTGCGCAGCCGACCTTGCAAGGCAGCAGGGTCCATTTTACCCTGCAGTGGTAAAGTGGACATACCAATAGTAGTGGCCTCTCACCAGACACCGACGAGAAAGGGACGCAGTCGACGACGACGACCACAACCGACGCGGAGACGCAGACGACCCAGCCGACGGAAGCTTGAGTCGAGATGGAGGCGGCACGGACCAGCAACGAGGCCGAACACCGCCAGGATGACACCCCCTCGGCACCGGCCCCCAGACCAATAGCAGAGCCAACGCCATCGGCACCACACCTGCGCCCCGAGAATTTCACGGGATGGCAAACCATCAACGGCAGGCAGGTCTTCGTGAATGCTCCCCGGCCAGGGTGCTGGGCCTACGGAAGCTCCAGCCATCGAGCTCCACGCTGCCCTGACCGCCAGCGTCACAACTACCACTACTGCTACCGGTGTGGTCTGGGCAACGTCACCAACCGAGACTGCCCCTCCACGGCGAAACTTGGCGAGCCCAGGGCCCGTACATCCCCTCTCGGGGCACCAACATCCCTCGGGAGCAACTGCTCCCTCGGCGATAAGACCGACGCGACACGACGACTGACGAGACTCTTACCTGGCTACCGACCTTGACAAACCGCACGCTCTCGCCTACCCTTACGCACCTCATCACACACCCACGCTCTCGCTACACCTGTAATTTTTGTAATAACCTGACACTGTCACTTACACACATACTACCACTCTCAGCTATAGTTATACACACCTACACGAATCACCTAAGCTACCGTCACACCTTACACCACACATAAAATTGTTATCGTTCTCTTTTATTTTGTCTTAACTGTGTCATGAGGTTCGGAATAAAGAATATGAGCACCTAACCTAGACGCCTTTATTTTAAAATAAGCATTATTTCTTAACCTACCACCCCGTATTACCTTCTCACTCAGAAAGCTTGCGTAGTAAGTTCAAGCGATTTAGGGCCTACGAAGAAGCCACTACCACCGGACGACACCAACCATTAACCAACCAGGTTGCCACCATCAAGCACAGGGTTTAACTACAGCGCAACCCCTCCACCCCAGGAAGAACGGAGTTGTAACGTGGCAGTTCGACTGCACGTTACAAGTGGATAATTTGCGCCGCGCAATAGAGAGGCGACGACAACCTCGCAACGTGGCAGGCCGAGCCGCGAGTAGGCGCACAGGAGGGGGAGTAGTTCACGTGGGGAGCGCGCGCAGCGCTGTCCCTGCGGCCACGTGTTGCCGCGTCGGGAGAGCTCGGCCTCTTTCGCTCCGCAAAGCTGCCACCGATAGGACGCCTGCGCTGCTCACCTAGGCGTCGTTTGTTCAGGTCTCCGCGTGCCATTGCAGCTCGCCTTCGCTCTCGTTATCGTAGCAAGTAAGTAACAGTGTACTTAGCGTGCGAATAAATTAGTGCGACTGTGCCTCGGATGAACGCGTCGCGACACAGTTAGTGCGACGCAATGCACTTTGACGGTCGTGGCAAGGGCGGCGAGTCGAGTGCCGTGAGGTCTCGTCGCTTGTTGCGAATTTTGTAAGCTCTCGTTTTTCCTCGCTATCATTCCTTGAACGCTATCGTTACCCTCCGTTCAAGCTACCGTTTGTCTTTTCCATACTCTCGCTCTCGCACAATTCCCCGTTATCGTTACCCATGTATTGCGCATATTTCCTCGCTATCGCTCTCACCTCGTATTGTACCTCCCCGCTATCGTTTCCTCACCCCGCCATCCCTATCAGCTACCGATTACTACGTGCTATCGAGCTACTGTTAGTAAGTAAGTTAGTGATTAGGTTAAACTAGCTATTAATAGAATTTCCGTTAAGTAGCCGTCAGAATGCACGAGTGTGCGCGGAGAGGGAGGACAAGTGGTGTGTAGTCGCGCGGTCGTGTTGAGGTCGTCACCTCGTGAGGTGGTTTTCGAGGAGTTAGTATAGAGTACGGGTTTTCCACGATGCGGTATATGTAAAAATAAGCGTCTGATGGGCCGGGGAAGTCGCATAACTCGCGAGGATACGCCGCGAGGGACGCGCTGGTCGTCGGGGCCGGTAGATGATCAGAGAGGCGAGGCGGGTATTCGCCCGCACCGATAAGTCGGCGGTCGGCGCGCTGACGAGCGTGGCGGTGGCGTCGATTGCTCGGTGGGCGCGAGTGATCTCCCCGGAGGGAGATTAGAATTATTAAATTCGTTGCGGGGCCTCGTGTAGAAGTTCGCTCTTACTCGCGATGACCTCGATCGGCGGCGTGATGTGCCGCATAGTAGTTTAGTTAGTTCAGCGTAGTGCCTCTGGACTGTAGAGGCCGCAGGTTTTCGGCAGGTCGCCGTGGTTGTTAAGAGGAAAAATGAAGAATAAATACGACATATCATATCCGCAGCAAGCCTTAATGAGTTTTATGTCCCACGACCCTGTTCGATACTCCACCCTTTCCTTAGAGCTAGCCGAGCTCACCTCCCACACCGTCGGGTTCCAACACACGGTGGCGCTCACACGGAAAGGGGATCGCGGAATCCCTGGCATCTCGATGCCTGGCGCCCTGGGCCGAGGCGGCCCACCACCGTGTATGCATTGGAGCGTGACGGCGCGCGAACATAGATTTAAGAACGCTGGGCTGCGCTAGGAGACCGCAGTGTTTCAAACTATAGCTTTTTTGTTACATTTTTATCACTAACATGAAATCACTGATTGTTCTGATATACACCACCCTCGAATTATTTCTACACCTAGACACCAAAAACCACGGTGCGAACTACCCAGACCTAGTCATTGGCCATCCTATACACCTAGACACCGCCCTTAAATAGTACATTACGCAACTAGTGCAAGGGGAACACGATTTACGCACGCGTGGCAGTTCGCAACATATAGACGTTATGATTTGTCCGGAAATAAATCTAAAGTTACTTCTTTAGCTGCTGCAGAGATTTCGGGTGGAATTTCATTTCCATAATCGGATATATCGTCTGTATCACAAGAACTGTTATCACTCATGTTTACTTTTCAGTTAGGTACCAATAGGTTATAAACAAGACGTCTTGCACTAATTATACACAATTTCGCAATCATATATATGTATAACAAGTGACAACGACAGGATAGGTTTCCCCACGCACGCTTCAAATGTTCCCGCGCACGCTTTGAGAGAGCGTGCCTAAGTCGATGACTTTAGCGCCAAAACAAATGACTCTAAAGTCGAGTTCCGCGCACGCTGTTATGAAATGATTTTAACGCCTAGACACTAAAAACCACGGAGCGCTCCACCTAGACCTCGTCATCGGTCACCCTGTACACCTAGACGCCGCCCTTAAATGATTTTTATACCTAGACACCAAATATCATGGAGCGCGCAACCTAGACCTCGTCATTGGTCACCCTGTATACCTGAACACCGTCCTCGTATGATTTATGTACCTAGACACCAAAAACTATGGAACACACCACCTAGACGTCGACATCGACAACCCTGTGCACTTAGTCACCGTACTTAAATGATTTTTATACCAAGACACCGAAAACAACCTGAACCTTGTCATCGGCTTCTGTGGTAAGCTAGTTACTGTTACTGCTTCGGATCGCCGAGTATGCACCGGCAATCTCTTAATTCTAAATATCGTAAGATAATATTATATGAGGAATGTGAGGATATGTAAAAAAGGTGGAAAATCAATTCCCTATCATTTTTTATGCGCAGCTAACTTCAACGTCCTTTCACACTAGAGGCAGCTAACTTCACCGTCCTTTCCCACTTCCTATTATTTGTATCAGTCGAATGGCTAATTATGCTGATGACTCAGCTCATTTCAACTACGATATTAAGTTCAAACTAACTAAAGCTAATGCAAATACAGATTATTGTTCACGTGCTCCACTTCCTTCAACGGTTGACGCTATTGAAGAAATTACAAAACTTGATTCTTTTGACACATTTATTATCAACCAGATTCCTGTACGAGCAGAGCAAATTGCGAAGAAAACTCGTGAAGATTCTAACCTAGGTAAAATTATTCAACTACTTGAAGCTGGTCAAGATCTATCTCGTCATGGATACGTAGCGCCTGAGTCTTCTCATGGTCTATCTTCAAATTGCTTGATTTTTGAACATCGAGTTGTGATTCCATCGTCTCTTTGTCAAGCAATTTTAAACGACATTTATTCGGCGCATTTATGCATTGTCAAAATGAAAGGTTATTGCTAAATCTTGTGCTGAGTGTGCCAAGTATACTCATGCTCCTCCTAAATTCAACACGCATCATTGAGAATATTTTAATGGCCCATGGGAACGTATCTATATAGACTACACTGGACCAGTAGCTGGTATGATGCTTCTAGTTATCACGGATGCTTATAGTAAATGGCTTGGAGTCAAGGTCACAAGTTTCAGTACTAGCACTGCTACAATCAATATTTTCAATCAGTTATACGCTACTTATGGTGTACCTAGCATTGTTGTTTCAGTTAAGTGGAGTGAAATATCACAAATTTACTGCTCCTTATCACCCTTCGACAAATGGTCAAGCAGAAAAATGCGTGGGTACAACAAAAAGAGCCTTACTTAAAATGGATACGACACAAGGTTGTTTGCAACGGACTTGAATGAGTTCGGATACGCAAATCACGAACTATTTACTCTCCACCTTGATAATTCAAGAAATCTTTCTAAAGGAGGGAGGAAATGTAGTATATTTCAATTAACGTTTTTCAAGTTCTATTGTTTTTCATTCAACTTCATATTACTGATTGTAAATAATAACCGTCATTCTAAATAGACCTATCTTTGAGTGAACATTTTTCTTTATCCATACACAATAATTTTGTATGATTTAGTGTATATGATTACTTGTCAAAAAAAATTATTTAATTCTTTTAACAATATTTAAGAACATGACACATCAGTTCGTAATCGTGATTGCGAGGCAATTTCATTATCAGTTATGTATAGTTACCCATATCTTCTGGCTTCGTTTTCGTCTGAATGTAAAATATAAATACTGTAGTGAATTTGACCACTTATTTGAATTTGAGGGCCTTTTCCGAAAAGAGCGTCAAATCTAGATCAAAAACTTGCGAAGGCAAGTGCATTATTATATTGTCAAATATTATTTCGAAAGTGTTTTTGTTAATATTTCCACTTTTGTTAGTATTTCCAAAAAATTGATTTTTTTAAACGTTAAGGATAAATGATATTGTCAGACAATACAACGTTTTATAAATTGCAACAATTAGAAAACTTCTTATCACATAATATATCAAATTTTAAATGTTTTGCATTACAGAATTCACATATTTCACTCATGCTACCTAAATCATTCTTCATAATTACTGATTTATCGAAATTGAAATCAATCATAGCAACTAATTTTGTTATTGAAAATTTATTGAAATTTTTAACAGCGTAAGCTTTTAATTTTTGTATTTGTTATTATAATTTCATTACTTATCAATTTTCTTCAGAGCTATAATATATATACCTAATCAACTGAGCGACGGTAGGAGCGTGGTGACCCTGCATATTGTCGTGAATTGCTAATCTTATTATAACATGCAAAATTTTGTGTTAACAATATTCTAATAATCTGTGCATAGCTTCCGGAGGAGTTTAAGTAAGGAAAAAGATTAAATCAAATATGATGAAATCAATCAAGCAAGTCGGCGATGTGCGTTGTCCTTTCTGTCCGTTCCAGCCACTGCCCCTCTCTCGTCGTTTACTCATTAAAATAAACGATGCACTTAGGCACATGCACTCTCTCTCATTCATACGCGCAACCTTAAGATGCTTTACCCCGACCGCGACGAACGTCGTTGTCACACGGCGAAATTTTGCCGTGTTACAAGTTACACTGGCTATGAGTAACTATCGACCCTACGTTGGTCCACCTACATTTGGCATAAGCCGCGATAGTGCAGCACCATTTTTTGCTGCCTTATTGCTCACCCTCTCGAGATGCTGCTTAAACGTTAGTCTGACGTCCGTGGTGTTTCCTAGGTACTTAATGGTCGGCTGAGAGTCTATTTCATGTCCGTCTACTGTCAGTGTTATTCGTTACCCCAGTTGACGTCATGCTATAGTGGGGGGAAAGCACCGCCTTCTTCCCCTATCCTCTTTCCCTCCTTCCAATTTCTCTCTCTATTTATTTACTTATTATTCTTATTTTTTTTAAGAAAGTTTCTATAAATACTGTAATATAACTTGATATTTTTAAGACAATTTTCTACTATTAAAATGGGTAAGAAAGAATAGCAATAAATAATACAAGTATTTTATATTTTGTAACGGTAGATTATTTATTCAATGTATATTTAATGAGATAATTATACAAATTGCGATGAACATTGGTAACTTTTTTTAAATAATATTAACAAGAAGGATAGTAGTAAAAATAATAAAAGGAAACAGACATAATTAATCACTCATTTCATTTAATATATCGACAATTTTATCAAGATGATGAGATACAAGTTGGTAAAATATATCGACAATATCATTACGACTGAACGGAATTTGATCTTTCATTTCCATCGCACGCATCTGCATAGTTGTTGTGACACTGTCAAACCATTTATCTTCAATAAAATTGATAATTGCTTTTACGAAAGTTATCGTATAAATACCAAGTTATCTTACTTGTATATTGTCTGGATTAATACTCCTAATATATTCTACAGTCTCTCTAGCAACACAACTTACACTGCCCACTACAAACTTAAGATATTCTAGACGCGCATCAATGCATTTTACAACATACTCATATAATCGTAGAAACTTAACTGTTTTCATAATAATAGTTGAATGATTCCGTTTGCTTACTATTGCAAATGTCTTGGGTGGGTTTGTATCTACAATTTTGATAGCCCTGTCTCTCTGACTGTGAGTGAATTTTGCTGTCCAACCTGTACCTCAAATTTGTTGACCTGTGATAGAATTGCTGCTGCTGCTACTGTGGTCGCAAAGTTACTTAAAAAAGTCGTTGAAATACTTTGTAAATTGCAACCACTTATCGTGGGTAAAAGCAATTGTGTATTCCCGTACCGGAGAACAGTGTGTGATACGCATCCACATATAGATTTCTCGTCGTAAAGTCCGGTTGCAGTGGTTTCGAGGGCACCTGCACTCCATCAACGTACAAACATAGAAAGTAAATATTAAAATATTGAAAATTGAAGAAATTAAGCAACTGATCACCATTAAAAGCTTTGTTACTTACGAAACCCAGGATGAATCTCTTTGGCAGCTGACCCAATATGATATTGTCCAATATTTCACCGTGTACACCACTGTGCATAGTGACTGCCTTGACCATTCCACCCGTGTCAATGGACATTTAGCCGTTGCTCATAAAAGCGATTGAGCATGTACAAGCAATATACTGGGACTGATTTTTACGCGTCTCACTAAAAGATAAACCTCCTCCATGTGTACGGAAAAAAACCCGCAGGGTTCATCAGGCAACAGTTATCATGAGATTTCACCAAACGCACCCTCACTTCGACACCATTAAGCAGTAGTTTCTCTTGATCAAACACATCTGTATGGAGATGTCCAACCAGGTCAACAGGTTTATTTGCAGCAAGTAACTTTTGCCCTTCCACAAACCCTTCGTTCAGGTTTTCTATGTTGTTCATTTTTCCAACCGTATCGTCACATCACAAGACAGTCGACAGGTGAAAGGCTTTGGCGGCAGGCAAATGTTATCGGTGAATCATTGGTCAAAGACAATATAGGCTTATATTGAACCTAATGCGAGCCTTCTATTGTTGTTTATGTTGGTGGAGTGTCAAACAATAGCAGCTCCAACTTTAAACATTCGCACAAATGGGTATGTAAGAACGCCATCTTTAACTGTCAAAAATATCTCTTATCGTTCTGCTTCTTTTTCTCCTTCTAGACGAAGGTTTTCGAAATATTTTATTCTTCTTCTTCTGTCTCTTAACCTTTCTGTTGCACTTCTCTTCTTTACATCACCACCACTACTCCTCGACTTGCGTTTCTTTCTTTCGCCAACGCATCTATTTTTCTTACGCGCTGTAACAGGACCAGCGAGCAATTGCAACTGAGCAGGATTTCCTTAGTATAACATTTTATATCCTGACACCTCCATCAACTTGTCCAGTTTCTCATTAGCTTTTCTCTTAAGAATCTCACCAGATTCTCTCATACTATTGTGGAAAGACTTCTTTACTGGTGTGTTGTGTGATGCAACATTGGATATGATGTTGAATCCTGTACGTATGGCCTCTTTACCCACAGCTTTAGTCCCACGACTGATGATTGAAAGGACGCGGCGAAATATGCCAGCAGGAAAGGAGCAAATACCACCGTGACCTGTTTGGTAGGGAGATCCGATGTAAATGTGACCAACTCCATGGTGTAAGGGTTCTGTTTCCCTCCCCGACCGTACTGGTAGCCACTGCCAAATTGGCAATTAAAGTAATCTTCGGAGCGATTCATGACTAGTCATAGACTTTCTTGAAATAAAGTGTTACAGTCACTGTCCCGAAATTGAATAGTATCAACTGGGCATATCCCTATTAAAAATTGTACTCAAGGTCTTATATAAGAACTTACGTAAGATCTTACATTAGATCTTGGCGAAGATCTTGCGCAAGATCGTACATAAGATCTTATCAGCGATTTTCAACCGAGAACTAACATAAAATCTTCCCTAAGATCTTATTCAAGATCTTATGTTGATGATGAAAAAGAAACCGCTGACAATTCATTGGCACGTAGCTTCCATCAACTAAATTTATAGGTCCAATATATAAAATATTGTTTTAATATATCTATATATCTGCTTGCTAATGTATGAGGCGGTTTTTCAAACATAATTTAATATAAGTTTTGGAAATTTTATTGTTCAAAAGTTTGCAGACCCTTCTGTTCTTTTATTATAAAATATGAACACTGTCGTCAATTTTTTTTCACAAAAATTCACGCATGTTTACATGTGTTCCTAACCAACCTAACCATCAAAACAACAGGTTATTCATTAGATGAGTTGCTCGCGCAATTTTCGAGAAAACGATTTTTACATTTGAGCTCTTTAGTTGAAAACCGCTTGACGAAATCGTTTAAAATTTTAGCAGCAGATAGCTATTTTTATGGTGAATAACCAAATAAAATTGAAGCATTTGACTACATTGATTTAGAGATATGAGGAATTGAAAAATTTTCAAAAAAAAATTGAAACCTTGATATCTTACGAATCATAGGGGTTTGAAACCTGTGCAATGAAATTGGCCAAAAGACATAAAATATTTCCTTTTTCCCGAAATTTCAAGTGCAATAAGACTTTTTTGCGTCTGTAATCGAGGCACAAAAAAACTCATTTTCTTCATTTTTTGATTTATGATTAAAAAAATAAGTAATCAAATCACTTGAAATTTTAATGGGATATAGTTTGACACGTGACCCATCGACATAATTTTTTGCTAGGTTATGACGTTTAGTTTCAGAAAATTAAAAAAAAAATCACCTCATCCATTTTATCTGCCGAACAAAGCAGTCGATCCCGAGCATCAAACGAGGAAAAGTAAGTAATTTTATTCTATTTTAAATGCATTATCGCTGAATTTTTTGTAACAGTGGGATTATTGGAAAAAACGCAAAATAGTGTTTTTAAAAATTGAAAAATAGCCATAAAAAATATAGTTAAGAAAATAAAAAATAACTGTTTATTCGTATGCATGTCGAATTTTATTGATATTAACGGAGTAGTTTCAGAAATATCACGGTATACATACACACACACACATCCATACGGACATTTTCTAACATATGAACTTTGATTTGAACTTCTAACACACTAAAAAGTATTTTCTAGAAGTTTTGAAGATACTCAAAATTTTACTATTACAAAGCTTCCTCTAGGAGAAAGCATTATTTTCATCAAATATTAATTCAAGATCTTACGCAAGATCGTATACAAGTTCTTACATAAGATCTTATCACCATGATCAATACAAATCTTTTAATTTATTATTTATTCAAGATCTTATGTAAGTTCTTATAAAAGACCTTATGTACCACTTAAAGAGATATCTTTTTATTTATCGTTTACTCAAGATCGTATGCAAGATCTTGTATAAGATCCTATGTATATCTTGAGTAAGTGATCAAAAAACGGTATCTCTTTGAGTGTTATATCAGATATTATCATTTTCATGAACATAAGATCTTATATAAGATCTTTCGAAAGATCTTATCTTCGTTCTTGGTCAAAAATCGCTGATAAGATCTTATGTACGATCTTACACAAGATCTTTGACAAGATCTGATATATAATTCTACGTAAATTCTTACATACGAACTTGAGTAAAATTTTTAATAAGGATTGGCCTCTTATATCTATTTCAATTGTCTGAAATGCGTTGAATAATAGTGGTATGTACATTAGTGAGGAGAAACTTTTGATTCGAGTAGTACCATATTCGTAATTATCGGTAATCATGGATACAGCTCCTAGTAGACGCAATTGAACATCATCTTTCACATTGGCTCACAGATGTCGCTGTAGATGATGAACATGGATAGTCCAATGGAAAGTACAGCAGGTCTATCCAACTCTATAGTGTATTGATTTCCAATTAAACAAATTCCTTGTCTCTTCTGTTCAAATCCAAGAATTTTTTTAAAATTTTTCCAATAAATAGAGCTCGTGACTGAACTGTGAGCAGCTACTTTTCGGACAGACTCGATTGATCGTTTCATAACCACCACGTTTAAGGGAACACACCACCTTTAAATCCTGAAAAATAGAATTATGAGTAAAAATGACAAAATTAAAGTAAATCATTTGAAAGTTTTTTTTTGCTTATATTTAGTATAAATCCTTTAACTTTATTGTGCTAAAACCTTAATTAATCCTGCTGGCCCATTATGGCACTCGTTGCAATTTTTTGTGAATTTGTTCACTGTGCGTAGGACTCCAACTTTACAAATGGTTCTTTTGGGCTCAGATTCAACATGGATACTTTTTATACCTGCAGTTTTGGTATAAATGTAGGGATTTTAATTTGAATGTTTGTTTAACTTTGCTAATGGATTTCTTCTTTATTTTCTTGTCCTTCTTCTTTTTCTGCTTCAGCGCTCTTTTTATTCGTAAAAACGTTTTGAACGTTATTTTGCTCACCATACAGCAGGCAGCCATCATTGCCAGTGATCGCTCGTCTCTGGCGGTTTCATCCGCGAGCATGCGTATTCAGCTAGCACGCGATTAGCCTTTCGTCGATTTCCTTGCTTATCTACGTAGACTAAATCATGCTGACGACATGCCTTATCCAGCGGATTGATACCGAATTTACCACTTTTAATACCTCTTGCTAGTTTTGTACCTGGACCACAGAATCTGTATCCGGGTACGTGCATTTCAAACGGTAGTAGATCGGTCAATTTATCTAGTGTACTATTTTTTACACTTACTTGTTCTTGCTCTTGTTCTTCGACTTCTGTGATTTTGGTATCTTGCTCGGGCTGAATCTCCCGCTCAAACGTCGCCATGTTATAACTTCAGAAGTGAATGCTGCTACTTTTTTTTCGCACTTGCTAGACCGGCGACTGGTTTTTTTTTTGTTTGTGTACTCGCGCTGCTACCGTATTACTACTGCTTTTGTCTGCTTCGTTACTGTCAATAGCATTGCTATTTGCGCGACTACCACACTCAGCACGACAAGGTGGTGTTCTAAATAGACGATTGATGCCCTGTGGTGTCAAAACCCGACGTGGAATAACACTGCTGGCACCACCAGGTGGTACCGGTGTATAATTCCCAGGTGATGTACTATCCATCATATTCTCCCAAACGTGCTTATTACCAATAAATCTGCGGTATAAACGATTTACGGAAAGCAACGGCGAATTGCGTATGTCCAAGTGCTGGTGGACATTTTCTATTTCTCATAGTATCATTCATCAGATCAATCATGTTGGCGTAGTGTATACGGACATCACCTATTGTCACGCCACCGTTTGCATCCCAAGTAATATTATCACTAACTTGTAATTCACACAATACGTGGTCGGCTTTACGTCTGTTCTTTGCAGGTACACTCTCTATGATACTTGCATCGATCCAATCCTCTTCTTCAATGCGCTGTATTTCATTATCATCGTCATTGTAATTGTCATCAGCACCTTCGTCGTAATCGTTGTCATTCTTTTTCTTCATTTGTCGCTGCTCTTTATCTTTCTCATCCTTTTTGATGACCTTAGCATAGCAACATCTTTGAATTGAAGATAGCGTTGTAGTACTGATCGATATTGACTCCATTTTTCTCGCTC
This sequence comes from Nasonia giraulti, assembly GCA_016647725.1. Lineage (NCBI taxonomy): Eukaryota > Metazoa > Arthropoda > Insecta > Hymenoptera > Pteromalidae > Nasonia > Nasonia giraulti. The sequence goes on from QLYP01000082.1 coordinate 195,745, forward strand.
ACTTTTGCAAGTAGACGAATTCAGTATATTGCTCATTTCAGCATCCAACCTGGTCATTACGTTACCTGGTGTCTGAACTGTCTTTAGTATAGAACCAACATTATTATCGCGGACACCATTTGCTAACACACTCTGGAGACGTTCAACATTCTCGTGAGGTACAAGAACCATCTTTTTGGCGTGTTCCATATTGTCTACTTACTAATGATACTAGCCAACAGCGTGCCGATGATCAGTGCTAATAATACAGTCAAGAAACCATCACGCTGTACAATAATTTTCTTCTTTTCCGACAGACTCACACAAGGACCGGATAGTTTTTGCAAAGTTTTCGCATGCCTGCGCAAACATGACTTGTAAGACTTCTCTAGTGGAACGTTACCAATTAGCACATTTAAGACGCACTCACAAATATGACACACCAGTTTTAAATCAGCCGTCTGCAAGAGAGCTTTTCGCTGATTGTTATTTAAATAGAAAAGCGCCTTCAGAATGACAGCGTCCTTGCGAGTAAAGGAATGTCGCATCTCAAGCGAACCCTTCACAGGGAGGCGATTAGTACAAGGTTCAATCTATTACCACCATTTTTCTTTTTATTGCGTGACACATAGACGTTGTACAACTCGTTGTCCGAAATTATACAGGTGCGAAATCTGCAGTTGTCCAGTGTCTTCTGCTTCAAATCTAGCAGAAGATAACCGTAGGGTCTTGAGGTGGCATTTCAGTAAGCTTCTTGCAAGAATCGTGAATCCTCCGGACACAGCTAACGCGATAAATGTAGTATCTGAAATCTGTCGTGCAAATTCCTGAAAATCACAATGTATTGAGCGTTTAGATATATGTCGTGTTGTCCTTTACCCTGATGAAATACGTTCTGCGTGATGAATATCACCGAGAGCAAGTGATGATGAAACGCTTTAGAGAATATATCGACTATACTAACGATGGATGATGATTCACGCAGCAAATCATTAATGATAACAAGTTTAGGTCTAGGATCGGCAGCCCAGTCACTAGTCTGTGGCAAACCCTCGCGAAATTCTACTTTTTTGCCTTGTAGCTCCTTGTAGCTTAGCTGCCACTCTGCGTAGTAGATAATCACACACTCAAACTGCCTAAAGACATGTGAAAGTAACTTAAGCTATCGATAAACTTTACCTGTAGTACCTTTATCAGGATTATTTTTGATCCATTCATTACTACCGATGGTACGACACGACCTTCATTAAACGTCTCCACAATATATGTGAAAATAAACTGTGCGTCAAATCCTTGTGCTTTGTGTGCTATACATATTAATTGTTGAAATTGTTCTCTTGGAGCTATTGCAAGCTCGACGAATTGTTTTACCGGCTCGTTATCAAACACATATTCGCGAATGCCACATTTTTCACACCTTATTGAAATGTGTTCAATCTCTATGCAATATGTGCAGACTTGTTGTACAACACACAAATTTGGAATATGCACATTTTTCTTTTCATTACCTAGCACAAGTATTTATTGCTGCATTTCAAAATCGTAAAACAAAAATAAGACTAGATTTGTAGAATTTGAACTCTTGATCGGCTGTACATGACATAGGTATCTAATGAGTACCCGTAACTTGCACGTTGTGCAAAAAAATATATTGCACTCGTGTGATCTTTCCTGATTATTTAAATTATTTTAAAATAATTTTGGGAGAGTTTAACTTTGCTACCCACACTACTGTTTCTATTTTACATTCTTTTTTTCATATGATTTGCTTGACAATTATCAGCAAAAAATAATCTTGAAGAGTACGGTATACAGTAACTGGCGCTACCACCAGCTGCAACAAGATTCAATATCGGCTGATAATGATGCACTCGTTCGTAATACATTATACGTAGCACATGTAAAACTTCATTACCGTAAGTAACGCTAACTGTTCGTGTCCCTTTATAAATTGGCGGGGCACTACGTCTAAATGTGAAAAAGTTATAAACAACAATTTCTGCATTACGAATAGCAAAATAATCTTAAAACTTACGGATTTCTTTTGCGAAATTAATAAGTTCTATGGACGCATTTCTCTGTGTCCTTCCTCCACTATTCTGAATGAGATTCCAATATCTGTAAAGCTCCCCCGTACGTATTTGTCCTCTAATTGCGTACGTATAGGCAGTGACTAAATTTCGATGTAGACAAAAGTTGTCACTATTCACAATAGTCAATATGGACTTTTAATTCACTGTTTTTTCAATCAAAAGCACTCGTCCATCACCCACTATATCTTCAACAATAGCACAATTAATCGATAATCTTTTGTTCACAGTAAACTCGTTGGCACTTTGCACAGCACTGTATAGTAATTCTTAAAAATCTTTAATAAGGAAATCTCGAATGAGTCTGAACGATAGTCAAAGAGGTCCACGATTGAACTGCTCCGAATCGATGGTCACATCGATGAAATCATTCAAGCCGCCTTTTTTGCAAAGTTGTCGATGCAAGTCTCGCACACAACCTTGAAGCCGGGAGTGGATATCTGTATTCATGGGTGGTTCCGGTATAATCCCTCGTATCTCTCTTTCATCGTAGTCAAAACGTCTGTATAAACGCGTTGACTTGCTTTCCATAATAAATCGAGGATTTTCCTCTCCCCCTCTTGCTTCACCGTGCTGCGAATAAACACCTGTAATATTCACTTATAGATTTCTCACTCACATTTTATATGTAATAATACGAAGAAATAATTTTCGCTCTTAACTTCATCAGCTGTATCGGTTCTACTACTAGTGCTGTCACTACTGCTACTACTATGACTACTAGTATTACTACTGCTGCTACTTGTGCTATTAGTACGGCTACGTGTCTCTGAAACTAAAGTATAAGACGTGCCATGTTATGCTCGAAAAAAAAATTCGCATTACAATTACAAGTGTAATACTTACAAGAATCCAAAGATGACGATGTAGCCAACATGGTGGGGATCAGAATGTTTCTCACGCCACTTTTTTTACTGATGCAAAATACGATGCATATCAGAGCCGCAAACACAGTTTTTACCCTATTTTAAATTTCTCGCAACTTTTGATAGGGACGGTCGTTTTCAACGATTTTTTATTTTAAATTCAAGGTCCTGGGCCTAGCTGTCCATTAATCACGGAATAAATATCGTTCGCTTGATCAGGTAATAAATTACCCGTAGCGCAATAAAGTCTATTTAGCAATAGTTTATTCTAACTCGGAAAATAATTAAAATATTCTAAATTTTTCACCTGTATACACTTTGGCTACCTCAAATATGCCCAAATACGAAAGTTACATTGTTTATAAGCCTCTATCTCCGAAAGTTACAGTCAAAAGATTGTTATTTTTAGCTCTAATTTGTTAATTAAGCATTGTCTACCTATTTATGTGATGAAAAAATGTCTGAAATCAAATTTTGTTGACTGATATGGCTAGGCAATTTTTAATTAAAAAATTAGAGCTAAAAATAACAATTTTCCGACTGTAACTTTCAGAGATAGAGGCATACAGACAATGGTTTGCAACTTATGTATTTAAGCATATTTGAGGTAGCCAAAGCGTATACAAGTAAAAAATTCCGAATATTTTGATTATTTTGCAAGTTACAATAAATTATTGCTTAATAGCCTTTATGACACGCCGTGGCATGAACCTCGACTTAAGTCACGCTCGTGCAAAAATGCACTCGCTAAATCTCGGTTTATGCACGTTGTTTCATAAAATATAGAATAGAATAGAATAGAAGAGAGAGAGAGAGAGAGAGAGAAAGAGTCCCCCTACAGTCGCATGATAGCACTCCTGTAGGATGTATGTCTGGCTGTGACGCCATAACCTCTAAGCAGGTAGTGGGGGTATTGTTTGTCTCGTCAATAGCGAGGGGGTATACGACAAGTCTCTATTTTCTTCCTTCTAGATGTAAGGATAGCCTTCGTTTCATGGGCAGCAAGCTAAAGTCTAGTCTGCTTTAGCCGATCGTGGATTATACCTACTGCCTCGTTAGCAATTTCCGTTACCTCTGTCTTTTGCTTTGCTACTACCACTTTTGCAATATTATCTGCAAATCCTGCAACCGTTACCCCTACGAGTAGCTCTAGCCGGAGTACGCCATCGTATATGATGTTCGACAATAATGGGCCAAGCACTGACTCTTGTGGAACCACTCCGGTTACTTTATAGGTTTTCTTGCCGTTCTTTGTGTCATACAAAAGGGTTCTGTCTTTCAGATAGTTGGATATAATCCTTCTTATATCTGAGGGTACCTTTTTTTTGTAGTGTCTCGTGTATCTTGCCTCAGCTGGATGAGTTAAACGCATTTCTAACATCCTGTGTATCTAACATATCTAACAGTATCATAGTACTTTTTGGCTCCTTCTTTCCATCTCTCCCCTTCTATTGCAGATCTAGCAATGTCGACTACTAAGCTTACGGCGTCAAAAGTGGAGCGTTTTTTCCTGAAGCCGTATTAATATTCTGCTAGTCTACATGGTTCTTTAATGACTTCGTACATTCTAACGTAGATTATGCGCTCTAGAATCTTACCCGGAGTGTCCAGCATGCAGAGTGGTCTGTATGAGGCAGCTTTTCTAGGGTGCTTATCTCCTATTGGTAGTAGTTCCATGCAGTGCTTCTTTCAGTTCCTAGGAAACGTCCCTTCTTAGAGACATAAATTGTACAAGTTCACAAAGTCATCGAGGCATGTCTGTATAGCTTGTTTCAATGCAATATTGGGTATGCCATCCAGGCCTGGAGCCTTGTTGTTCCTAATTCTTTTGCATGCATTTAGTAATTCCTCCGTGGTAGTCACAATACGGCCCAGCAATTTCGGGCTCTGTGGAGGGGGAATATAACCTTCCTTTATCTTCTTCGTAACTACTTGGTAAGTTTGTCTCCAGGGGTCTAACTCAACCTCTTCTTGTAACTCTTTAAGGCAAAGTTGTTTATTTTCTCGGATTTATTTCTTGAGTACCCGTTTAGCAACCTCTATTGGTATGTTTTGGGCTTTTACTACTTCTTGACCTGTTTGTCGTTGCACTCTTGTTGGATCTCCGTTTTGATATTCCTATCTACATTATTATCGCTTGGTGGTAACTATTTGTGTGATGTTCGCTTACCGTCCATGATCTAACTAAGCCAATCAGGCAGCTGCTAACAATCGTGAGATCTATGATGGACCCTGCGTCTCCTCTTTAGAATGTGTAAGAACATCTCTGGTTACTAAGACCAAGTCAAGGAGGCCAAATGCTTCGAATAGTGCTTGTCCATTTCCGTTCGTCTTTTGGCTGCCTCACTCTACTGCCCAGGAGTTGAAATGGCCTGCTATCAGTACCGGTTTTCTTCCTACAGCGTCCTGTACGAGCCGGACCAACAGTTGTCTGAATTGTTTCATTAGCGCGTTAGGAGTAATACGCTGTAAATGTGTACGCCTACGACCTTAGCGCGCACAAATCCTTCATTACGTCTTGTCATTTTTCCCTGGTAATCAGCGTCTCCGCATGCCTATATCGCCGCTTTACCAGTACTGTCCATATCTCACGATGGTTTGTCCACGTCTCTGTATTGTTCACAGACGATAGCTATGTCGATCTCTGTCTCACGGACATACTAGCTCAGTAGGTCCTGTTCAGTCGCGCAGTGATTTATATTCAACTAAACTATTTTCAGTCAGTGGCTTCTACTGCAGCTCGGTATACTGGGCATGCGTAGCTACCAGCTGTGTGGTCACTCTTCCTACTTGTGCCTCCTTTGCAGAGTACACAGTTGGGTTGGTTCTTATACTCCTTTGCTTTATACCCTTCTATTTAACATTTAAAGCAAAGCTCATTTCTATCTTTAGTTACTGTGCAGTTTCTGTCGATATGGCCAAAATTTAGGCATTTATAACACCTAAGCAGCTCGTTTTTGCGGTTAGCCACCTGGATCTTAAAGTTGACCAATCCTATTATGATCTTTTGTAGCTTAGTGATCTTAGCCGCTATCTAAGCTGGTACCCGTATTACTGCAATCTGCGTATCACCGTACGTCTTTTGCAGAGGTTTTATCGTAGACTCTTCTATGATGGTTTCTTCGTCAATTTCCTTCCGTCGTGCTTCTAGTACCTCCTTTTTTTAAGGTAATCATGTCCAGATCTCTGATTTCAATGGTTTCTTCGTGCTGGGTTCCTTTTTGTAGCGCCTTCCACTAGTACTGCTTTAACTGCTTCTTAGAAGTCCGAGGTTTTGATTTCTCTTGTGCATTAAAGCTTTATCAAAAGATCTCCTGCAACTGTTTTGCGTATTTTATTTACGCTATTCCCCAGCGTGTTAAGTGACGGAGCCGCTTTCATTTTTGACAAAATATCTGCATAGCTCTTTCCTTCTGCAGCCTTGATGACCCCCTCACGATCACTGGCTTGTCGCGCCGAGGGGGCCCGAGTTCAGGAGTTTGCGCAAGCGAATTCCTGTGGGGAGCGGGGGCTTGGCTTAACCGCCCGGCCGCGAGGTGGGGTCCTCTATAAAATCCCCTCAATCCTACGCTCAGGTGGGTGGCTATGGGATGAATGGCTCCTGGGCGAGGAGTCCCAAGCCCACCACCCCCCGTTGGCTGTGGCGGTTGACGGGGTGTACTTGCCTTACCGGGGTAGGGCCGTAACCCAGGTGGACTGCTTGTATCATGCCTTGTGATTGTTCGCTTCCCGTACGGCTCCGGCCAATAAGGGAAGCGGTAAGAACCAGATGATATGTCTTTTAAAAACCAAGCCTCGGAAATATTTAGCGATAAGGTGGAGGAAAGGAAGAAGGAGGATCAAGATGGGTGTGGAGCTGAGGATAGGCGTAGTAGAGGAGCAAGCCCTGTGAGGACAGAAACGGTACGGGAGACACCTCCCGAGGAACGCTCACGCTCGGGGCTGAAGAAGAGGGATTGTGACTCCTGTGCGTCTTCAAGCTCTGGCTCTGAGGACGGCCAGGGGTAGGATCTCTGGCTCATGGCCCCTCCTGGACGTCGTCTGAGAAGCGTAGCCCGGAAAAAGAAGACTGGGGAAAAGAGGGTGGAACAGGAGAGATTAAGGAAGGGACCAAGAAAAGAATCGGGTAAGGACTCAGACAGGAGTAAAGGCTCAGGAGTAGAGAAAGATAAGGGGATGAAGGAAGGCGGGGCGCTGAATCTTAAAATGGATGTTGTGATAAATGTCGAAAGAATGGAGTTGGGTGAGTTGAAGTTGGGGAAAAGGAAACCGGACGCAGTAAACGAGGGTGATGGAAAGGATGACCCAAAGAAGTACTATGCAAAGGAGGAAAAGAAGGGGGTACAGGACGAAATGTTGGCAAAGAAAGAAAAGAGGGTGAGAAAGATGAAGAGAGAAGAAGAAAGGAAGGCATTAGAGAACGCTGAAAAGAAAAGAGGAGAGACGCAGAAAACAGTAGAAGAAGCTATGAGCAGTAACGGAACAAAAGGACTAGTGTTAAACACGCAGACGAATGAAGATAATGAAGAGGAAATGATGGATGTGGACTACAACAACTTGGATAAGGAATTAGGAAATGTAAGGGAACTGGTGAGAAAGGTCTTGGTAAAGAGTAGGAAAATACCTAAATCAGAGGCAGCCAGTCTGCATAGGTGTATGGAGAGGTATGGAAAGATTATAGGTAAGATGAGTGTAGAAAATGAAAGATTAGAGATGAGACTGAGTGAACAAGAGAAGGCAATGGATAGAAGGATGAAGGAAATGGAGAAGAGAATACAAAAGGTAGAATCAGGAGTGAATGACAGGATTAAGGGGATGTTTGATAATATCGAGGAGAAGATGATTAATATGTGTGGGAGTGTGATGGAGCGAGTGTGTGGGAGTATGAATTTAAATTATTCGAGGGAGCGTGACCAACCTGGGGCAGGCAGAACAGCCCCAGTCCCGGAGAAGAGTTACGCTCTGATTGTAAAAGGGGACAAGGAGAAGTTAACAAGCATGGAAATAAAAAGACGAATGGTAGAGAGTGTTGGGGAAGAGAGGAATGTTAAGGTTAAGGGCATGAGATTAATGAAAGATGGAGGAGTGGTGGTGGAGGCGGCGACGGAGGAGGATCGACAACGACTGGCCAAGTGCCCCCTAGGAGATGCCGGCTTGCGTGCTGCTACACCAAGACGGTTTGACCCTAGGGTGATCGTCTACGATCTCCCCTCGTCGGTGACCGACGCCAACCTCCTTGACGAAGCGGCCCGCAAAAATTTGGATTGCCTAGCAAGGACGGAAGATGTAAAAGAGAAGGTGAAAACTGTGAGGAGGGAAATGAGGGGAAATGACGCAAGAGTGGAAAATGTAATTGTGGAGCTACCGAATGAAAGGAAGGAAAAATTGTTGAAGAATGGAAGATTGTATGTTGGATGGATGTCATATAAAGTAAGAGTGTATGAGAAAGTGTTGAGGTGTCATGGATGTATGTTGTTTGATCATAGAGTGAATGATTGTAAGAATGGGAAAGTGTGTTACCGATGTGGTGTGGTGGGACATCAGGCCCGGGAGTGTCGGAGCCCCGAAGTCTGCGTCAACTGCAAGCGCAGGGGCAGACCTGCGGATCACTCAGCCTTCTGGTCTGAGTGTCCTGAGCTTGTGTGGCGGCTGAATGCATTGAGAAAACGTGTAAATGGCTAGTACAAATGTAGATAATAGTAAGTGTGTGTCCCGTTGTAAATGTTGTACAGTATAATTGCCAGAAATCGAGTGGTGTGATGTATGATTTGGGTGAATGGTTGCTCCGGGAGGGGATCCAATTGGGTCTCCTCCAGGAGCCGTATGTTCGGAATGATCGCGTGTGTGGCTTGCCCTCATGGATGCGTCTATTTAAAAGTATATCTGGATTAGCATGTGTAATTGTTCCCGATAGTGAATGTGAGTGTATGCTAGTAGAAGAGTGTAAGTTTGATGATGCGGTGTGTGTATGGTTTAAAAATAGTGTGTGTGAAATGTATGTTGTATCGCTGTATTGTCGACCGAGTGGAGATATGAATGAATGTGTAGAGTATTTGGATAGATTGAATAGATGTATGAATGGAAAGTGTGTGTTAATTGGTATGGATGCGAATGCCACCTCCGGCTTATGGCATAGCGAGGCCATGAGTCGGGCGTGGAAAAGTATGAAAAGAGGTGAGATATTAGAAGAGTGGGTGATGAATGCGAAAGTGGATGTCTTGAATGTGCCCTCCCAGGACTTCACATTTAGTGGAGCCCGAGGAAAGAATGACATCGATGTCACTCTCCTCAAGGGAGGGCAGTATGAATGTGACTGGATGATAAAAAGCGAATGGCGAATCTCCGACCACAACCCGATTCTTATTAGAATACGGGCGTTGGTTGGGGAGACAGAAATGAATGACAATGTGTGTAAAAGATGGAATGCAAGGAAGTGTAACTGGGGCTTGTATGGGGAAATGGTCCTGTCCTCCGCGGAGGACTGCGGAATTGAAAATTTCCGTAGTCTCTCTGTGGACGATAGGATAAGCATGATTAGGCTGCAAAAAGGAATGATAAGGAAGGGATTAGTATGGTGGAATGGGGAATTAAAAGAGAAAAAACGAGAAGTAGCGAAGAAAAAGAAGAGATACCAGAAGGAGAAAAGAAGAGAGGGCGCGAATGTAAGAGAAAAATGGATAGAGTGGAAGACAAGTGCGAGTGAGTATAAAGAAATGATGAATGAAGCAAAAGAGAAAAATTGGAGGGAGTTTGTAGGAAACAAGAGCAGAGATGACGTGTGGAAGGTGATTAGTGTGTGCATGGGTAAAAGTAAGAATGAATCTCTGAGTGCTTGGAAAGTTGGTGATGGATGGACGAAAGACTGGAGTGAAAGTGTGAACGTATTACTGAATGAATTCTTCCCTCCTGATGACGGGATACCCGTCGAGGGAGGGGGAGTGAATGAAAGGCTTGTGGATGAGTTTGATGAAAATGAATTTAGTATGAATGAGTTTATGGGTGCGGTGAGGTTGATGAGTGTAAGAAAGGCGCCAGGTATGGATGGTATTACGAATGAGATAATTAGATGTATGTGTAGAGTGATTCCTGAGTATGTGAAATGTGTATTTGATGGTTGTTTGAGTGAGAGCCTCTTTCCACAACAGTGGAAGGAGGCCAAAGTGGTTGTGTTGTTGAAAGGGTCAGGAAAGGATAGGACCGAGCCCAGGTCATACAGACCTATAAGTCTGTTAAGTGGCCTGGGTAAAGTACTGGAGAGGATGCTAGTGGCGAGAATGATGGTGCGTATGAATGGGAAGTGGAATGAATGTCAGTTTGGATTCGTCAAGAATAAATGTACGGAGGATGCATGGGAACGAGTGAAAGAGTTTGTATCAGTGAGTGAATCTAAATATGTTGCAGGAGTATTCGTAGATTTTAAAGGTGCGTTTGACTATTTGTTGTGGCGTGTGATCTTGGAGAAGCTGGTTGTGTATGGGTGTACGGAAGCGGAAATGAAGGTATGGAGAAATTATTTTAGGAATAGGAAGGTGTGTATGTGTAATGGAATGAATGTTATTTGGAAGAATGTAAGCAGAGGTTGTCCACAGGGGTCGATCTGAGGACCACCCCTGTGGAACTTGTGTATGAATGAGCTGCTAAATGAGTTAGAAGGAATGAATTTAAAAGTAGTTGCGTATGCGGATGATTTGTTGGTGTTGATCGAAGGGAATGTAAGGGCTATGATTGAGAGTAGAATGAGTGAAGCGATGAGTCTAGTGTACGAATGGGGAAGTAGGTCTGGTGTGGAAGTGTCTGAGAAGAAAACGGTTTGTATGATGCTTAAAGGTGGATTGAACATGAGTCAGAGAGTAGTACGTGTGAGTGTGGATGAACGAGAGGTAGGAGTGTTGAGATTTGTGAATGACGTGAAGTATCTGGGTGTAAATATGAGTGTGGGTATGAATTTTCAGGTGCATATAGATAAATTGAGAGAACGTGTGTGGAAAGAGATAGGCATGATGAGAAGAGTAATGAGGAAAGACTGGGGAATGAAAAAGAGGGCTGTGAAAGTGTATGTAACTGGAATGATTGTGCCAATTGTTATGTATGGAGCGAGTGTGTGGAGTGGTGAATTGCGGAAAAAGAAAGTGCGTGAAGAATTAAATAGATGTCAGAGGTGTGTCTTGTATGTGAGTGTGAGAATGTGCAAAACGGTCTCCACGGAGGCGATGCAAGTGATTGCGGGGTCGCTCCGTGGGACCTGGAATGCCTAAAACAGAGTACCTGCTACAAAGTACGTAAGGGTTTGAGTATGAGTGAGAATGATTTAGTCACGAATGATGAATTGGAAGGTATGGATGTTTTTGCGAGAAAGAAGAGAGTTGAGGATACGGCGTATGAGGAATGGCGAAGGAGATGGGATGCAAGTGCGAATGGACGGGTAACGTATGAATGGATTAAGGATATGCGGCTCTCGGCCAGGAGAGATTATTTCGATCCTGGTCTGAGGGTCTGCTATGTGTTGACTGGGCATGGGAGTCTCAATGCGTTCCTCCACCAGAGGAACCTACATGAGACTCCCGAATGTATGTGTGGAGCTGCGAGAGAGGATTGGGCGCATGTGTTATGTGAGTGCGACATGTATGCTGGATTTAGAAATTTAGATAGTATGGGTATTGCTTGGGATGGGAATAAATGGGATGTGAGTGGGGTTCTGAAAGATAAGGTTAAGTATGATTGTCTGTGTGAGTATGTTGAGCGTGCATATAGAATGAGAGATTCGGTGAAGGCGAGATTAGACGAAGAAGTGATGAATGAAATCGATATGAATGTGTAAACAATGAATGAATGCATCTAATTGTTGTTAAAGTTGCTTGTTTTGTTATTTATTATATGTCTGCGTTGCTATGTTATGTTGTTTATTGTTATAGTTGTTATATATGGAAGGGTGATTGTTGATTTATCGCAGGGAGGTTCTTAACCTTTGGGCCTGGCGTATCCACGAACCCGAGCTGGCCTGCCGTTGCCGAGGTGGCAAGACCTCTACCACCCCTCATACCAGAGGCTAAACGGTACCACGGGCGACCGGGAGGCCCGCGGGGGGGACCACGTCCGCCCCGCCCCGGTCACTGGGTTTGGACTCGTGGTGGCAGTGGTTACAGCCCATATCGCTCAGGGCTAGAGGTCGGGGTTGAGTGAAAGACTCCTTGGGTGCTCTGCACCATCGGAGTCCAGAACTCTTCTCTGGCCTCGACGTGTGAGTTGCGGTCTCAACTCGGGGAGCGGCCTGCTTAGCCGTTAGGGATTGAATGGGTCCCGGCCCCCACCGAGGGTTCCCTGCGTCCTTGCCAGCCAAGGGGAGAATCGGTAATCGCGGCGAAGCTAAGGGTGCGGTTTGGGGTGAAATGCCTTGTGCATTCCTCCTTAAACCACGCTCAAGGTGGAGCCGCGACGCGTTGGTCGAGCGTATCTCGGCCCCGCGCCCCATGGGGGACCGTGTGGGGAAGCTCCTAGCATAGCCCACACGTTAAACAATTGGATTTAATGCAGCCTTGATGATTAAAGCATCTGGTCTGAAAGGTCTTGTCCACTTCGGTCCATCCTTGCTGGTCCTATTCTGGTTTGTAACGCCAGGGACACTCTTATTCTCTTTGCTTACCTTTTTGCTGCGTTTTTTTATGTGGCGTAGGCAGAGCAAGCTCTACACAAGTGGCCCTCCGACACCGAATCCCCACAGGTACTATCGTCAAATAATACTTCCGTGGCACCCGTTAATTGCCTATTTGGCTTCTTCTTTAGGGTTTGACATTTCCATACATCCCCCATCCACCGAAGTGATTAGGGGTTCAGGGTCAAACTCATCTTCTTCTTTCTGCATCATCCAGTCGTCTGCTTTTTGCAGCATCGTCCGGTCGTATACTTCTTGCAGCATCGACCAGTCATCCTCTGGACAGACTCAACCCCGACACCTACGTTCCTCTGCATCGGGTTAGAGAGTCTGGGCTCCAACTCAGTTACCTACGTTATTCAGCATCGGTCTGGGGAGCACTTAAAGGTACTCAATCCTAGCTCCTACGTTCCTCTGCATCGGGTAGGGGAGTGAGGGCTCGACTCTAGGACCTACGTTCCTTTGCATCAGTCTGAGGAGCGTTTTGTCTTAGCGACTTAATGGCCTTCGTCTAGCGACTTTTTACTCGGATATTTTGTCTTGTCTTTTCCTTCTTCCTTCTTCGCCTTTCCTGACCTTCTTAAGAATGTCCGCCGCATAACTGTTTACCGTCTTCCATCCTTCCTCTGAAGCCAGTAATGCTTCCATTATAGACTCAGGGGTAACTCTGGTTTGGAGGTAGCCTTCAAGATTTTCTCGCTCCTGCTGATATCGTGAACATTCACAAAAGACATGCTCTACATCTTCGTCAGCGTCCAAACAGACTGGGCAGTTTGGATGGTCCTCTATTTTAAATCGATGTAGGTACGCCCGAAAGTATCCGTGCCCCGTCAAAAACTGTGTGAGGTAGTAATTGACTTCCCCATGTCCTCTTTCCATCCAGTCCGCTATTCTTGGAATAAGGCGATGTGTCCATCGCCCCTTGTCGCTGGTATCCCATCTTTTTTGCCACTCGGTCATTGTCTGCTTCCTAGCGGAGGTACAAACTTCCCTCTGAGTATTGTCATTAATCCGTCTCTTTGCCTCGAATATGTCCTTCCTCTCCATTGCTAAAAGGTCGGTAGGCCGCATGCCTGCTATGATGCAGGCCGCCTCGTCCGATACCGTACGGTAAGCCGATGCAACCCTTAGTGCACTTCTCCTGTACACGGTCTATAGCTTTCTTGCGTAACTTTTCACCAACATAGCATCCGCCCATATTGGGGCCCCGTACAATAAAATCGATGTGATTACACTGGCCAAGAGCAACCTTCGTTTCTGTGTTGGCTCTCCTACATTTGGCATCAACCTCGATAAAGCAGTGCTAAATTTTGCTGCTTTATCGCTTACTACTTTGAGATGTTATTTGAGCGTTAGTCTTGCATCGATGGTGATGCCGAGGTACTTGAGGGTCGGTTGAGAGACAATCTCATGTCCACCCACCGTCAGTGTTATTGTCTCCATCTTCTTCCTACTAGAAATAAGGATAGCTCCGGTTTTGTGACTACCCAGTTCTAGCGCTGCTTCTGCTAGCCATTCGTATATTATACAAATGGACTCCTCGGCTATGTCTATCACTTCTTCTTTGTGTTTCGCTACCACCATTACAGCAATATCGTCAGCAAAGCCTACCACTGTTGCCCCTTTGGGTAATTCCAGTATTAGTACCCCATTATACATGATGTTCCAAATAGGTGGGCCAAGCACTGATCCTTGGGGGACGCCTCCTGTTACTTCATAGTCTTCATAGTCTCTCCGTGCCGTTCTCGGTGTCATATAATAAGATTCTGTCCTTCAAATAATCAGTCATCATCCTTCTTATATATAGAGGCACATCCTGCTTACGGAGTGCCTCATGAATCTTACTCCATTTCACCGAGTTGAATGCATTATTGACATCCAGTGTAATGATGGCGCAGTACTCCTTTGTTCCGCCGTTCCATCTTTTCCCTGCTATCGCGCCGTGTCAATCACTAATCCTACCACGTCCAGGGTTGAACGCTTCTTCCTGAAGCCATATTGGTGTTCCGCAAGTCCTCTAATGCCTTCTATAGCCTGATCTATTCTGACGCAGATTATGCGTTCTAGGATCTTGCCCGAGGTGTCTAGCATGCAGAGTGGTCGGTATGCTGCAGCAACATCGGGTGGTTTCTTGCCTTTTGGTAGTAGCACTAGGCGTTGTTTCTTCCAATTCATGAAGAAAATCTCCTCTTTGAGACATGAGTTGTACAAGTCTACAAAGACCTCTGGCCGGGTTTCGATAGCATGTTTCAATGCGATATTGGGTATGCCATCTAATCCTGGAGCCTTGTTGTTTCCTATCCTCTTGCAGGCAATTAGCACCTCGTCCGTCGTAATGGGGGGAATATTTTCCTCGTTTACCTCGGCTTCCGTGATACACGATTCGTCCAGCTGCCTGGGAAACAGTGCCTCCAAGACTTCTTCCCTGCTGGTTAATACGTCGAGGTCCTTTATTTCAAAGACCCCTACGTCTTGTAGAGTCCTTATCTTGGTACCATCCTCCAGCAGCCCTTCGACTACTTTTCGAAGCTCTGCTGTCTTCCCTTTCGCCTTGTGTTGGAGTTCCAAGAGCAAGTCTCCGGTCGTCGTCCTGCGTACCCTGCTTACGCTATCACCGTGCATCGTCAGTGCAGGGTCCGCCTTCATCTTTCTAAAGATGTCGGCGTAAGACTTCCCCTCCGCAGCCTTTATAATAAGGGCATCTGCCGGGTTGGTCTTGCCCGTGGCGGTCTCTTATTCCTGGTTCCTTTTTGGCTTAAGGTACCAGTGCCATCTTTGTCGTCCTCTTCATTCTTCTTTTTCTTCGTCTTCCTTGTTTCCACCAACTGCCAAGGTGACTTTGTGCCTGGTGTGGGCAATCGGGACTGCGACGTTGCAGCCTTTTTTGCCTTCTTCCTGGTTGCCGTGTCCTCCTGCGGTGATGTTCTCCTACGCTTGTTCGGCGTTTGCTCCATCTGTCTCAGGAAGAAGGAGGGAGAGGTTTGGCTCTTTCGATCCTTGCTACTTTTAGCCTTCGACTGTGTACCTGTTCTGGTCTGAATCGAAGTCGTAAAGTCCTTTAGCACTCTTCTAGTAGCCTTTGCCATAGTTTCCAACTGCGTATGGATGTTTTTCTTATCCAAGATAAAATCCACCAGAGCTTCAACTTTCTCTTTGAGGAGACTGACCGACATAGTCTCAATTTCTTGTTCCTTTTCTTTTCCTTCTCTTATAATGCTCTCCTGATTTAGCCAATCTATACCTCCATTTTCATCTTCCGTCGCATGGGCAATGGAGTACAGAAGGTCTATCAGGTTTGCGTTTGACGCGCTACCCAGACTGTTACTGTCTAGTTTACTTCCTTGCTCCTGATTTAGCCAATCTCTTCCCAAACTGTTGTTGCTGCTTGGTTTCTGGGTAGGGAACCCAGCTTCAATGACACTTTTCGAGGTATCCGAAGTCCTCGAGTTATTCTTTGTCGGTGTGCGTTGCATATTTCCTTTTCCCTTCTCTCTTCTCTCACCTACCTTCCACTCGGCTTTCACTCCGAAACTTAGCCTCGCATACTTATATTTTTCTCCTACCCTCTGCAGGCAGCACTACGTATGTAGCACTATGTGCCCACAGCGAGCACCCTCTATCCACCACCTGAGGACGCGCCACATGGGGGTACAGCCTCCTCCTCGTGGACCTTTTTGCTGTGTGTTTGTATGTTTATGTATGTATGTATGTATGTGTGTGCGATAGTGTGTTTTTGTATGTATGTGTAAGATGGTTTCTTCTTTGAAGTTTTGACATTTCCGTTCATCCCCCATCTACCAAGGTGATAAGGGGTTTAGGGTCAAACTCGTCTTCATATTTTTGCATTGTCCGGTCGTCTACTTTGTGCAGCATCGTCCGGACATCCCTTGGACAGTCTCATTTTGCCCTTTTTTTGCCGTATCCTGGGCTATTCCTATATTCCTTTGCAACATACTGGGCAATTTGGATTATCCTCTATCTTGAAGCGGTGTAGGTAGGCTGGAAAGCACCCATGCCCGCTCAAAAACTGCGTAAGGTAGTAATTCACTTCTAGGCCAGGCTGTACGAATTTGAAACTGCCGTATTGTGATATAATTTGTTACAGCAAACCGATTGTGCGATCATGTAAAGGATGATAAGCAGATAAAAGGGTATATGTTTTTTACTCGCATTTCCGTTACTTATTGTTAGTTATTAACAACTTAATAAAAAACGCGATTTTTGTCCTTTTTTGCTTATAACTTTAAAATTAAGGAAGCTATCAGTATGCCTATAAAAATTGATTTGTAGAAAATTGAAATATCTACAAAATGAGAGGTCAAACGCCTCAATCGGATTATTAGATTTTAAGATAATTAGAAAAAAACAAAAAATAAGGCGTTTTTCAAAAATTCATAGTTCCGTCATTTTTTGAGCTGGAGCGCTAACATTTTGGGAATAAGTGGGGATTATAATGTTCTTTATATGTGCAAAAGTTGGGTGATGTCGGATTATTATGTTGCACAAAATCGTGATTCAAAGTTTGCGGTACGTTTTATTCAAGCAGACCTGTATGCTCTACCGTAAGTCCAATTGAAATTTCCAAAAAAGGATCGAAAAGTTGAAATCATGCACTACAAAACGTAGATTTCAGTTTTTTGATCAAGCGCCTGGAAGCATGCGAAAAACCATCGTAAATTTCGTGAAAATTGGTCAAGCGCGCGCTCGCAGTTGAGTGGTGGGGAACGGAGCTGCGCCGGAGGAGAGGCGCATATATAGTAACAGGCGCGCGCGGTGCGCGTTACTTATCTTTGCATTGACATTTTTCAGCATCTACTGTAGCTATTTGAATGATTTTTTTTCATTTTAGGGTAATGGAACCAGAGGAATCCGATTCTTCTGGTTTTAAGCAACTTTTGCATTTTTTGCCTATTTTTAATGATTTGTAGCTCATAAGGGATGCATTTTTAACTAATACGTATCGGTATACACGTAATGTACTAGGTGTAAAGTGTCAAATTTGCATGTAAAACCACTTATTAGATATTATGTCATGTTTATTTTTAACATTACTTGTAGTAGAAGATCAGGCCCATTCTGGAACTTTACAGCTACTTTATACTATAAAAAGGTATCATTTTCACTATATTGAAGTTGTTGGAGTCCGGATCAAACATTCAGATTTTCGTATGTTAAGGTTTAAAATGCAAATAAGGTAGCCTTAATATACATACATATAGGGCTTTAAAAGTATTTTTATTGAAAAATTCAGAAAATTTCACAAAAAAAAGTGTATGGATAGTTTTAGTTAAAAATGCATCCCTTATGAGCTACAAATCATTAAAAATAGGCAAAAAATGCAAAAGTTGCTTGAAACCTCAACTTTGACCAACTCTTACTCAAAGCCAAGTAAGAGAATCACGCTGAAATTTTTGTTTGGCACCGCATCCGCCATAGTTGATAGTGACTTAGATAAACTTCTTCTGATCTACAGCGTTTAGTGCTGCAGGCCTCGTTGCCACTTACAATGCAAAATTGGATCCACGCGTTATTATACATAGCATTCCAGAAGATTACTGCAAAGAACAAATAGTTGCAATTCAGTCTTCTGACAATGAGTGCCGTAACGATCCTGTTTGTGTAAATTGTGAGCAAAAGCTCATTAAACTGGCAACTGTAATAGTAAGAAAAAACTTCTGCTGCGGTAACTGTAATTAAATAATCCCAGCGACTTGTATGACAGGATTCTTCGTTTGACAGGAGCCAATACACGACTTTTTGTTTAGAAATTGTGCGCAAATCAATCAGCATCGACTATGGCTGATAAACCTACCTCAATGGACCAAACGATCTTGTTTTTGGCCTTATTAACGCGCATTCTCTTCTACCTCACTGCTACGAAATGCATGCATGCCTTAATCCAGCATACTTAGCCACTTGGATTTGGCATTACAAGTGCTTTGCTGAGCCTTGGAACTCTTCTGCGTGCGAATGAATTTCTGGCTTTGCTATTTTGAGGCACGATAGACGTAGTTGCAAACGTTGCGGTGATATACCTTTTTACACTCAGCTCGCTGTAGAATCGTCAGCACATTAGCGCGCCCTGAAAACTATATTAGATGGCCCGAGTTCATGCTAGCTCGAGTAACTCTTGATCGTCTTAAGCTGCTATGCGTACTTGCCTATATTTGCCCCAAGATAGGTTTTTGAAGCAATATCAAGAAAGTAATTTTTAACTTGGTGGGCGGTCTAAATTTTGAGTAATTGATTAATTCTTGCGCAATTATTGCTTACTCTCGGCCTTGTTCCAGCACCTTTCGTGTGGTAAGGGTAAATATTTTGAAAATTAAAGATTTGAAATAAGAAAATTACAAATTGATTTATAGCAAAAGGTGAAATCTTGAATTCCAAAATATTAGAAAAGTATAATTGTGGAAATCTAAATTTGAAATTCATCAAAATATCCCTTGCGCAATTTTTTGACCACAAATATCACCGTTCGCAATATTATAATTCAATATTTTTATTTTATACATTTTTACATTTTAAAATATCAGTTCAAACATTTTGAATTTCTAATTTTTATTTTTCAAAATTTTTACCCTCACCCTTTTTAGGGCATACTCACTACCTCAATCTCTCAAAATTTACAATACAAATTTACATTCGTATTTCTGGCAATTGCTTAGTTTTTATGCGTCAGCAGCTCCACCAGCCTTGAATCTCCGTTATTGGTGTCTTTTTTGGATTGCTTCCCTCAGCTCAAAAACACTATCATGTGAAATTTTTACATGTGACAAGTCGTCCAGAAGACGTCGGGGCAAAGCGGTCAAAGAAGGGTCAACAACTCGACAGTGCTCTCAAGGTACGGCTTGCGCATCGTAAGGCGTCATATGCAGATGGCAGAGTCTGGCAACACTGGCATCTGAAGCAGTTGGAACAGCACTACAGTTCATCCGCAGAGAGTCGGGGACAAAAACTGCTGTGTATCGCGCTCGAGATTAATAGTGTACGCTTGAATCGAGAGCCTTGATGTCAGAGGGATGTAATTGTCTCGGGTCCCGTAACACACAAAGTAAACTGCAAGCTCCCTGCGAATGTTAGCTGTTTAGTGACTAGCGATAGTTTAAATTACGCGGGAGTCTGCTTTAACAATCAGGCATTGAAAGAGAGATTTCGGAATTTAGATTTTAGATTAAGATTTAGATATGTTTTATTTTTTACATTATGTTGTACATATTTACTTATAGAATACAAGAAGTAGTATAAATTTGTGTGTAAGTGTGCTAAGTATTAAGTGCATAGAATGGAATGAAATGAAATGTGATGAAGGAGTGTATGTGTTTGCGTTAAGATTATGTGTTTTCCAGTTCAAAGGAATATTTTTTAGCTGCTTGTTTAAAGTGCGATATGGATAGTGTGTTGCAAAGGTGTGATGGAATTCTTCAGCGTCTCCGTCTTGAAAGCCGGGATATCTAAGGGGACCAGATCACCCCTTACAGGCCTGAGCGCAACGTGGAAATAAAAAAAGGCTAGTATGTAGCCTAGTATGTGGAGAAATAAAGGGAGAGAGAGAGAGAGAGACACACACACACACATACATAAGTATGACATCTCCTATGTCAAAAATATTTGAAGATGTCGCACTGAATAAAATTAATGGCTTCATCGCTAGAAAGAATCTTTTAAATCCTTTCTAATCGGGGATTCGGAAAGGCTACATCACTTCTTCTGCGCTGGTCTCTGTAAGCGACGATATCTGTAAAGCCATTAATTATGGAAAAATCATCATTTTTGTCTCCATGGATCAAACTCAAGGTTTTGGACTTGTTAATATAGAGCTCATTTTCAAATAACTACGCATTTTTAGCTTCTTAGATTATATCTCGTCTAAGAAGCACCTCGTTGCGCTCCTTTCTCTCCAATTGCACATAAGTTTTTACATTAAGTACAGGCGAATCATCTTCGCCTCTCCTTAGAACTTCGCGATTTTTTTAGAAATCACGTCCTGCTCCTCTGCTTTTTTCAATTTATATTGACGACATACCTGACGTGTGTGGCAACTGCAACTATCATCTCTATCTAGACGATTTTTACATTCATATCCACAGCCACATTAGCGATGTTGCAGTATAATCAACCAAGTTAACGCTGTCCTTGCTAATATAGTTTCTTAAACGCAAGCAAACAGTCTGTAATAATGGCAAAAAACAAAGGCCCTCTCATTTAGCTAGGTTCAGCTCTCAAAAGTTCTGTAATCAAGTTGGTCAGCTGAGTCTACCCCCTGTCATTGTTGATGGTCAGACCATAGACCCTTGTGATTCTCTTAAGCTTGTAAGCATTACCCTTGATAAATGCCTGACTTTGAAGAAGCGATGCACTATTATCGCGAGAAAGTGTTTTTCTGCACTTACCCGTGTAAGAAAGTGCGCGTACTTTATTCCACGCTCGATCAAGCATATGCTTGTGTACAATTATAACGATGTTTTATAACACGACCTACAAATACATCACAATGGTCCGTATAAGCATCTATAAAAACACAGTTAACACTATTAGTATACACTTTTAACTCAGAAAGTAAAGCTGCGATGCCCCGGGTGTCCTCATCAGGCCCATGGCACCATTCAATTTTTGACTGTTGATCAGACGGTCGCAACACCTCCAAGAGAAAGTGCATTCCCAATCCTGAAACTAAAAATGAATAAAAATATATTAATATACAATTTTTTTCAATATAAATCATCAAGAAAATTAAAGTAGCGATTCTCACACATATTTTCTGGTAATGACAGTAACCCGCTCTAGGTGGAATTGGAGCAGGCAACGCGTCTCGTTTCGCTCGCTTGACTGTCTGAATACACTGCCAGTCCTCAAACTAAAAGAAAAAAAGGAAAAAATAAATAATAATATTAGCTTCATACACATGGGTGGTTCTCTGTAAAATCGAAGATGAAAATTTTAATTTTTGCCCAAACTGTATACATATGTTCTATATGTTGTACCTGACTCCCCAAAAAAAATTCAGCGCGATTCCTTCATTTAGCTTCGGGTTCTAGCTGGTCAAAGTTGATGTTTCCAGCAATTTTTGCCTATTTTTAATAATTCATAGCTTATAAGGGATGCATTTTTAACTAAAACTATCAATATACTTTTTTTGTAAAATTTTCTGAATTTTTCAATAAAAATACTTTTAAAGCCCTATATGTATGTATATTAAGGCTACCTTATTTGCTATTCAAACCTTAAAATATAAAAATCTGAATGTTTGATATGGACTCCGACAACCTTAATACAGTAAAAAGATACCTTTTCATAGTAAAAAAGAGCTATAAAGTTTTAGAATAGGCTCGACCTTCTACTAGAAGTTATGTAGAAAACAAACATAATATAATAGCTAATAAGTGGTTTTAGATTAAAATTTGACACTTATAACCTAGTACATTTCATGACTACCGATACCAACATGTATTTGTATCGATATATATATATATATATATATATATATATATATATATATATATAT
>QLYP01000082.1:217843-234416 GCA_016647725.1 Nasonia giraulti
ATATATATATATATATATATATATATATATATATATATATATATATGGGTGGTTCTCTGTCAAATCGAAAATCAAAATTTTCTTTTTCTTTAACCCACAGTAAATATGTTCCAGAAACAGTTTCCAATGCACCTTAATTTTATAAGATTTTTAAATTACTTTTTACCAAAATGGTAGGGAGCCAAAGATGTCAATTTTGGAAATTTTTGGGTTTTCAGCACAAATTAATTAATTCATAGATCCTCAGGGAAGCGTTTTTAAATTTTTAAAATTTTTTTAATTTTTTCACCTTTTCAATAAAAATACCCTTAAAGGCATATGTACGGTATGTCACAGATGAAGCGGACACATTTCTTTTTTGGTGATTCAGAAAAAAATAGCGTGAGCGCAAATAAAACTGGGGGGGGGGGGATGATTGAAGGTTAAATCTTGCCTAGTTACATAGTTATGTTACATAGTTACCGTACCCTTTTTTTCTTAAGTTGTAAGGTTTTTTTACGGCCCTAGGTTTAATAAACGAGAGTCAATGTGCGGGATAGAATAATGATACAAACCTCGGACTGCTACCATGTTGGAATCCGTGGGTAAAATGAGAACACTGAGGTTAATGTTAAATGAATAATAGTAATTTATTTATATATGGCAATAGCCATAATCGGCAGTACGTCCGCTTTGCTCGGAGTCTTACAAGCAAGAGAGAGTATAGTAGAGGGTCGCATAGTCTGACTCCAGGAAGCTGAGTATACAGTATAGTATGCGCTTAGAGTATATACATGAGGCATGCGCACTATGCTCGCGTTCAATCGAGCTTGTCTCGTTGCACCAAATCGTTGACAACCAGTTGATGGCGCGATGAGTACCGTTTTAAGTATTACGACTGTATAAATTTACATATTACAACAGGACCAAAGCTCGGTGACCACGAGCACCGGTCAGCGACGTTTCGCGCGGGCTTTTCCGCGGTAAACACACGCGAGACTTACGCTGGTGCGAGAAGTCAGTCTCGACTCGTACCTCTCACCGTGGCGATGCGATCCCGGGCATCGAGAAGCGTTCTCCCTCGAACAATGAAGGCGTTCCTCCAGGTCCCTGTCGGCGCTCCCCTTGCAGATCCCTTACGGACACGGGTTGAATCCATCCCACTAGCAAGCTTCTCGCGGTTCTGGAGATGAGCTCCTTTCTCGCGCGCTGGTAGCAAAAGTCTGTCGATTCTATTATTCGACGAGCTCGAGTTCTCTCTCGACCACCCTCTCCTCGGTCTTCCGTCAGTACAGCTATCTGACGGCGTCGTCTGCGGGTCTAACCTGATTTCTCGCGACGAACAAGCGCGCGAGCATACAATATCTCCCCGCTCGGTACAATATATATATATATGCATATCTCTATATATATATATATATATATATGGGACGTTCCACGTCAAATGTAACAAAGCTCTGTCCAAAATTCATTTTGATCTAAAAATTTTTTAAAATATGGAAAATTTAGCATTTTTTATGTACTTTCAATTTGTGAGGGGCGTTTTTAAAATTTTGTTTCCAGACTTAGCTACGCGTTCCCTATCCTTAAAAAATTACTACTTTACGAAATGATTAAGCTGTCAGAAATCACAGGGGCACAGAATAATTCTAAGCAACGACTATTATCATGTTATTTGAGCTGCTGAACAACAATCCGACGGTATTTTTTACCGATACCTCAAGCGCGTTCGTCCCTAACCTCAAAATACACTCCCAACCCCTCATTGTATTTTTGTAAAATCTTCTGTAAAACTATTTTTGTATCTGTTCCTTGTATCATATAGAATTACTTTTATACACAATCTGTATAAATTAAAAATTTCCTTCCAAATTATATTTTCAATTTCAGTATCATTTTCATTTTCAATTTGGATAAATAATTGATTAGCGTTTTTACATCTGCATAATGCTACATATAATTGTTCATGAGAAAATAATGGTTTTTTAAATATACTCCTACATTATCAAACTTTGACCTTGGGATTTATTAATAGTCATTGCAAATGCTAAGACTAAGGAAAATTGTTTTCTATATACAATAACTGGTAACGAAGATGAAGATGAATTTCCAGTATTTAAAGTAATTCTCGGTATAAAAACTTTATTTCCAATATTTTCTCCAGTTATAATTTCAGCTTCTATGTTGTACTTAATAATTTCGTAATTTTTAATCGTGTTCCATTACATAAACGTTCTGTTATACTTAAGACACCGCCCTTAAATGATTTTTACACCTAGGCACCAAAAACCACGGAGCGCGCCACCTAGACCTCGTCATTAGTCACCTTGTATACCTAGACACTGCCCTGGAATGATTATTACACCTTGACACTAAAAACCACGGAGAGCGCCACCTAGACCGCGTCATCAGCCACCCTATACACCATGACACCGCTATTAAATGATTTTTACACCTAGGCCCCAAAAATCACGGAGAGCGCCACCTTGACCTCGTCAGTATCCACCATGTACACCATGACACCGCTATTAAATGATTTTTATACCTAGACACCAAAAACTACGGAGCGCACCACCTAGACTGCGTCATCGGCCACCCTGTACACTGCCCTTGAATGATTTTTACACCTAATATATCAGGGAGATTTATAATAAAAAAAAAACTATTGATTAGAGCTTATATATGTAAAATAGAAGCATTTATAACAATATGACTTTCCCCCGGATGTTGGATATTCAGTCGGATCCAGGATTCGGGTGGGGGAAATGGGTAATAATAAGTCTGTTTGTATATTTCAATAAAAATAGTAATATATCTTTTGTAACAAAACAATAGTTTGTGTGTTTAGATGTTAAATCATATTGGAAACAGAAATCAAGTATGCGATTTGTTAAGAAATTTCGCCCTTACAATCGGAATTGTTTAAACCAACGCGGTTAACAATATATTAGCGAGGCTATTCAATTACGGCGCAATTACGACTATACGGTTGCGGTATCAGTGTATCGGGTCAATGTAGATATTACGGAACGGCGACGGATTTTGAGGTTAGGATTTCATTCGGGTACGGCAGAGTCATGTGCGCACGGCTACGTAGATTCGAATGCGTCGCGTAATAACGGTTTTGATCGCCCTGTGTGCGCACAGTTGCGGTCGTGACGGTTTTTACGGTATTTTGAGGTTATCCTCGGACTCGTAGAGTCTTGAGCGCACGGCTATACGGATCCTCGTCGCTGGTCTCGTTGTTCCCTTTGCCCTATGTGTGCATAGTGACAAAGGAGTCGTGAGACGTCGTCGTAAAGGTGGTTCCGGAGATTAGACTTGGTGTATCGTCGGTTAGTGTATTGTCACTTCCTCAACCCTGTGTGCTCACAGTAGCAGAGGGAGCAGCAATGCATCAGGATTTAGGCTAAAGGGTTTCTGCGACTCTAAGTATCGTCCACGTGTGCTCACGTGGAGGAGACTCGGTGACGTTCGGATGTTCCGGGTTGTCTTGTGTGCTCACAACGAGAATCCGGAGTTTCGGATTTCGGCGTTGTTAACTAGTCGTCACGTGATCATTTTCCAGTCTTCGGTCGCATCTGTGTCGTTAAAATCCAGCATGTGCAGCCTGGAGTGAAGCTCGAGTAGAACTACCTGAGTCGCTTGTCGGCCGCCGCGGTCCGCGCTCATGCGGATTCGCCTTTCGGTTGTTGCACGCGCGCGCGCTCGTAATCGAAAACGTATTTAATAATGTAGGTAAATAATATTTATATATTTTTTTTTTCAAGATTTGACTCAAGATATTATTATTCTAACCTCCACGGACACCTTTCATCTGAAAACTATGAAACTAACGCTTGCAGAAATTTTCAGATTTGGAGATTGTACTGTCATAAGTAGAAATTTTGTGGAATCGAAAAAAGTGTTAACGTCAAAACATATTTTGAAGTGTGGTAAAGTAAATACAAATTCTGTAAACAGTATAAGCCTTTCAGCGTACTATTTACAAACATCAGATCTAAAAGGTAAACCACATGAATTAAAAGGTGAAATTGAAAGAGATGATCAAGTACTTGGGTTTCAATGTTCATGTAAAGCAGGACTGAGCCAAAAATGCAAACATATTCTGGCTGTATTACTTAACTGTTACAAGTAAGATTATAATTATTACAGTCAGTACAACATACATTAATTGAAATATTAACTAATTAATTTGTTCTGTTATTCAATTGTAGGCATGACATCGATAAGTTCGATGATTTATCATGCGCTGATGCAAAATGTTTACCGAGAGAACCACAAAATAACTTTAGAGCAATATAAAGCTACGAGAGTTAAGGACCATGAGTACTATTCAAAATTCTACAAAGGCTGTCTAATTGTTTCATTGTCCGAAGATCAAAGTAAATTGATAATAGTACATTACATAACTCGGATGATGATTGAGAATCATAACCTGTTTTTTTTTCCAGGACGCACTTCTCCGGGTTAACTTTGATGCCCGCAGGACGTCGAATAGCGCCTTAAGATGGCTCACGTGCTCCTCTTCGTTGCAGATAGGCGCGAGCAACTGGTCCTAGCTCTCTGCAGCGACTGGGCGGCGTTGCGCAGGCCCAGGAATGACCGCGTAAACTCAAATAGGCCGAACGGGGTAATTATGGCGGTCTTGTGCGCGTCCTCGGGAGCTATAGGCAGCTGGTAAAACGCCTTCTTGAGGTTGACCACCGAGAAGATGCTACCTTCCAACGCGAGCAGCAAGTCTTCGATTACTGGGAGCGGGTAGCGGTCCGGCACGGTGCGGCAATTCAGCTGTCTGTACCGGTGATGCGGTAGGTGCCGTCTGGCTTCAGGACGAGGCGTAGCGGGCTGGCCCAGGAACTGTCTGACAGGCGAACAATCCCCATCTCCAACAACACTCGGAATTCCGCTGGCTGCTGCTGGGGGGCCGGTTGTGAGGATGTGGTATTGCGCGTCGAGGCCCGGGAGGGCGATGGTTGTGCTTCCTGAGGTTGCGAGATCGGCGTATTACCGCATCAGGTCGGCGAAGATGCCCTCCGCTACGTCTGCGGATATCACGACGGAGTGTACTTCTGGTGGACGGAGTGAGCCGGCGGCGTGTAGTGACGTGTCGGTGTGGGCGAGAAAATCCGCGCCGAGGATTGGGTTGCTTACATCAGCGATGATAAATTTCCACGAAAAGGGCCGCCGCAGTCGAAGGTCCGCGTCCATGCGATGTGCGCCGTAGGTATCTATGAACGTGGCGTTGGCTACGCTCAGCTTAAGTGGGCTGCGCTGGAGTTGTCTCTTGATGAAAGAGCGGGGCAGCAGCGAGACTGCTGAGCCTGTGTCGACCAGGAAGCGGAGTCCGGACGTGCGGTCGAGGACGTGCAGGCGTTGCTCGTTGGGTGTGCCGACCGCGGCTGCCTGAAGAGGCGGCGGCGCTGGTGAAGTGGTGCAGGATTGGCGCTGGCTGGCGGGCGTGCGAAAGCGGCCGCGCCGCTGTTGCTGTCGTTGCTGCTGTTGTTGTTGCTGACTGGACGTGAGGGTAGAAGCGATGGACTGGAGCACGAGTGACTGCTGCTGGAGCATGGTGGTGATTTGCGTCATAGCGAGGCGAAGCGAGGCCATCTCGTGCTGGGTCAGTAGTGTGTTGCTTCCTGATGCGATGCCGCTCGATGTAGGAGAGCTGGGGCGCGAAACCGCGCTGACTGGCACGCACGGCGCCACGAGCTCGTCGGCGAGAGTGGCGAGTTCCTCCAGCAAGGTCGCCCTTAGCACGCGACACATGCGGCTGGCTTGGGCTGGCAGAAGGTCGAGCCATTTAACCCGCAGGGCCTCGTCGGTGATGGCGGTTCCGGCCAGGCGTCGCATGTAGCGCAGCAGCTGGAAAGGTGTGCGGTCGCCGAGCTGTACCTCGTTCAGCAGCTGATGGAGTTGCTGGTCCGCTGAAGCGGCGAGGCGCAACAGGACCGCCGCCTTCAGGGTATCGTACCGCTGCTCTACTGGTGGTGCCAAGATGATGTTCGAGACCTCCTGCGCCACGTCCGGCGGCAGGTGTGCGACGAGGAGGTTGTAGCGGCTTTTGTCGTTGGTGATTCTGCTGGACAGGAACTCCGACTCTGCCTGTGCAAATCAAAGCCTCGGAATGAAATTCCAGTATGAAGGAAGCGTACATTTCGAGACGGCCTCGACGTCGTGTGCGCGGCCGTTGTCGTCAATTCGCGCGCCGTGCGGCTGGAACCCGCCGAGGGGCAGCTGCTGTTCGTTATTGCCCGCGCCGAGCAGCGAAGCATTCTGTTCCATGTTTTGCTGCGCTCAGAGCATATTTTGGCCGTCGGCGAGGCCTTGGCGCTCCCGTATCGGGCTATGCAGCATAGAGTCGTCGGAAGAGTTGTGCGCGGAGAAGTTCAGAGCGCGACTCGCTACGCGAGCTGGCATGGTGCGCTCGAGACGCCACGGCGTGGCGGGCTGTGCGGGCCTCCTGCTAGCGCGCGACGGTGTAACGTGGAGGATTTTCTCTCGTTATTTTCCTTTGCAACAATGGTTAGCTACTAACGCCCGGCCGTATTTATTTCGAAGGCGCCAGGTCGGACGATTTATCCGCGAACGTTTTGGGGTCGCGTCTCCGGCTAGTTACGAGACTCTACTCTCCGAGGGAGTTCGATCGGGAAAATAGGAAATAATAAGCTTAGACCACTCGACTGATTATCACTTCACAAATTTTTACTTAAACAAAACCTGCTGTAATATAATAAACGCGAGGCTCTAAGGTGATATTTTCAACTAGTTACAATTTCCGTTTTCGCACACCACGCTCACACAGTTATCCGGTGCTACAAAATCTTGGCTCGTCAAAAATGCTGCCACGAGGCAGTAAATCTCCGACTTTCGCAACGTCCGGCTTAATCCTCTCACACTCAATATATATTATAAATATTACCATTAAACGCTACCTTCCGGCTGAAGTTCTCTCTCGTACCTCTCCCTCGTTCTTATAATAATCACGACAAAATAACACACTCTTATACTTGACTCTACTCTAAATTAGAAGAAACTCGCCAGAGTACTCACACAAGCGCAATACATAGTTATCGGTCTAGTGCCGTTACATTTGGCGATTTACATATGTTTTCTCGTGCGATCGTTGGGTTTTCACACTGTAACATACCACCTCTCATGTCATACATTACAAATAAATAATTCTTTAAGTTACATAGGTGAATATTCTTTTTACACACACTCAACGCCTCACACATACAAGTAGCAGTATAGTATCTGCTGCCGCGGCCTGGCGCGAGGTTTTCCCCCTCCCGGCGGCGGGCTTATCTTCTGACTCGAGCGGCTTAGGTGTGAGCGTGCGTGAGCTCCAGCGTGTGCGTGTAGTCGCGCGGCTGGTGGGAGCGCTCTACAGTAAGCGGCTAACTCGGCTGTTAGTCGGCTATTCTCTCTCTCCTTCTCCCGGCTGCTATTGCACGGCTATGTGGCCGATTCCGACCTTCCTCTACCTAGAATGCATATCAGATCTATGAGAGTTAACTCATGGTGATGCAGTTCTGATAGGGTGACGTAGAAAAGAGAGAGAGAGAACTTCTTAATACTAGACGGTCACCCCGTCGCAACGGACGGTAGTGGAGCCAGCGAGGCGCGCGCGAACCACTGCTCGACACTTCAGATTGCCGCTCGTAGAAGCGACGAAGCGACGCGGTGTGCGCCTGCTCAAGCGGCCTCGACCGCGACGCGCGACGCGAGGTGGCGAGCGCGCGCGAAAGGAACCGTGAGAAGAAGATGGCCGCGTCAAACGCGACGAGACGACGCGACGTGCTCTTGCTCAAGCGGCCACGATCGCGGCGCGCGGCGCGAGGCGGCGAGCGCGCACAGGAGAGAGCGAGTGAGAAAAAAGGGATGGCCGCTGCAATACGCGGGATATTGCGATGCGCGGCTCCAGCGACCTTGACCGTGGACGAGTGGAGCAAGGGTGCGAGCACGCGCGGAGAGAGAGACAGAAATGCTCGGCGGCACGCGCGTCGCGGCGATGATGTTCGGCCGCGTGCACCAGGTATCGGAACGCGGAGCGAAAAAGGAGCGACTCGCTCCAGCGTTTATCGCTTTCTTTTAGGCGCGAGACTGGCCAAAATAAACAACTCGTCGTCGCGCGCAGTCGATGGAAGAGAAAAGAAAGACAAGGAGGGTACCTGGTGCTGGCGAAACCTTACGCCGGTGCTGGTGACGATGCTCGGCGAAGGCTGCGGACGCGTTGCTGCTGTGTGCCGCTGAGCGGGAGCAGCTCCGGCATGTTCGCTGCATAGGGGCTGGTGCGGGGCCCAAGATGGCTGCTCCGCTTGGCGTCGGTTGAGAGCCGCCGTGTTGTTGACGGGGTCACCACTTTAGAGTTTAGATGGAATCACAAGGATGCTCGCCCGAGTTCGAGATGTCGAAGAGGTAAAATAAACTCGTCGTTTAGTAAAAAATAAGAAATTAGGAACATTATTGACAACTGTAAAAACTCTCTCTCTAAATTAGCTCTGAAGCGCTGTTGCTTGTTGGGCGAGTCAGAGCGTTCTGCCGAATATGGCGCCCGAGCCTCGCCGCGTCGCCAGTTCGCCACCCATCGTGGCGGCTCGGAGGGGGCGCCGCGGGCGAGGCGGCGGCCGGATGGAGCGTCTGCTCACACGAAGTCCGGCCTGGGGATCAGGCGCTGTTTCCTGCGATGACTCCGGTGGTGGTCAGCGGGAGCCCTCACACATATACACACAAAAACAGTAAAAAGGCCTTTCGCCCAGCTTTGAAAAACTCGACTTTTGCTCCACTTTTTCGTAGGCGAAAAGCGCGTTTTCAATGCACGTGTTATGAAAAAGAATTATTGCTCTCAGAGGGTGACAATGCTTACACAGAACACATGTAAGTGAATGCCTATATTTATCATCTCATCGATCAATTTTTTATTCGGTGATTTTTTTTACAAAATTTATATATAAAATATTCTATATTTCTACAATTTTTGTATGTATTGCTTTTGCAATTATTTTTTTAAAAGTATTGGAAGACATGAAATTTTGGTGGTGAATAATAATGAAATAGATGATACTCTTGAAGTAGTTAAGGCAATCGTTAATAACAAAGAATCATCTATAATTAGAATAATATCACAAATAAAAGTACCAGGAATGAATGATTGCTGTCATACAAAAATTTCTAATTTTTATACAGAAGATTTGGTTACTGTTTGTATTAATTCTGATCATTCCTTGTCAGACTGGATAAAGCTAAGACAATTCCGCATAACAGGCTCCAGGGTTTACAAAATATTTACATACTTGTACATTACTTACTAAAAGATATTAAATATTTACAAATAAATAATGATAATATAGCTACGTTCAAATATAGACACGAGTATTACTGCCATGTACAAATAGGAATTTCAGTTTTAAATGTCGAATCTCACAGATTTCATTATTTATGCTCCATTTGAGTCTACCTTTATTATTCTAAATGTGCCATTAAATGAAAATTATATTGTAAATATTTTAACTACAGTCGAAAAAACCACTATATTTGTATGAATAAAAGTGAAAATGTTCCAGATAATAAAAATACGTAAAATTAATTTTTAAAAACATTTTATATTATTTAATCGAAACCTTTTTTAATATTTATATATGTCAACTTTATTCATGCTATTTTTAGAAAACGTTTACAAAATTAGCATAAAAAACTTCTTTATAAATACATCACAGATAATTATAAATAATTTCACACAATAAATACTTATGAATATAGTCATTATACGTTAAATTTGTCATTTTTAATATTGGAGAGCTTAAATTTACTATAGCACAAATAATTGTCATTATTTGTTCTATTCTAGGGACGAGAAACCCAGGTACTTTAGTGCTCAAAATTTTAAATACTTTTATCCGCTGATTGGATCTTTCAATATGTAAATGTGCCTTAGCAATTTTCGTATTTAATAATGCTTCTTTTGGAGAATTGTATCTTATCTATCAAAAATGGAGGTCTTACTAATTTGACATCGTGTTTCAAACAAATTTCGTCAATTAGAAATCCCTCGTCAGTTATGAGAGCATCACCTTTTCAAAAAATAAAATGAAGTTGCTTTCTTCAAAAATTGCTTTGTCAGAACTCCTTCCCAAATAACCATCACTTAAAAAAGATATTATTCCAGCTGGTGTTACAGCTGTCATAAATCGTACAGTATAAGTACTTTTATACACTGAGTAAGATGCTAATCGGCAGCACAGATTCTTCGGTGATTGAATTGTAATCTCTATTACATGAATCACAGCTCGGACATCGATGAAGCCATAAAAGCACTCAGGAATGTTTTTTAAAATTTTATCCTTTTCTGGCAAATAAATGAAATGCTTCAAACCAGCCTTTAGTATATCTAGCATTCTCAAAAATATCTACAATTCTCTTCTGTATATATTTGGAACATCACTTGCAACATTCCATAACTTACATTCTGTTTTAATTTAATGAATGTCAAAATTATGTTATCTCTGGTGGATAGTTTTGAGAAACTCTTGACGTACAAAGATGATGATGCAGGCGTTGCAATTTTGACATTTTCTAAAAAATATAAATGATGAAAAAAAGGCAAACCAGTCATTGTAGACAAATCTTTGTCAGTTCTAATAAAATTCGAATAATTTTCAAATAACACTTGCACTTCTTTATCTCCGGATTCATATAATTTTGTTTGGACTGCTTTATCCTGATGTAACAATGCAAGATGTTCTATTTCTAAACTGGCTGTATTTTTCAATATTGCTTTTTCTACGCTTTCATTTCCAATATTCTCAATATTTTCTAGACAATCGTTATTTTCTGAATTTTCATTTTTGTTTAAATTTATCTGTCCAAATTTTTAGTGCTCCATTTCCAATGATCGTTTACGCACCCTTTCTACCCTTTTCAGATCATTGTTCTTTTTTATTTCAGTTTTTTTCTGTAATAGGCTCTAGAGCTGGTAAATTTACAGATGGCACTGCAGACTTTTGTAGATACCTGTTCTTTGCCAGCATATCTACAATGAAATTATTATATTAATATAAATAATAAAAATTTATGGTTTCAATGAATATGTGAATTCACCTAACAAGATATAATTATCTTTCTTGAAATGCAAAGAGCAGACTCTAGATGTCTGCTGGAAATAAGGCTTTTTATTTTCAATACTTTTTCCCAAGCCCACCTTCTATCAACATATTCAGTGCAATTATATTTATTTATAATTGGAACCTGAATCCTACCAATCTTTGGGAAAAAGTTAAATCTCACTTTCGAGGAGATATTCTCATGGCCGTTTCAAGGTTAGTTTCCATATTTCTATTAAACAAACAAATACTACATTCTAAATGTTTTCTATAACTTTTTATTTCTTAGAGTACTTTATGTAACACTTACGGAAACGATTGTATTCGAAATCCTCATGTAAACAAACGATCAGCTGATCGCAGCAAAGTGCTCCGATATGAGTTTTGATATTTTACACTCGTAGCACACACTGCACGACAAAAACTTTTCGGTAAAACATACGAATCGATCGAAATATCTTTGGTTACGCGATATTTTCTCTATTGGATAAACTATTTAAAAAAAAAGTCGAAGGAAACTATGTCCTCGCCTATACGGCCTGTGCATTTGGTACTTAACCCGCCGTCATATGCACCGCCATATTGATGACATCACGTTCTCCGTTATATTGCCAATTGCATATATTATTGTAGTATTCAGTAAAATGTTGTACGTTCACGTAAGTTTCCATTAACTTGCGTACATTTGCGTACATTTCTGTACGTTTCCGTATCTTCTGATATTAATCTTTTTTTGTAAGCGTACTTAAAATGTAAGTTTCTATACGATGTTGTACATTTACGTACGTTTGCGTATGCTTGCTTACGTTCGCGTACGTTTACATACGTTTCAGTAAACTGATGTACAAAATGGTCGAATCGTAACCAAAATGTACGCAAACGTACGTCAACGTACAGCGACATGCGAAAATCTACAACAGCGTACTGTAATATAACTAAAACGTACGATTTCCATTTCCATTAGGGCAGCATCCCATTTATCTCGACCAAAACTGCAAATTTCATCTTGTGATATGCATAAATACATACAGCATTCGTCATTTTATGTTCACAAACCCATAGCTTTAAAAAAAAGATTATTTCCGCACAAATAATTATTTGCAGCATCCCTTTTATGTAAATCGTAACTGCAGATAACATCTTGTGATATGCATGAATACATAAAGCATTCGTTATTTCATATTTACAAACACAGAGCTGAAATATATACCATTATGATACATAACATTATTGGCTAGCACAATAATGCAGAATAAATCAAATTCACCTAACATTTTACTCTTGTCAAAAGTTAAATTTTTCAAGAGATTACATTTCTTTTTGAGCAAACTTATTAGAAGTATCCTAAATTTCTTCTAAAAATCAAATATATTTCATACATATTATTAATTAGAATAAAAATATAGTTATTAGACCAGTTAATTGACAAATTTTTGAAGCATAATTAATATAATGTTATTGTATTATGTAAAATATATTTAGTTTTGTAAAAGAAATTAAAGTAATCGAATTTTCTCATTATGTTATTATAATAAAACTATGAAATTTTGCAAAATGATATAGGGGAGAGTCCGTAATTGATTGTAACTATTGTATGATCTATTGTAAATTTCTTTCATTTATTGTTATAAGCGAAGTTTATTTATTATAGTTTATTTTTAGTTATTACCTGTTTAATGTCATATTTATATTAAATTATAATTGAAACTTCCGAAAACAAAAAAAAATGTTCAAGATTAGATTAGATTAGATTGAGTAGATTAGCGCGAGAATGAGTAGGTATGTGCGTGTGCGTGAGTGTGTATGAGTTATATGTTTTCGAGTTGAAAGTAGTGATCTTTAGCAAGTTTTCGGAAGGTGACAGTAGATGAGGTGTTTCTGATTTGAGATGGCAGGCTATTCCATAAGTATGAGGCGCTGATATGAAACGAGCTCCTCAGCGTCTCAGTCGTGAAGGCAGGTATTTCCAGAGGTATCACCTCGTCCCTCACAGGCCGGAGTTCCTGCGTCAAGTCACAGTATACAAGAGAACAGTAGTCGATGATCGGAAATAGGAGTGCTTGCACGAGATGTTTGCGCAATCTGAGATTGGTACTCTTTCTAAAAAAGTAAAGCCTGTACATTAGCGAGTGAGCACGTTTACACATTTGTGTAATGTGCTCCTTCCACGAAAGTTTAGAGTCAAGCACCAGTCCCAGATTACGCACAGAGGATTCAAAGCTGACCTGGGCTCCCCCGATATTAATGAAAGTGTTAGCTGTTGAGGGAAGTAGATTTATGTAGTATGGGGAGCCCAGGACAATTGCTTTGGTTTTTGCAACATTAAGTTTAAGTTTGTTTTGCGCAGCCCAGCCCATTATCCTCTCGGCATTAGCACTCATCTTGTTTGATAAAGAATCGAGCTCCTCGAGGTGGCAATGACTGTAAATTTGCAAGTCATCCGCGTAAATAAGATGGGAAACATCGGAGTCTAGACAGAAACCGATGTCGTTGATGTACAATGCAAACAGCAGGGGACCTAAGACGGAGCCCTGCGGGACGCCGATGTTAAGACGCTGCGAAGAGGAACGCTCGCTATTGTCACCAACGACGGCTTGCTCTCTCCCAGTGAGATAGGAGGCAAACCAGTGGATAACCTGCTTAGAGAAGCCGAAGGTGGATAGCTTCCTCAGGAGCCAGACGTGACATACAGTGTCAAACGCCTTGCTAAAATCAAAGAGTAGAAGAAGTGTCACTCTCTTTTTGTTTATCCCGACCCTGACATCATCAGTTAGCTTAATTAGGCCAGACTGAGTGCTGTGACCAGTGCGGAAGCCTGTTTGATAGTTGTCTAGTAAGAGCCTTGATTCAAGGTATTGTGAGACTTGCCTGTGCACCAGCCACTCCAGGGCCTTGGAGAGAAAGCAGAGAAGTGAAATCGGACGGTAGTCAGTCAGGGCTGTTGGTGAACTGACTTTGTTGAGTGCACGCACAAGTGACAATTTCCAGGCAGATGGGAAACGGGTTTTGCTCAGAGACAGGTTGAAAATGTGACATAGAGGAGCGAGAACTGGCAGTGCTTTTGAGATAACAACCTGAGGGATGCCGTCGCTTCCCCTGGCCTGGGTGTCGAAGTGCGATACTGCAGCCAACACGTCCGATTCCGTTATGGTGCCAAACTCCAAATGTCCCGGGAGGTCAAGCCTTTCCAGGGTTAGAAGATACTCCTCAACAACAGGAGCTAATGTATCATTGGAGATCGAGCTGAAATGCTTGATGAGTTCATCTGTGCTAAAGTGAGGTGGCAAAGGGGCCTTGGTTGCAGAAATTCCAAGTTTCTCCAGCTCTCTCTAGATCTCGGCAACATCAGTCAAGGTTGACAGGCGTGAATAGTAATAATTTAGCCTGGCTTCCTCGACCTGTTTGTGAGCATTGTCTCTAGCTAGTCTGTATAAGCGAAGATCTGAATCAAGCCTGGAGTCCCTGAAACGCCTGTAAAGTCTCTCCCTCTCAGATACAAGGTCACGAAGAGCCGTGGTGAACCACGGGTGACGTTGTTTTCTCGGTGTTACAGTCCGTAATGGGGCGAGATGATTAATGGCGTTAGTGAGGTTAGCGTTAAGTGTAGAGATGCATTCATCAAGTGATGAAGCGGTGAGGGATGGCCAGTCACATGCGCTAAGAAAGTCCCTTAGCTTCTCAGCGCTAATTCCTTTAAAGTTTCTGTAGGTGTATGTGTTAGGTACGTATCGTGGAATCTGTACGTCGAGAGTGGCTGTGATAAGGTCGTGTCCATTGATGAAAGGTGAGTCTGTCTTCCAGTGTGACAGCATGCGATCCTGCTCGTCGATTAGACACAAGTCAAGCCAGGTATCCGAACCCTGTTTATGATGCGTCGCACCATAGGGGACAGAAGAAAGGGAATTTTCATCAATGAAGGCCTTGCTAAACTTGGCATCTTCAGATGAAGAAAGCTGGTCAGAGTTGAAATCTCCCATTATGACCTTCGTGGAGTAGCTGTGCATGTGGGTTGTTAGCTGGTCAATAAAATTAGAGCCTTGGAAGAATGGAGCGTGAGGAGGACGATACACAACCCCCACGACGATCGGAGAGATTCCCTTTGCCGATACCTCGCAGAAGAGATATTCAGGCTTACCTGGCCTGTCAGACCATTCACCATCAGATGATGAAATAACGCTAGCTGTCAGTGATTTATGTATGTAGAGGGCCACACCTCCTCCGTTTCTGTTTCTGTCCCGTCTGTAGAGTAGGCAATCATCCAGTGAAGGGATGGACGTAACCTTGTCGCTCAACCAGGTCTCGGTAAGAGATATTACGTGAAATGGAGAGCGAGTGGATAAGAAAAGCCTGATCATCTCAATGTGACCCGTAAGCGAGTTCGCATTGAAATCACAGATTCGTAGACATTCGGACAGAGATACCTTAGAACCGGATGAAGATATGGCAGATGAGCTTGATGGTGGATGTGGTGGAATGATGTGTTTGTGTTGTAGCCTCAGTGTTGAACGATGTCGGCAGCAAGTGGAAACCGGGCTAAAAAAGTCTCCAGCTCAGCGTCGGTGTTGATGACGGTAGCACGCTCGCTGTCGTCGTATGCAGCGCATATAGAGTCTCCCATCTCTGATGAATGTTCGGTAACCCTGCCTCTTCTTGGCCTCCAGCCTGGCCCTCGAACGCAGCTTGTGGACGTCAGAGGGGAGCAGCTCGTTGATGTTTACGAGCCCTTGATGGTCAGGGCTCAGAGCTTTAGCTTCCTCCAGCAAGGTGACGTGCAATTCGCTGGTGTGCAGCTTGCGTTTCCAAGCTTTGGCGATGACGATCGAGCGTGCAAGCGCGCTTGAAGATAAGATGACGGCTAATGACGGCACCCCTGGCAGAGCTGTTGGTTGCATCAAGCCTCCCCATGGTCCTGACTGATGCTATGTCCCTTCTGAGGACTGTGGCATCAAGCACGGTCACGACTGAGAAAGCGAGGAGATGCAGCGAAGTTTCACGGGTGTAGTGCACGCCCGTGACAACAACCACACTGTTAGAGGTCTGCTCCTGTCGCCTTCTGACCTCTGCCAGTTCACTGCGTAGGCTGCAAATCTCCGCAGCGCTGAGCACAGTGCTGCTGCTGTTCTGCTGCATTGTCGGGCTCCTCGATGAGAGATCTTGAATTTGTGACTGCAGCTCGGTGATGGTGGACTCAGCATTTTGTATGCGGGCATTGAGCACAGGCAGCTCATCGAGGGCCTTGAGTCGCCTCTCAATTGGACCCAGACGCTGCTCAATTTTGGAGATCTTCTCCAACACGATGTTCTGTGTCTTGAGGGCCTCCGTTTGAGCATTGCGAATGTCGTCAAGGGCACTGCGAATGTCCCTCAAGGCAGCCTCAACGGACGGCAGTAGTAAGTAAGCCGGTATGGGGAGACATAACAAATGACGTTATCACTGGCGCATCTATATCTTATCATGTAAACAAGTCATAAAGATAAGGTGTCATGTTTCTA
>QLYP01000082.1:261776-288085 GCA_016647725.1 Nasonia giraulti
TGAAGGGCTTTGGTTTTTGTTTAATTACTTGCTTCGCTCGCCTTCCTTCAATGTGCCGAGGAGTTTTTTAAAATAAATTATTGAGCTCGGAGAGCACGGGGTATTTTGGTTACCGATCCGACCGACAAGAACCCCAAAAAACTTGTTATAGTACATAGTTTTCTCTCAAAACTCCAATTAGCAGTAATTTGCATTAACAAAATTGTTTAAACAAATTAATGTGCAAATCTGAGGTCAGATTCGTAATCAGCGACTGCAAAAACCCCTTATAGCACAAAGGTTTCTCTCAAAACTCCACACTGAGACAAAAGAAACATTGCAGCAAACATATATGTTAACTCTTAACATAGGCATGTTCGATTTGAGCCAATAATACGTATGTTAATAGTTAACGGAGCTATGTTATATGTCAAATAGCTGTATGTTAACATATGGCTGCGCTTTTTCATAGATTTTATGAAGTAATCAGATAAAAATTATTAGAAAACACACTTGTATGAATTTTATTAATGCTGAGTAACTTTACAGTGATATAATGTCAAAATTCAAAATTTTGTCTGGCTTTTTCGGTCTAAATACCAGATCTGACAGTTCTAAAGATAAAATAATAAGTGTGATTCCAACTGATTCAGCAGCCTCTGGCATTTCTAAAAAGGTATATGTCAACTAGTTTATCACTATTAGTTCAAAAGTTATTGGAAAAATTCAAATCTGATAAATGAATGATTACGATATGATGTTTAACACACTACTGAATTTTTCCAATAACTTTTGAACTAATAGTGATAAACTAATTGACACTGTCCTCGTCAAAGTCGGAAAGCTCTCATACGTAGTTCTAGAGAGTTATAGGGGTTATCACCTCTAGAACGGTGGACTCACCTGCGATCGGAACAGGATCCGAAGCGCGCGGGTTTAACATATTATTATGGCTCAAAAAAATCAAATCCGAACCAAAAGGGACTTAAGGGTCGGAACTTGGAATGTTCGCAGTCTATACAGAGCAGGCGGGTTTAAAGAACTCGTAAAGGAAGCTGATATGTACAATCTAGATTTGGTAGCAATACAGGAATCGCGGTGGCCAGATGGCGGAGTACTAGCATCGGGTAACTTCACGTACCTGTATGGGGCCGGGAGTGGGGGATCTCTAGTCACCGGATTTCTCGTAAGCAAAAGCATCATACATTCGGTTAAAAGTTTCAAATCCGTCAATGATAGGCTCTCATACATCATTATCGAAGGTGAATGGTATAGATATGTATTTATTAATGTGCACTGTCCTACGGAGGGCAAAGAAGAAGAAGCTAAGTATCTCTATTACGAAACTTTAGAGCAGGTAATCGACCAGTTCGCGTCTTACGACACAAGAATAGTATTAGGCGATTTCAATGCTAAAATAGGTAGGGAGGAAATGTTTAGGCCTACTATAGGGAAGGAAAGCCTGCACGAAGCCAGCAATGATAGCGGTATCAGGGTGATAAATTTCGCGGCGGCAACAGATCTTATAATCAAAACTATGTGTTTTAAGCACAAGGATATACACAAGGCAACGTGGATATCGCCGGACGGGGCCACGCATAACCAAATTGATCATTTCCTCATTGAAAAAAGACGTCATACTAACGTTCTCGACGTAAGGGCTTACAGAGGGGCAGATAGCGACTCGGACCACTTCCTAGTAGTAGCCAAATTAAGAGCTAGACTAGTAGCGAATCAAAATAGTAAGCGAGCAAACAAGGTAGACAGCTTCGATATTGAGAAGCTACGAGATAGAACAGAGCGAATTAGGTAACAGATAGAAATTAATAACACGTTTCAGGCACTTGACGAAGCAAACACATCGCCGGAGGGGAATGACGAACCGAATAGTTTATGGGGGGACATCGAATAAACGGTAAAAGACGCCGCGAACAAAGTACTGGGTAAAAAGAAAAAGCCAAAGAGCACACCATGGTTTGACAAAGAGTGCGAACTCTGGTTTGAAAGGCGCAAAAAGGCTAAATTAGTTAGCTTACAAAATAGAAGCGATAGGACCGTAGAAGAGTAGTCTAACGTAAGGAAAAAGACGAACGCGATCTACAGAAATAAGAAGCGGGAGTATCAAAAGAATCTTATTAGGAGAATAGAAACTAACAATAAGGAAAATAACCCACGCGAAATGTACAGAGGGATTAACGCCATCAGAAAGGGTTTTAAGAGTAGAGCGCAATTGATGAAAGACGAAAATGGGGACCTCGTAACAAATGACAACGAATTACTGTCGCTGTGGAAAAATTATTTCGATAAATTATTAAACGTGCACGAAAATAGCGAAGAATTAGGGGACGAAATTCACACTGCCGAACTCCACGTGAAGGAATCGAGCTACCAGGAAGTAGAGGCCGCGATTAAAAAACTAAAAAACAACAAAGCCGCCGGAAATGACTCTATACCAGCTGAGTTACTCAAATATAGGGGGCGTCGAGCTCACTTTCAAAATCTATAGACTAGTATGTGCCATCTGGAAAAATGAAACAATACCTGAAAATTGGAAGGAATCTATCATTATACCGATTTTTAAAAAGGGGAATAAGTCAGACTGCAATAACTATAGGGGTATCACACTTTTAGCAACGTGCTACAAAGCTCTGTCAAACGTAATACAAGCTAGACTCAGTGCCATTCGCGGAAGATATAGTAGGAGATTATCAGTGCGGATTTCGGCGCAACAGATCAACGAGCGATCAAATGTTTACCATAAGACAGTTGTTAGAGAAAAAGTGGGAATTTTGCGAAACCATACACCAACTATTTATAGATTTTAAAAAAGCGTACGACTCTATTAAGCGAAGCAAAATGTATCAAATTCTAGTACTTCTCGGTGTACCGAAAAAACTCGTGAGATTGATTGAAATATGTCTGAACGGAAGCACGAAATATGTCAGTCCGAGTAGGCGGTAATATATCAGAACCCTTCACGATACGCGGTGGTTTAAAACAAGGGGATGGGCTCTCTATGGTGCTATTCAACTTAACGTTAGAGTATGTCGTTAGAAAAATGCAGGTTAGCCAGCTGGGCGCAACGCTTAATGGAACAACGCAGATACTAGGCTACGCAGATGATTTGGATGTACTGGGGGATTGTAGGGAAACGGTAGCAAGAAACGCAGAAATCCTCATAAAAGCGGCAGAGTATACAGGGTTAGAAGTGAGTGAATCAAAAACAAAGTACATGATTGTGGATAAACAAAGCATCTGCAGAGGGGAGGGAGATCTCAGAGTTGGGGATTTTACTTTTGAAAAGGTTAGCGAATTCAGGTATCTGGGTACGACCATAAATGATAGAAACGAGATTAATGTCGAAATAAACAAGAGACTCCATTCGGGTAATGCTTGCTTCTACGTCGTCTCTTGTCTAAAAACGTTAAAATAAGAATATACAGGACAATAATACTGCCGGTGGTTCTGTACGGGTGCGAAACGTGGGCTCTCACTAAGCAGGCAGACAACCGTTTTAGGGTATTTGAAAATAGTCTTGCGAAAAATATACGAGCCGAAGAAAGATGAGGAAACCGGGGAATGGAGGAGACTACACAATCTATACGCGTCACCAAATATTAACAGAATAATAAAATCGCGCAGATTGGGATGGGTGAGGCACGTAGCGAGAATGGGAGACGACCGTACGGCAGCGCGTGTCATGATAGGCAGGCCGATGGTAACGCGACCTCTAGGTAGACCTAGACGTAGATGGGAGGACAACGTAAAAGCGGATCTAGTAGAAATAGGACGGGTGGGTGTCGATCGGAGAGGTGCATCTTGGGTGGGGTTGACACAAGATAGGGCAGCGTGGAAGGCTTGCGTAGAAGGGGCATGAACTTTCGAGTTCCAAATGCCACGTAAAAAAATAAAAAAAAAAGCAATTTATTTTTTCGATTTTTTAACTATACTGTGTCTTGTTTATTATACCTGTTTTATACGTACAGTATACGTATAGTATACGTACAGTATACGTATAGTATACGTACAGTATACGTATAGTATACGTACAGTATACGTATAGTATACGTACAGAATACGTATAGTATACGTGCAGTATACGTATAGTATACTATACGTACTACGCAAGGTGGATTAATAGCCCTGGCTTAGTGGTTCTTGTTTTTTAGTTTGAGTTTGATATTTTCTTATTCAT
Source organism: Nasonia giraulti (assembly GCA_016647725.1). NCBI lineage: Eukaryota > Metazoa > Arthropoda > Insecta > Hymenoptera > Pteromalidae > Nasonia > Nasonia giraulti. The sequence continues at coordinate 265,951 of QLYP01000082.1, forward strand.
CGGTGCAGCCACCGGTAATTCGAACATTTTCGAATTGATGCAGGGTCGCCCGATGGCTGACTTCACGGGACAAAGAAGATCGCTTTTACCGCGTTGCCCCTTGAAGTTGGCATTTGCGCAACCCTCCGAATAATCGTGACCCCAGCACTGCCAGGCTTAACCCCTTAAAAGAAATCGCAAACTCGAAATCGTATATACAAAGATCCATAGAACACCATGTCATTTTAATCTCGTGTAAAACGTTGCAATTGTATTAATAAAAAAATCGTTAGGCAAATCTCCGTTCTTTTAAAATCAATTGTTTCCCAACTATTTTATTGATCTGTGTATATTAAAAATTGTCGTTATTATTTCATAAAACTGTTCAAATAATGCTAGCACAAAAATGTCGTTGTAATTTCTTGATCGACACGATAATACAAACAATCTGTGCGTTTTAAGTTTACCTAAAAAGAAATAGCAGACTCTATAACTCGAACTTGTATATACAAAGATCAATAGAACAACATATCGTTGTGATCCTGTGTCAAAAGTGAGAAAGATATTACTTAAAAACAGGTTGAAGGAATCTTCATTCTAATAGAATCAATTGTTTTAATCATTTTAATAGACCGCGTATATTAAAAATTGTCGCTAAAATCTTATTAAGCTGTTCAAATGATGCCAGCTAAAAAATGTCGTTATCCCTCGAACGACATTACGCTAATACATGCGACATGGGGATCCATGCGAACTGTATTTTACGGTTGAGCTCCTTAAGAGAAATCGCAGACTCTACTACTTAAACACGTATGTACAAAGATCAATAGAACACCGTGTCGTTGTAATCCCGTGTAAAACGTTGCAATCGTATTATTAAAAAAATGGTTGGAGAAATCTCTGTTCTTTTAAAATCAATTTTTTCGAATCATTTTTAAGAGCCGCGTGTATTAAAAATTTTTGCTGTAATCCCTTAAAGCTGTTGAAATAATGCCAGCTCAAAAATGTCGTTGTAATCCCTTGATCGAAGTTATGATAATGCAGGCAATCTAAGCAAACTGTATTTTTCGTTTGCGCACCTATAGAGAAATCGCAGAGTTTACTATCGCAGACGCACACGTCTGCAACGCGAGCTGCGAGACGAGTCAGCGATAAGAGTCTGCGGAGCCGTACTACGATGCATAGCATGCGCTTGCATCGTAGACGTTAGCTCAGTGGTTAGAGCTCCCGCTTGTTTATCTCGGGGTCGGCGGTTCAAGCTCGCGTCTACGTTCCGCGTATATTAAAAATCCTGACAGAAATATCATGAAGCTGAACAAATGATGCTAGTACAACAATGTCGTTGTAATCCCTTGTTCAACATTACGATAATAAAGGCGATTTTTGTGAACTGCATTTAGTGGTTGCGTACCTCAGGAGTAATCGCAGACTTTACTACACAAACTCTTCTAAATAAAGATCAATAGAACACCACCTATTTCTTTAAAAATAAATTTTTTTACAATATATATATATATGAGGTGGTTCTCTGTGAAATCAAAGATGAAAATTTTAATTTTTGCCCAAACTGTATATATCTGTTCTATATGTTGTATCTGACTTTCAAAAAAATTTTCAGCACGATTCCTTCATTTGGGTTCTAGCTGGTCAAAGTTGAGATTTCAAGCAATTTTCAATGATTTGTGGCTTATAAGGGATGCATTTTTAACTAAAACTATCTAGATACATTATTTTGTGAAATTTTCTGAATATACTTATAATAAAAAATACTTTTATAATAAAAATACTTTTAAATCGTTATATGTATGTTAAGGCTACATTATTTGCATTTTAAACATTAAAATATGAAAATCTGAATTTTTTATGCAGACTCCGACAACCTCAATACAGTAAAAAGATACCTTTTTATAGTAAAAAAGTAGCTGTAAAGTTTTAGAATGGGCCTGAAAACAAACATGTTATAATGGCTAAGAAGTAGTTTTACATTCAAATTTGACACTTATAACCTAGTACATTTCATGACTACCGATACTAACAAATGTTTGTATCTGTCGATGGTGGAATAAATTCCACCTGGACCAAATCTTGAAAATATTTTTTGTTAGGAATGTATATTTTTATCATATGTACCTGTTTATGCCATTAAATAGTTTTTTTAATTTTAATATAGTAAAATTTTAATATAGTAGTGTAGATTTGTAATTTCATCAACAAACTCGAATCTTATCCAATAGAAACATTATTATTTTCATTATTTGGATAAATTAAAGTACTATTAAAACTAATCCTGTATACTAAGTATATTTCTGGGCCTTTAAGGCTAAAATAAAGATTTATATATTAAAACCAATCCTCAATAAATGTCGGGGTCGATTAAATATAATTTTTCTAATATGATTTATTTGTGAATTTATCAATAAATTTCAATAGATTTATAAGGTAATCTATTTATATAATATTTTATGAATCTTAATACATTTTCACAGTTTGATTCAATTGATAACACTTCAAGTGATTTAAATTATCGAAGTTTAGTAATATCCTTTATGAAAAACCGCTGCCAATTTTTTAGCACGTAGCTTTCTCGTATAACTAAATTTATATTTCCAATAGATAAAATATTGTTCAAATATACAGTATATTAATGCTTTTTTAAGGTATTGCTACCCATACTGTGGTAGTCAAAACAAGTCCACTTTATATATTTGGTTTATTTGCGAGATACACATAATAATAGAAGTTGCATAAACTAAGTTACATTAAATAATGATTAAACATTCTCATCAAACAATTTTATTTACCGTAATTATTAATAAAAAGTTTTAGACAGAAGCTGATTTGACTCATTTTTTTTTTGAGGTTAAGTGTACATTTTTGAACTTTTATTTGTTTATTACTACGCTCAAACAGTACGTTTTGTGAAATCAAGCAATTACTCAAAAAGTGCAGATTTTCGCAAATTGAAATGTTTATAACTTTTGTCACAGATTCCAAACCTTCACCAAATTTTAACTGAGTATTTATCTTATCAATATCTAACAGCGTACCAAATTTTATCAAATTCTGAACGGTCAATCACTTTTGGATAGCACTACCTTAAGACATTCTGAATTTTAGTTAGCGAGTTATAAGGTTTAACAAAAATAGACATTGTTAGTTATACAGGGTATACAGGGTGAGAGACAAAGAGTTTGAATCTTAATTCCTATTCGAGGTGTTACGCGACGAGTGGCGCCACAAAATTCGTGTAAAATTAAATGGGGTGTATCAGAACTAAAATAAGTATCATTTAACATGGAGGGTATAGGGCTCGCGTAACATCTCGAATTAAGCTAATCGGTTTCATAAGCTGCAAAAAGAAGTTAGCCGAGGTAAGCAAAAGATCTACCTTTTCTCAAAATTTAAACTTAATTAGATTCTTTTTATTTCTGTAATCGTACGTTAAACAAAATTAACCATTTCGATTGGGTAACGTGTTAATCAAATAGAGGCATTTTTCCCCAAAATGAATATCTTAATTTCTTATAAATGGTCTAACTCTATGGTAATTAGTTCAAGCATTTACATTATGACATGTTTACGGGGAAAATTTTTTATATATATCCGATCCTCTCTTAAAAAAGTGATGGGCTTTGTTGTGAAGCATTTAATTGAGTATCGGTCGCCTGGTACAAGAATTAAAGAACGCGAATCAGAAATACGAATTTTATTACATAACCTACAAATGCTTCAAACTGTTGGCGCTAAGCAGGCAGCAAAATTTAAATGTTAATTATGACATGATATTTCAAAACGTTTGACAATTTAGTTTTAGAGTTATTAAATTTTTTTAGAAATCACCTTTTTTATTATAGCAATTGAACGGAATGGTCAATTTGGAAAATCTTACGGGAAAAAGTAGACAATTTTACGCTCTAAAATATTTAGAAAAAAGCAAAAATATTTCTTCAAAAATTGAAAAATGGCTGTAATATATCCATAAAATGGTTAGAATCATAAAAAAAAAAAAAAATTCCTTAATTCAGAACCAGAAAAAAATGCACATCAAATTTTATTACTTTCGGTCGCGTGGTTCCAGAATCATAACAGTATACGTACACACACACGCGCGCACGGCGGATAGGGGATTGCTCATCGGCGCGTTGAGCGTTCCTGAACCAGCCAGAGGATGGAGCAGAAATAAAATATGCTCCGCGGACCAAACAGGCTAGGGAAATAACCTTGAAAATAAAACAAATATGAATAGTGGGATAATAACATATTACTATCCTAAGCGGGTCAAGCCACAGAGCGCAGAGCGCAGTCCCCCGTGTGTGGGACTCTCCTGACGCGGGACAGACGTCAGGCATACCCACTAAAACTCCCCCTCTCAATGGCCGCGAAACCCCCCCCCCCCCGGTAGCCGCCTTCGCATTCCTTCGGAGGGGTCGCCTGTCTTGTGCTATTCTAGCCGTCACGTAGTCTTTCAGACACCCGTCATTGTTTTTCGCGCGGAGAATCGCCTCCATGTACGCCGTTATCTCGTCCCATTTCTGCTTGCTTTCAAGCATCGTTCCTACTACTGTCTCAGGCGTGGACCCTATCGTCAACTCTAGCTCTCTACGTCTTTCGGCCCAGCGAGGGCAGTCAAAGAACGTGTGTCTCACGTCGTCCCGTTCGTCACCGCAGTTTACACCCCGGTGTTGCGACTCTGTTCATCGCGAACAGGTAACTCCTAAAGTATCCGTGTCCGGAGAGGAACCGGGTAAGATAGAAATTGACCTCGCCCCACCTCCGCTTCATCCACGGATCTACCTCCTTTATCATTGTTTTGGTCCATTTCGCTTGGTGGCACTCGTTCCATTGCTCCTGCCACTTTCGCATCGTCCGATCGCGTTCTTCGGTGGCAATGATTACCTTATTTGCCTCGTTACGTCTCTCGTAGATCCGCTTTCGCTCAATCGCAAGCAGATCCACGGGGATCACTCCCGCCGCAACATCGTCGGCGTACCCAACGAGTATGACGTCGTCTGGCATTTCTAGTCTCAGAAGCCCATCGTACACGATACCCCAGAAGTCCGGCCCTAAGATCGAACCCTGTGCCACCCCTGCCGTTATGGATCTGCTTCTCCTGCCTTCAGCCGTGTCGTATACAATGACCCGGCCCCTCAAATAGTCCTCCGTCAGTCGCATGATGTACCACGGTACCCCAAACGCCCGCAGAGCATCTAGTATATCTACCCATCTAGCCGAGTTGAACGCGTTTTTAACGTCCAGCGTCACGAGTAGAACGATTGATCTTGCCGCGTGACAGGCTGTGTCTGTCCTCTTTACCGTGTCGGTAACCTCTCTAATGGCTCCGATCGTTGACCGACCCTTTCTGAAGCCATGCTGCTTGTCAGAAAGGTCCCCTGATTCTCTAACAACTCCTAGTATCCGCGGCTTGAGCAGCGCTTCGCCCGTCTTCCCCATTGTGTGCAGCAGACTCAACGGCCTATAAGAAGGATCTGCGCCGGCCTCTCCCTTCGATTTCTCGATGAGAACTAGTCTCGCCCTTTTCCATCGTGTGCTAAATACGCCCTGCACGAGGCGTACATTTCCAGGAGCAACTCAGGCCGCTGTGTAGCAACAGAGTATTTCCACGGGAATGCCATCCAGTCCCGGTGCTCTACCGCTTTTCAGGGAAGAAGTTGCCGCGATGAGCTCACCCTCGGTAAACAGGGGGATCTCGTCTGTCGGTCCGTTCGTCTCGTCTTTTTCGAGTCTGAAGGGGTGAGTGGGGAACAGTTTGTCAAATATTTTCTCAATCGCAACTGCCTCCATCGGTTCCATTTGCCGCATTTCGCCTATCTTCCTCGTTACGATAACGTATCCCCTTCCAAATGGGTCATTCTCTGCCTCGTCGATAATCCTGCTCCAGCACCTACGTTTGCTTGCTTTGATCGCGTCTCTGAGTTCTTTGCGCGCCTCTTCGTGCTTCTTATCCAGATCTGGAGCTTCAGGACCGTTATGTTTCCTTTGGGCTTTTCTTCTGGCTTTGAGGCTTTCTCTTCTTAGCTCCGCGATTTCATGCGTCCACCAGTAAACTGGTCGCCTCTGGTGGCTGGTGAACACCCTAGGTATAGTTGCGTCGCAGATCTCGGTTACCAGTTTAGTAGTTCTTTCTACTAGCGTCATAGCTCTTTCTCGTCCAATTAATTCGTGCGGTAGTCCGCTGGATGGGAGTTCCGCACTTTGGATCACCTCCTGGAGTACTTCTCGGTCTATCCGTCTGGTGTTCCATCTTGGCATCCAGTCTTGATTCCTACTTTCTGTGCTCGCGGATTCTTCGTTGATGTTAAAGAGAATATACTGGTGTTCGCTTGCTGTATATTCCTCTGTGACGCGCCAGTCTCTTATTTTGTGTATCGTCATTTCGCTCATGAAGGTTATATCCGGTATGGATTCCCCATAACCTGGTCTACGGTAGGTAGTGGTGTTACCCTCGTTCGCTACTACCAAATTTAGTCTAGCTGCCATTTCAAGGATGGCCCTGTCTCTCCTATTTGTAGCTGACATGTCCCATTCAACGGTCCTCGCGTTGAAATCACCTCCGATCACGAGTTGACCAGACACGTCTCTAATGGCGTCCTCGAGCGCCCCTAATCTTGCTGTAAAATCGGCCGCGGTTAGGTTCGGTGACAGATACACGCTGAAGTAAGTGATGCGACCCACCCTTACCCGCACGTAATCGTCCCCTTTTTCCGTGTCAGCGATTTTACGCCTGGGCACCCAGACGGCGGCAGTTTTTGCGTCGTTCGACACCCAACTTGGTGTGTCACGGTCCCTATACTGCTCACTTATCAAGAGGATATCCACTTTCTCCTCCGCGATGAATTGCGGTAGAAGATCGTGGGCCAACCTGCTCCTGTGCAGATTGCCTTGTAGTATTCGCGCCATTATTTTTGGGTCCTAGCCGCGTTTAGAGCCCTGCGGAAGACCGCGCACGCTCCGGTTCCTGGAGCATGCGCCGTCTTATCATAGGGCATCTTTGCCTCTCTGCACAAGAAACACTTCATTTCTTGAGCCAGCACAGAGCATTGCATTGCCTTGTGCCCGGCCGCACCGCACTTCCAGCAGTTGGTGCTTCTGTCGGTACCCTTGCATTGCACTTTAACGTGACCGTAGCCGAGGCATCGGTAGCATCGCGTGACGCTCGCTCGAACACACACCCGGCAGTTAACCCACCCGATACGGATCTTCCCTTTTTTGAGCAGTGCGGCGGCCTTGGTCTGATCCATCTCGACCACTGCCACCCTCTGTTCTCTCGTGTTCGGCTTGAACAGATGCATTTTTGCATCTTCGTTGTTCTACGACGTTTTAGCGGAACTGAAAATTTAATTATTACAAAACTTTCTCTAGGAGGATGCAAAAACTTTATATTTCGATTAGGATCGATTATATTCATTGCGAAACCAATCAGTTTTAGTCGACTCTATGTTTCCTAATACAACCGCTTGGTATCGATAAATGTTTATACTCGCAAGTGACGAGATTTCTTTTCCGTTACTATATAAGAAAGATCAAATGCAGAAAGATAGAATAGATTTATTAACTGAAATCGATTTGAATTGAAACTTTATTAAAATCATTTGACTTTACGAAATGTCACATGATTAAAAACAATTTGTCAATTCAAATCCAGTAACACTACGATATACACATCAGTTTCTGTTGAAAACGATTGCATAACTATGTTTAACTAAACACTTTCGCCAGCAATTTACCGTCGGTAAGTATTTCTATCACGGCATCTTCATAAATCTGTACATTTGTATAAGAATTGTATTCTATTTTTTCCTTTACAATTTATGAAATTATTGAAAGAATTGCCAAGTGCTTGCAGATTGCAAAGTTCCTGTATATGCTTATAAATATACGTTAATGAATGTAGTAAAATCAGGTTTATATATGTCAAACATCAAGCATTTCAGTTCAGCCGGAGAGATAAGATCAGCTGACTAGTAGTTATTAAAAAATGGTTACGATGTTCTAAAATAATATTTTAATGCCTACTTGCCGTCCCGTCATCAGATAGTCTACGATGTGTACTAACTTAAAATAACTTATTGATTATTCAACGATCATTCCCAACACAAATATGCACATTTATCGCCTTTTTAATGTAAACAGAGAAATGCAATAAAACACTTCATCCATACGCAAAAGTTTATGGTAAAAAAAGAATCGTAAAGTCAAATTATTAAAGCGAAAATAGTTTTACTATATGATTCCAAAATTACTTATTATTTTTACAAATTATTAAATTTGGCTTGAGATTATTTCTTTGCTATAAATTTGTACGTATATATTCAAAGATTTTCACAATAAGGCAAAGCTACTTTAAGATTATAATAAAAAATGTTGTAATTTTAATATGATTTAACAGACTTACACCTTGATAATAAAAATTCGAATGTTACATTGATAAACTATAAGATGACGGGACGGCAAGTGTGCATTAAAATATAATTTTTGAACATTGTAACCTTTTTTTAATAACCACTAGTCAGCAGATCTTATCTCATCTGCTGAACTTGGATGCTTGATGCTTGACATGTATAAAACTGATTTCACTATATTCATTAATGTATATTTATAAGCATGTAGAGAAACTTTGCAAGCTGCAAATACTTAGCAATTTTTTTAATAATTTCATAAATTTTGAAGGAGAAATAAGAATAGAATTCTTATACAAAAGTACAGTTTATGAAGATTCCCTGTTAGAAATGCTTACCAACGGTAAACTGATGGCCAAATTGACGTTTTTAGCATGTTCAGCAGCAGCAGCGGTATGCTTGGATTTGTGGCCGGATGTCACGTGTATGCTAAGCTTGAGGTTGATCGGACTTCCGGCACTGCCGATCTATGGGGACCGCGTTAGCTCCTCGTTGACTCCTATTGCCTCCTCCTCGTCCTCAAACATGATGAGACGTTCCATCGCAAACTTGTTCTATGGCTCTCGTTGCCTAACGCGCCGTTTTCGGCTTGATGGTCTTAAGCGCCAAGTAGTCCAGTCGAATAAGGTGAAAACTCGTAATATATTTTCAAAAATTAAATATAGAAATGTTTCTGCACTTTATGGCGAAAAAGGGTATGAAGAATGATAATTTTCAAAAACTAACAAAAAAGGAGTGGTGGAAAGTTGTCAAATTTGTATATAAGTGGCAAAGTTACGCATTTTTTAGTTTTTGCAGTGTCTATAAAAATCTAGACAATCGATCGAAAAATAACTTATGCTATGTCGAACTTATCGAGCTACTCGAATTTTTCAATCTACTCGAGTTTTCCGAGTTACTCGAAAAACTAGAGTAGATCATAATCTTCGAGTTACTCGAAATTATCGGGCCTTGAATAATTGGATATTTGGTTGTTATATTATCAAATATAGTAAAATTATAACGTTCTCATGTATTATAAGCCATATGATTCAATAAATGTGAATTTTGAGTAGCTTACAAAAATTTTCTATCACTCGGCAATTTGGTCAAAATTTGAACTTTGTTGTTAAAAGACATAAGCGAATAAAAAAAATACTGGCTGATTTTGCATGTGAAAAGGATAGAAAAAGGTATAAAAAAAATTAACTTTTTAAAAAGTAAAAGGTTAGGCGAGTTTGATAATTTCCGCAACGAAATAACATATAAAAAAGAACTGAGATCAATCAACCAAATTCAAGTTTATTATATTAAATCATAATAAAGCAACGAAATTTTTTTTGGTCAATAAAGGGCTTACTTAACTTAAAGTTAAGTTATATAATGATCAATTAGGAACAACTCTCAAGATACTTACTACGTAACTTTCCATGACAGTTTCATTTTGTTTATTGGTGAACAACTAAACTTTTGTTTTCATGTATTAGAACGTCATAAAAACACCATAAGCACAATGAAACGGTCATGGAAAGTTACGTAGTAAGTATCTTGAGAGTTGTTTCTAATTGATCATTATATAACTTAACTTTAAGTTAAGTAAGCCCTTTATTGACCAAATAAAATTTCGTTGCTTTATTATGATTTAATATAATGAACTTGTCTGTTATCTTAAATGTTAAACTTATCTGTTATTTCGTTGCGGAAATTATCAAACTCGCCTAACTTTTTACTTTTTAAAAAGTTAATTTTTTTTAGGGATTTCAGTCCTTTTTAGTAATTTTTTTTGAGTATTTCATATTTCTCCTAAAAATAAAATATAAGCGTCTTTAGAACCTTTCGACCATGGCTTTTTTGTAACATTTTTATCTCCATGAAATGAAATCACCAAAAACCAAGTGCGAACTACCTAGACCTCGTCATCGGCCACCCTGTACACCTGTACACCTACCATCATAGGAAATTGAGGCTAATATGGCCACGATATGTCAAATTTCATGCCCAGTTGCCAGATTATGTGGCATATTGTGGCCACAACTGTTAACAAGCGATGGTAAGTGGGCATAATATGCCATAAAATTATGGCGAACGTTTTATACATGGCACCCTAACCTTGCACATATTTATGCATATGTAGAAACATGACCACACTCAACACTCACACTGAAATGTACACTTTTTATGTGGGTTTAGATATTAGAAACATTGAGTAAAATTTGTGTGTTTAAGATTATCAATAATGAAGTGTAAAAGTGATGATCTTGACAGATATTCCCAACTCAGTGTTTCAGTCAGTCCCTGGCAGTATTCATCCTTATAGTGCCTTATATGCAGTGTATTCTTGCAAGATGTTTAATTTGTAGTGTAGATGCTTATTTTATTATGTAGAAAGAGGCTAGCGTAACAATTTTTCCTTGTCTGTCTTTGCTAGCTGACCTACATCGAACCCCATGGCTCCGGGGGCAAAATTTACACATGGGTGTTTATATGAAAATTTAAACTATAGCACTTGAGATAAAGACAAGTGCATATATTGTTTTAACATCTTGCACGAATACACTGCATATAAGGCACTATAACGATGAATACTGCCTGCGACTGAGTCAAACACTGAGTTGGGAATATCTGTCAAGATCACTTTTACACTTCATCATTGATAATCTTGAACACACAAATTTTACTTAATGTTTCTAATATCTAAACCCACATAAAAAGTGTACATTTCAGTGTGAGTGTTGAGTGTAGTTATGTTTGTATACATGCATGAATTATGTGTAAGGTTAGATTGCCATTCCTAACATATTACCTTATATTTTCTAAATTTGTTGCAAAAATCTTCGTTTAAACGTCAATGATTTTAAAATTTACTGATTCAAAGTTTTGATTATTAAGTTTATGAATTTTAGGTTATAAACCCATTAGTGGATCAAGTTATACTCAACATAATGTGGGCATATTATGTCAAAGAATTCTGACATATTATGTTATGAAAATATGGCCACTAGTTATCGACAGGCCATATCTTATGGCGTATTTTCTACGAGGGTAGATGCCGTGCTCGTATGATTTATTTACCTAGACACCAAAAATCACGGGACACACCACCTAGACCTCGTCATCGGCCACCCTGTACAGTTAGACGTCGCACTCGAATGATGTATTTAGCTAGATAAAAAAAATTACGGTTATAATAATAATAACAACTACATGTGAGCGAGCATGCAGAAAAACCGATGAGAAAGCAATATCCATCTGGATATAGCTGCGCGGTCAACTTCACGGTCCTAACACTTGTTGAACTAACTTCACGGTCCTACCACTTTTGGGCTGAGGAAGAAAATTTGAATGAGCATATGAGCATTCTTGAGATACACACTCGTTTATTATGACATAAAACCGCTTTTTTGATAATATTTTGATTGGAAATCATAGTTTAGCATTAAAACATACTAATAAGTCAAAATAACTTACGAACAGTAATGATAAGCATTTTTTTTCTGTAAATGAAAAATCCGAACACTAATATAGAAGTAAATAGTGGCGCGGGCGCTGCGGCTCCGTCTGCTTCTTAAACTCGCCTTCGTGGCGCTACCGCGCCACTTGATCCATGTTTTGTTTTTTGTAAACTTAATAGTTTTTGAATTAAAAATATAAATAAACTTGATTTTTTTAATATTAAGTTATTTTTAATTTAAAAACTATTAGGTTTATAAAAAAATTATAGATACTTTTTTTTATCTTTTTCACATGCAGAATAAGCCAGTATTTTTTGGGCGCCAGGTCCGGTTTAAACCCAGTTAATGTATGTATATCGCACGGGCATGCTCTTGTCTGTGAGCCTGTGTTTGTTAAGTCATATAGACATGTGTTGGCGAGTCTTCGAGTCACCTGGTTAGAGTCAGGTCCACTGCGCACAACAGCTGCCATCTAACGACGTTACTTCGGGACGTGTGCTTGCTTGCAAGAGCTCGCGTTCGCTCTCTCTCCCACAGACCACCGTTGTGACAACAGCTCCGTCGCCCGAGATCCACTATTTTAGTGTCTACTAATAATAACAAAAACTAATAATTAAAACTTGTTTTTCTTCACGTCCATCCTTCACCCCAATGATCATCACTCTAACAACATGGTACATACATAATATAAACACACATATAATTGTTGCGTTACATTGTATATAATACATTGAACACAGCTTGCCGGTTATATTGCCGGCCCTAAAAACAGCGTATTTTAAAGCATAAACGAAAATGTCAAACAAGTCTCCCTATAGTAACCTACACTGTAAAATGATTTTGCTTCCTCCTAGGGAAATCTTTGTAATAGAAAATTTTGAGTTTCTTCAAAACTTCTAGAAAATACTTTTTGGTGTGTTAGAAGTTCAAATCAAGTATTTTTAGAAAATGTCTGTATGGATGTGTGCGTATGTATACCGGAATATTTCTAGAACTACCCATAGTTACAAACGATTCAGGTATAATGCATTTGAAAGAGAATAAAATTACTTACTTTTCCTCGTTTGGTGCTCGGGATCGACCGCTTTGTTCGGCAGATAAAATGAAAAAGGTAATTTTGTTTTTAAATTCATATCTCTGAAACTATACGTCATAACCTCGCAAAAAAATGTCAATGCGTCACGTGTCAAACTATATTCCATTAAAATTTCAAGTGATTTAATTACTTATTTTTTGAGTAATAAATCGAAAACTGAAGAAAATGAGTTTTTTTGGGCTTCGATTACGGACGCAAAAAGGCTTTATTGCATTTGAGATACTCCGTCCAGCGTTGGTCTTATTAGTTTATTACTCTTGGCGTAGTAATTTTACATGGGTCAGATTCTCGCATTCAGTGTGAAAATACTACTGCCGTTGCAAAATTACAGCGAGTAAAATAGTAAAATTACTATATACCGTTGTGAATTTACTTATACTGTTGTAAATTTACTGTGCTATTTAATACGACAAAATTTTTTATAGTGTAACTCTGAAAATAGGCCGTCCCGCGGACGAGCATAAATGTAGCGCGCTTTTCAAACTAGGATTTACAACTGCAGTTACGAGAACAGTAAGAGCAGTGCGTTTTTTGCGACTTCTATAGGGCTTGACCACGACCAGCTTAAGATATAAGCTTATTGCTTAGTTTATACACGAATGAAAATCAATTCGCTTATATAAGCTTTATGAGCTCTCACTTTCATTGCTTCCTGCTTTACTGAGGCGGTCTTAAAGCCATGGGAGTATATAATTATAAAATTTAGAGTAGGTTGATAAATATATGGTTAAAAAATAATCTCGAGTAGTGCGAGAAACTCGAGTAACTCAAAAGATTCGAGTAACCCGAAAAATTCGAGTAACTCATAAAATTCGAGTAGCTCGGAAAATTCGAGTAGTTCGAAAAATTCGAGTAGTTCGAAATATTCGAGTAACTTGACTCGACTCGAGCTCGTCGAGTCGAGTTTTTCGATCGAGTAACCCGACATTTCGAGTACTCGCACACCCCTAATTATGATCATTAGAAAGTTCTCATTAAAATCTTCAAGATAGATTACTTAAACATAAGCATTGAAGACAATAAAACGCATTTAGGTTAAAAAGCAAATTCAAAGTATAATAGGGTCGTGCTGCTCCCTGAGGGCACAGTGTACAAAAAACTTATACTTGTCATCGGGGCGCTACTGCGCCCCTTGATACAGTACAATCAAATAATATTCAATGTTATTAGAGATATAAAATAATCAGTAAAACCTTTTTTCTAGTGAACACAGATACATTGATTTCGATTAAAATAAGCATTTAAATAATGCCTCTCTTTGTTATCTATTATTAGAACGTTAAGTTTATAAGTATCTACTGAAAAATAGGTATGAATTAAAAGAATACACATACTATTCGATTTAGTGAATCCCAATACTTATGTATTCGAATCCGATTTAATCGACGTTACTTGATCATTTCAAATCGATTTTATTGCTATCCATGTATATTACGCACACAGATGTCTAAATATTATCACTTTTAAATAAAAAACGTGAAATTAAGATATAGACTCAGAATCGATTAATTTTTTGGCTATCGATTTTAATCTTATATTTTTAGCAGATAACACAAGTGCTGACGCGAGCACCTATATGCAGCGAGCTACGAAAATCTCGCAGCCAATCAAAGCGCGTGGTTCGCCTAGCAAGACACAAAAGACACTCTTTCCAGAACAAAATTAAGCCCGAAACTACGTACTTTTGGCCGAGGGATAAACCTACAAAGATTTAAGGGTTCAAGCATTTACGTTTTGAATTTCTTAATACAACCTGACTCAAAAAGTGCCTCTGATCGATCGTAGCCCCAAGCCCCCCAAAACCTTAATCCGGCTTTGCCAATAGTTAGTATCTTATGCAAAAAGCACGAAATTTAACGGTGTTTTTTGATGCAAACAAATCGATTTACTCATATTATTATTGATAAGATCCAGGTACTATTTTCTACGGATCATGTCATACATCAAGTATTTTCGTTAAAAGGAAAGCTAAAAAATGAAAATATTTGACTAGGACAAATTTTCTGTGTAGTAATTTTTATTACTTGCAGTGTAGTAATGCACATTTATCATGCATCAAATTTCATAATAGTAGTTACTTTTAGAATAGTTATCTTACCTGTGATATCTAGAAGTTTTAAGGTATCTACAATATTTTCAGTTACATCTTCAGGTATATGCATTAATTTATTATTCTGTAAATTTAGTATTTCTAGAGAGTTTAATGATTCAAATACTAATGGGGGTAGTATTTTAATCCTGAAAAATGTAGATTATTATAAGAAACTCACTTTTTCCATGAAAAAGTTTGCAATGATTCTATGCATTTTGTTATTTATTTATTGTCAAATATTAGACACATTATATTTGTATACATGTATTGTTTATGGATAGGTATCAAATATAATGTTATTTGTGCTAGAAACAGATCTGTTGCCCTTTAGAGAAATAGTTTGATCAAGTTCTACATCCACACAGTGTTGATAGAATTAAGCAGTAGAATTCAGTCGGATTTGATAAGATTTTCTATTAATGTTAAAATCTACTTTAAATAATTCTTCGCATAAGATCAACTTGATAAAATTAAATAATCTATACAGAAATACTATTGTTTTAAAAAACAGTGTTAAGAGTTAGATTCAAAGATGACAAGAAGTTGTATCGATTTCTTTTGTAATGTGTCATGTTGATATGTGTATATAAATATTATAACGAGGTTTTCTAGCGCATCGGACGCGATAACTGGCACCTCATCGTATAACTTTCTACTTTTCATCGCAGTGGACCTGAGATATCAGCAAGGATAGACGCTGGTGCAATTCCCTCCGGACAATGTTTAAGAAGACCTTGTTAACAAATGCAAGGTTAGTAAAACTAACATTGCTTTCCTCGCGTTAGGACATATGTTCCCGTGCTCACGGCGTTTGCTAATTTTTCTTCACGATCGAAACTTCGCTGAATTTGCACTATTTTACATTGGCAGCAAAGAACTCGTGGTGGTGTTTGAGGGAAAATATTCTTATGTAAAAGCGAGTTCCCAGTCGTCGAGAAATATGCTCTCGGAGTGATTCTCCTGGTTGACTTCTCCTTTAAAGTTTGACATTTCCATACATTCCATATCCACCAAGGTGATTAGGGGTTAGGGATCAGACTTTTTCATTCTGCATCGTCTAGCCGTCTGCTTCCTGCATCATCGACAGACTCAATCCCGTCTGAGGAGCACTTAGAGGTGCCCAACCCTAGCTTCTACGTTCCTCTACATCAAGCAGGAGAGTGCGAGCTTAACTCTGTGACCTAGGTTCCTCTGCATCAGTTCGAAGAGCTTTTCGTATCTACTTCCTAGTGGCTTTCGTCTATCAACAGTTTTACCCAGCTTTTTCACCTTGTCCTTCCCTTTTATTCTCTTCGGCATTTCTAACCTTCTTGAGAATGGCCTTTACGTAGTTGTTTTCTGCGCATTAACCATCCTTCGACGCCAGCATAGCTGTCATCATTGACTCAGGTATCATCCTAGTCTGAAGGTAACGCTCGAGTTCTTCTCGTTCCATTTTGTATCGCGAACAGTTACAGAAGACATGCTTCGTATCTTCGTTTGGTTTCAAACATACTGGTCAATTTGGATTATCTTCGATCTTGAAGAGGTGTAGGTAGGCTCGAAAGTACTCATGTCCACTCAAAAACTGCGTAAGGTAGTAATTCACTTCCCCGTGTCGTCTATCGGTCCAGCCAACAATACGTGATATGAGGCGGTGCGTCCATCGCCCCTTTCCACTGGAGTCCTATTGTCCTTGCCACTCAGCTAGGGTTTGTTCGTTTGCGGATTTTCAAACTTCCTTTTAAGTATTGTCACCACGCCGGCTTTATTCGTATATATTCTTTCGTTTTATTGCTAGAAAGTCTATAGACGGCATACCTAAGATAACGCACACTGCATCTTCTGATACTGTTCGGTAGGCAAAAGCGACCTGCAATGCACTTCTTCTATAAACTGCCGACAGATTTCGTGCGTAGAACTTCACCAACATTGCGTCCGCCCATATTAGAGCATCGTATAACATAATTAATGTAGTTACACTATCTAGGAGTAACCTTCGACCTTGCGTTAGACCACCTGAAACGGTCACGACTTTTCTCGGTCCCGGAGTGTAAAATATATTAATCTTATTATCGAAAAGCAGAGAACATTTACTTAAACTGTGTCGTAATTTTTAATAATAGTAGTTCAGGTCGGGGATACCAGGTAGTGGGGGTTTTATTGCAATAAAGAGATTTTTGTTCTTTATAACAAAAATGAATATATTCAAATAAATATATAATAGAATATTGCGAAAATCTTGCATATATTCTAAGTATCACATAAATTAAATAAGTAAATCCGCTTTGATTTTTACAAAAATAAATAAACGGATACGCGTTTAAGTTGCGTTATCTGATTGAATCGTAATGTTTCAAGAAGAGATCTTATGCAGATACGCTTAAGTTGCGTTATCTGTTCGTGTTCAAAAATTTTATAAATTTGAATTCGGTAACGAAATTTTTCTAACAAGGAAGGTACCCGAATCCGACCTCACCGATTTCAATGATTTTACGATATGTTGTAGTACACGTGAAAATAAGAGACAAATTCGAGGTTATTTCTTACAACAAGAGCAAGTAACTCACGGTGATTTGAAGAGTAAGGGTGGCATCCCCTATTTTTTAGCGGTCGAAAACATATATTTTGTTGGCATAATTTAATAATAAAAAAGTTTCAAAAGCCTAAAAAAAATTGGAAACAATTTGAAAACATCCATAGTAATAAAATAAAGTTGACGTCTTTCGGCTTTTTAAAAAATATTACCCCTAAGGGGTAAACCATCCCTTACACAAAATAATTATAAGTATGTACTTTAATTCATAAAATTTCGTAGGAAGTTCGTATATAAGGGTTTTCGAGGTTGCTCTTTACAAATCTGTTATCAGATTTTGAAAATTTAAAATGGCGGATCCAATATGGCGGACGAAATTAACAAAAAAAATGTTATATAATAAAACAAGTTTTTAGCGACTAAGAAAATTAGAATAAATGTGTTAACATTTATAATAAAACAATAAAGTCTTTCGATTCTTTAATAAATATTACCCCCAAGGGGGTAAACCACCCCTAACACAAAATAATTATAAGTATATATTGAAGTACATACACGGAGTGTTAAAAATGGCTTTTTCGCCCTCTGTAAGAGAAAATGTCGTACAAAACACGTATGACAAAATGATGACTCATATAAATTGACACTCGTCCCACACTTGTTAATAACTATTTATTGCATAAGTTATTTGAAATAAATATTAATGATAAATATCATAATAATAATAATAATAATAATAATAATCTCCGTGATAAAAGCATTTAGTTGAATTTTTCTAATGCATATTTGGAATGCATATCGTTTTACAGATCTTATAATTACAGCCATTTCTTATTATAAGTATACAACATTTATTCTAATTTTCCATGGTTATGTACGTTTTTTTGTATAAAATGTTTACAATACTGATAATCTTCGAAATAGTGTTTAAAACATAATGATTTTTTACACCAAGCACAACGTATAATAGCATCATTGGTGCATCCTTCTATATCACAGTGTGAATTGCAAGAATCTCCAAAACTAAAATTAACAGGATTGTCAAATTCTTCTGGTTTTTCATCGATATAACGACTTCTAAACCAGGAATATTTAAAAAAATTAATATACCTTGGTGAGGAAAGTTGATTATGCACTAGAGATTATAATTTAATAATGTTATTCCTTTGATTTAATTTTAAATCATAATCCATTAAAATTACATTATCCAAAAATTGTCGAACAAAATTCTTCCAGATACGGAATACATATACATCATTCCCTGTTGTTCCTGTCGGTTTTTTTTTTACATTAACAATTTTATTATCTGGCATCGTTTCTTCTATAACTTTATCACAGTGGCCACTCCAGGAGTCAAGTAATAGTATAGTGTTGGTACCTAAATTCGGGAAAAATATTTTTTCCATCCAAATTTTAAAGAGGTCTGAAACAAAAACATTAATATTTGCTACCTTTTCTGCAGTATTAAATGAAATTTAATAAAAAGATATTTACTCGATGTTAGCTTCCCAGATTTTGATGCTTCTACATAAACATTTTCGGCCTTCAATAAATTGCTTTCAACAATAGGTCCAAAATGACCACTGGATTCTTTTAAAACTAGAAAAAGTGGTGACATCAGTTTCCCTTCAGCTGATATAAGTGGTTGAATCGTATAACTATGTGTTGTTGACGAAACTGACTGCACTAGGCATTGCACTTGTTTTTCTCCCTGGATTGTGAGGGTTCTTCCAGAATGCATTTCTAGTTGAAATCCACTCTTGTCGGAATTATATACATTTTGAATTCCAACTTCTAATGCACATAACCGAACATCGGCGACAAACGCATCTGTTTTTTTTCCAAGTTCCGAATTGCTTTCTATTGTTTTCTTCGTAATGAACTTATTTATTTTTCGAGAAACTATTCTATGAGCAGTTTTAAATTTTGATATCCAATTTCTAGAAGCTTTGAATCTAAAATCTTCAGAACCTATTTGTTTTTGAGCTTGTAATGCCCATCGACGTATATCGCGATCATGAATAATAAAACCAGTAGTGAGTGCAGCTTTAAAATTATCTAATGTATATTGACAAATTTGAGCGATTTTTTCTCTGTAAGTGCCACCTTTATTGGTTGTGCGTACCCAACGCTTCAGCTGACTAACGGATCTAACTTTCTTAAATCTTTTCTGTATAGTTTCAAGTTTCATGTGTGACTTTGTTTTAGGACTTTTCCAAAATTCTACAGCCCTTTTCTTATATTCAAAATCGACTTTATTATTTTCTTCTGTACATTCATTTGTTGGTGCTTCCGAAAAATCAGGAATATGATGTAGTACTTGATTCTCAACTATTTCTGCATCTTGATCTTTGAAATCTTCTAGAAAATTCAATGATTCTTCAACTGTCATTTCAATGTCATTAAATTCATCTGCTGCATCTATTAAAATATATTTAATTTGCTCCGACAATTAAATCTCTCTATAATTTTTCTCACTTTGTGGTATTTGTAATGTTCCAAAGTAAGCTGATAATAAACTTATAACATTTAGAGGGTTAATTCTCATCTTCAGATCTAATGTAAATAAAAAGAAAACAATTTATTTGTTATATGATTGTAATTATCGAACAATTTAAATAAAGCATTTCTTAATTTACCAAGATTAATTCAAATATTTAAAAAAACCAAGGCGATTAAATTGTAATATGCTGATATTGGATACACTATTCTAATTTTCCAATTTGATTGCTGTATCTCAGATAGTAGCCATTAATAAAAATATCTGAAATTTGAAAAATTAAATTTCTATAAAATACGTATAAAAATGCCCTTTTTGGTATCCCCCTATAGCACCCGATATTTTGGCAACAATTTCTATTTTTCAAATAGTTGTCTTCTATGTTTTCCGCGTATTTTGAGTCTAAAGCAAGCCTTAATACGAATAATACGAACAAGTATACAAATAAACTGGCAAATTAAAAAAATTTTTACATCTCATATGTATACTTTCCACTACGCACTTTACTGACACTATGTAACGGATTATGCCCATTTAAGTAATAAAAAAAAATTAATAAATAAAAAAGTACTAAAATTGTCTTTCCTCGAAAACGTATTTTTTATTAAATAATTCAAAAGCAATACAAAATATTAAAACATTTTACTTGAAGAAAATAGATTCGCAATAAAATTCTCTATCCAACTGCACTATGCCAATTTAATTTTGATCAAGTTAAAAAAGCTTGTGTTAGAAAAAACTTAATGCATATAAAATAAGTTTGTTCATTATAAAAAATATTCATTAATGTTTTGTATCTCGATTACAATAAAAATAATTGTCAAAATAAATTATATAAAGTTTGATAAAATACTTACTTTCTTTATAAAAAAAATGAAAAGTCGTAAATTATTTACACATGAATCCTTCAATCTTCATGTGAGCCGTCTAATATTAAAACAATTGCATACTACAAAATATAATCGTGATCTTTAAAAAAGACGGTATGACTATTCGGCAAATACTTACTGACTGAACGAAATCGAATGCAACAAAATTTAATTCAAGTCGATTTATAATAAAATAAAAGCTGTATACAAGTGCGTCATTGTGATTCATTGTTTTCCAAATACGATGTCCAATACGTATAAGAATACATATCTATATATATACATACTTATGCACACCTACAAATACTATAATTAACAATATACAGGGTGTTTCATTTTAATCCGACCACGACAAAAAACCATGGAAAAACTAATTTTAACGAAAAATGACCTTAACAAAAGTTGAAGGGGGTAAAGGGGGCCATCGAATGACACAAACACCTATGACCTTGAACTCGATTTTCAAGGTCATTTACGGGTAATTGTAATTTTTTTAAATAGGAACCTCTATTTTTGACCTTGGAATCGGATAGAGCGGAAAAAATTACGTCGTAAAGGATATTTTAAGTTTGCTTTAGTGACCTTGAGAAGGTCAATTCAAGGTCAAATAACAAAAAATCTGCTAAACAGCTGTTTGTCTGGTTTTATTTTACTGATGTCGAAAGATGACCTTGACAAAAGTTGAAGGGGGCAAAAGGGGCCATCTAATGACACCAACACCTTTGACCTTGAACTCGATTTTCAAGGTCATTTGAAGGTCATTGTTTTTTTTTTAACGGGAACCCCTATTTTTGACCTCGGAATACCGAGCAGCGGAAAAAATTACGTCGGAAATGACATTTCAAGTTTGCCTTAGTGACCTTGAGAAGGTCAATTCAAGGTCAAATAAGAAGTATCAGCCTAAGATTGTTTTCCTTTCAATTTTTTCGTACAATTATCATTTTGTTATCGTAATAAACATTAAGAGAATAATTGACTTAAAATGTAATTATGCTTTGCTGACTTCAAAGCCATTTTGTAAGGTCAAAAGTGCAAAAATACAATATCAGATGTTATGTGGAGTCCATATTTATATCCTAACTTTAGTGTTGCCAAGGAACAACGACGTGGACGTAATAGGATTGTGTTCCCTCTGGGGTGCTTGATTAGAGTGAGTCTCCTTGCCTCACACTTTTATTATGTACAGATTTGAATGTAGGTGCCCAAAGACACCACCATTTTTTTGGATTCTATTCA
>QLYP01000082.1:289611-324240 GCA_016647725.1 Nasonia giraulti
GAAAAGTGAGAGGCAAGGGGACTCACTCTAATCAAGCACCCCGAAAAATGAGAGGCAAGGGGACTCACTCTAATCAAGCTCCCCGAAAAGTGAGAGGCAAGGGGACTCACTCTAATCAAGCACCCCAAAGGGAACACAATCCTATTACGTCCACGTCGTTGTTCCTGGGTAACGCTAAAGTTAGGATATAAATATGGACTCCACATAACATTTGATATTGCATTTTTGCACTTTTGACCTTACAAAATGGCTTTGAAGTCAGCAAAGCATAATTACATTTTAAGTCAATTATTCTCTTAATGTTTATTACGATAACAAAATGATAATTCTACGAAAAAATTGAAAGGAAAACAATCTTAGGCTGATACTTCTTATTAGACCTTGAATTGACCTTCTCAAGGTCACTAAAGCAAACTTAAAATATCCTTTGCGACGTAATTTTTTCCGCTCTATCCGATTCCAAGGTCAAAAATAGAGGTTCCTATTTAAAAAAATCACAATTACCCTCAAATGACCTTGAAAATCGTGTTCAAGGTCATAGGTGTTTGTGTCATTCGTTGGCCCCCTTTACCTCCTTCAACTTTTGTTAAGATCATTTTTCGTTATAATTAGTTTTTCCATGGTTTTTTGTCGTGGTCGGATTAAAATGAAACACGTATATAAAATTTGAATAATATTCTCTATTCGGGAATTTTAAAAGATATGCTTCAATTTTATATAATTTATATATATATATATATATTATATATATACTATAACCGATAATTTTTTCAGACACCTATGTACAACCGTTTTTCTAAAAGTTGGGAGCTAAGAAGCCCGTCAGAAAAAACGGCTATTCCTAAATTTTCAGCCCAGTAGGTTCCTCCTAGCTCCCGTAACAAATGATTGAATTTTCAAAAATCGTATTTAATATATATTAAATAAAATTAATTAATTTAATAACATATATTAAATGATATATATTAAATACGCAACAGAGGAAATACGAAATTTAATGGATTAAAATACATACTTATAATTATTTTGTATTAGGGGTGGTTTACCCCCTTGGGGGTAATATTTATTAAAGAATCGAAAGACTTTATTGTTTTATTATAAATGTTAACACATTTTTTCTAATTTTTTTAGTTGCTAAAAACTTGTTTTATTATATAACATTTTTTTTGTTAATTTCGTCCGCCATATTGGATCCGCCATTTTAAATTTTCAAAATCTGATAACAGATTCGTAAAGAGCGACCTCGAAAACCCTTGTATACGAAATTTTATGAATTAAAGTACATACTTATAATTATTTTGTGTAAGGGGTGGTTTACCCCCCTTAGGGGTAATATTTTTTAAAAAGCCGAAAGACGTCAACTTTATTTTATTATTATGGATGGTTTAAAATTGTTTTCAATTTTTTTAGGCTTTTGAAACTTTTTTATTATTAAATTACGCCAAAAAATATATGTTTTCGACCCCTATAAAATAGGGGATGCCACCCTTACTCTTCAAATCACCATGAATTACTTGCTCTTTTTGTAAGAAATAACCTCGAATTTGTTTCGTTAAAAAATATTTATTTTAAGGCGAGATATTCAGAAAAAACGCTTTTTGGGGGTTAACTTTGGGGGTCGTTTTCACCCCCTAAATACGCTTATGAGCCGATAAGAAAAAATACGTGTCTCTTATTTTCACATGTACTACAACATATCGTAAAATCATTGAAATCGATGAGGTCGGGTTCGGGTACCTTCCTTGTAAGTCTTTCTTTTACATGAATTGGAAATTTTACAAGTATAGGACGGATACGCGTTATGTTGCGATATCGTTGCCTATCTTGAAATTTTATAAGTATAAGAAATATTCGAAAATATTCTAAGTCGTTTACCTGCTCAAGGCATAAGTTGCTCAAGAGCAGGGACTAGGCGCTTTAGTTGCGCTGGCGCTTAAGTTGAGCTTCGGCTAGTGTGCTGGTACGGGTCGTGCGGGTCTGTATATAGGCCTCGGAGCGAGCGGGGATCGTGCCGCCTAAATTACTTTCACATTCATACATTCACACAGTCATTCACACCTACATGCAAAAACCATTCATACTAATACATTATAAATCGCGCGCGCTGCGCCGCCGCACTGCTACTCCTACTCTTGCGCCACTGCGCTCGCCGCTCGGTATATATAGATATACAGCGCGTGTTGTGCGCTCTCCCTCTTCTGCTGCCGTCTTCTGCTATTGCCGCTCGCTGGCTCGTGGCGCTGCTGGTGTTGCGTTGTCAGCTGTGAGCTTAGCTGAACCGAAGCGTTTAATTGGGAGTGGGAGAGCGCGATATACTCGGGTAAAATCTATAATTTTGTTTAAATATTTTTAGTTTCTAATTATAATTTATAATTTTTATTCGGAGCCTGTACGGGGTGTTACACACCTACATTTGGCATTAGTCGTGATAGTGCAGCACCGACTTTTGATGCTTCATTGCTCACCCTCTCGTGATGCTGCTTGAACGAAGAGTCGAACTTTTTGTAGCAAATATGTTTTTTCGGATCTTGAACAAATAGAACAATATTTGTTTCTTACTCCCATATACGATATTTTTTGAGTATTGTAACCTAGTATTATTGCCATGCCCAAATTAGAATCAAACCTTCCATTCGCAAATGCCCTTCTCAAATAAGCGCCTTTTCAAATAAGCCCGTATAATACTGATATTTTGATGAGTACAAGGTCCAAATGTTAGATGCTTTTTGAAATTAATTATTTGATTAAAAATGTGTGCCATATTTACAATACTTAGACTTTCATTGAAAAGCGTGGTGTCAAAACAAATATTTTCGATATTACTTTGCATTTCTTTATCATTTTGCTTATGTTCATCATAATAAGAGTCAAAATCTGTAGATCTGGTAATCAACTGTAGATCTAGTAATCGATCATCGCTTTCATGGTCTGACTCGTGCAAAATAGAAGGTAATTTTTGATTACATATCGAGTTCGATCCTGAGCTAACAATGCCATATTCAACTTCGTTATTATCGCAAGACAAAATGCGTAAAAGGCTTTCTTCTGTGAGAACCTCGCGTTCATTAGATTCTAAAATACGTAATAATTCTTCTTCTGTAAGAACGTCACATGCATTAGATTTAATTTCTGTATCATTCGTTTTATCGCCGAAAATATTACGTAACCCTTCATTGTGATTTTTTTCGAGCTCTCTCTTGCGTTTTTCTTTTAAGATACAGTATAATTTTCATTTTCAATGTATTACTATCAATTTCATATTAAGGATAATAGTTGTTTACATTAGTTATAATTTCAAACAAATACGAATAAATAAATGAATTTCATTATATCAAACATGATTGATAAATTACTTGATTTTATGGGATGTTTTACGGGAAGGTACTTTGCGACTACTCCAGTATGTTTTGTGCTTATTATGGTTTTTCCGAGAATAACTTATCTTTATTGTATATTTGAATTGGATCGCAAGCTTGAGAGGCTTTTATGCACTATTTCCGTGATCGCAGTTGCAATTGGTTATGAACGATTGAAGACTCAAATTGACATCTTTTGAATGATTTTTTAACTTTAACATATACAGAAAATATAAAAAACGATAAACAACGCCATTTTTTTATCGAAAATCAATTGATTTTTACATTTATTTTGATGATGAGATTCGCCCGACAGCGCATCCGATGGTTTGGATCTCGAGATTGTGGGGTTAGACAAGATCGATCAATTGTTTTGGCCGAGCTTTGACAAGTTAAAAAGAGCGTAATTTCAAATATCTTTTTCTCCAGGATCCCGTTGATGGCTGCTATGCAGCTCGCTTCCGCGCAAAGACGGTAACAAAAACTATAACCGATAATTTTTTCAGACACCTATGTACAACCGTTTTTCTAAAAGTTGGGAGCTAAGAAGCCCGTCAATTTAACACGGTTAGTATACCTATATCACTGGTGTAATGTAATGGCCCCTTACGTATAAACTCCTAATTAAATATTTCATTCTGAACTATATTTTTTTTTTCTAACTTGTTTTTATTTTCATTTTGAATAAACAATTGATTAGGATCTTTGCATCTAGATAATGATACATACAGTTGCCCAAGAAAAAATAACGGTTTTTTAAAGTATATTTCTACATTATCAAAACTTTGTCCTTGAGATTTATTAATAGTCATAGCAAACACTCTAACTAAAGGAATTTATTCGCTGTATAAAACAATTAGCAATGAAGATACATTTCCAGTATTTAAAGTAATTCTAGGTATACAAACTTTATTTACAATTTTTTCTCCAGTGATAATTTTGGCTTCAATGTTGTATTCAAATAATTCGGTAACTTTTTATCGCGTGCCGTTACACAAACAGTCTGTTGTACTCAAGTTTCTTATTAACATAATAATAGCCCCAATTTTCAAATTATGTTCATGAGGTGGCAATACTTTACAAATGCTATATTTAATATTTCGATCGGATAATTTCGGCACACCTTGAAACGTTGCAGTAACAATACTGTAATAAGTTTTTGTATCTTCTTCCCCGGTTGAAAAAAATCATATGTTTTCATCAATATGTTAAAAATATGTACTCTTATCATATGTTTTTGTGGTTCCAATTTAACATATGATAAAATCACACTGCTAAAAACATGTAATAAAAACACATACTAATAACTTTTCTGATTTTTAATCGAAAATAAAACTTAAAAGCGACACATTAATTATATTTGGTTACCATAAATAGTAGTACC
Organism: Nasonia giraulti; assembly: GCA_016647725.1. Taxonomy (NCBI): domain Eukaryota; kingdom Metazoa; phylum Arthropoda; class Insecta; order Hymenoptera; family Pteromalidae; genus Nasonia; species Nasonia giraulti. The sequence continues at coordinate 294,352 of QLYP01000082.1, forward strand.
ATGCTAATGATAACATCTGAAACGGTTTAATCTATGTTAGCCGCGAACCGCGTGTAAGTTTTGTGCCCGAGTAGTTATTACAGAAGATAAAAGCACACCCGATGAATGCAATTAATGATCAAGGATCATTAAACACTACGGGTAATGATGAATAGTCGACGCAATTAGGGGGTGCTTCGGGGGGAACCACAATCTCAAGTCCACAACTAGTTAGTACCGGATCAGTCAAGGCAGGGATCCGCAGTCCTGTCTATGAAAGAGTAAGACGAGGGGGTGGAAGGTGGATAAAATCAGGTTAAAAAGACTTGAATTAAAGTAGAGAATTATTCATATATTTAAGCATAATGTAAAAAGATCGCAATCTGATATACTACTTGAAGAGAGGGATAATTCCTCGGATAACCTTTCGAGAGCGCTATTCTTGTTACATACTAAAAATCCAGACGATTGGTCGGTAAATGAGATCCGCAGTTCATACTATCGGCCTGGTTGCTGCATCAGAGAGCAAATGACTCCGCCAGCGCAGCGAAGCTCCTTAAATACCCGAGGCTTTCCCTCTCTCTCTGATGCTTTATACTCGCACGCCATCTACCTGCGCTCAGGTAGATTAATACATAGTCGACGCGAGCGTCACATGGTCGGTAACTTACCGATATCGGCAAGTTATCCGTTGCTGCTCTCTTACCTGCCAGGTGGGCGCTCCGTGTGTCAACGGGGAAGATCTGCCAGGGCCCACAACATAGGACGATAGTGACCACCATAGACCTGACGATACCTCCATCGTCGCCGAAGCGTTCTCCGCCGCCGCCTGTGACTCCAAAGGGAGGGGGGGATGTGACGAGACACGAGTCTCGCACATGTCAACATGTGTGAAGGCAGCCGCAATAGACGCGGCATGCGCAGCGAGCGCGCGCGCAACGAACGAAAGGCGAATCCGCACGACGCAGATTGAGCGCGCGCGCGCAATATCCGCAAGACGTATCCGCACAAGTGCGGAGTGCGGCAGCCGGCGAGCGACTCCGCGGCGCGCCGTGAATATACTTATACACATCCGCACCGCGCGCCTTTATAAGGCGGTGCGCGCGGCGTAACGGGCAGTTCTACTCGAGCTTTACTCCAGGTAGTATCATGCGCACACGTTACTACAAGTAAAGCGAGAGATAGACCCGAGATATTACTGCCTCCTCTTTTTGCTATTGTTAGCTCACAGAGTTGAGGAGGTAACAATAGTTCCGCTAACGATTCCCCAGGTCGTGCGCTCACGTCCTGGTGAGTCTAAGGTTAACTCCTAACCTCCAAAACCAGCCTCACGCCGACATCTCACGACTCGCTTTATAGCTGTGTGCAAACAGGATAAAGAGAAGAACGGAACGAGCGACGAAGATTTGTAGAGCCGTGCGCTCACGACTCTACAAGTCCGAGGGATAACCTCAAAACACCGTGACACTATCCCGACCGTTCCTGTGCGCACACAGAGCGATCGGAATTGTTGTTGCACGACACATTCGGATTGGCGTAGCCGTGCGCACACGACTCAACCGTCCCAAATGATTTCCTAACCTCAAAATCCGCAACCGATTCGTAACACCGATACCGGACTGATACATTGGTGCCGCAAACGCAGAAACCTTATTGTACCGAAATAACGTAGACGTTCTTGTGATTTGTTAACCACGTTAGTTTAAACAATTACACTTGTAAAGGCAAAGTATATTTAACGAGACGCATAATTATTAATTTCTGTTTCAGCTGGAATTTAACAACTTATTCCAAATACTATTGTTTGATTTAGAAATATACTTCATTTATGTTAAGAATATAAAAACAGACTCTTTTTTGCCCGTTTTCCCTATCCAGATTCTGGAACCGAAAGACTATCCAGTCTCTCGATAAAAGATATACCGTTACAAATATAAGGATCTAGACGAACCATCGTGGAAAATGGACACTACGGTTAAAGCAGCAGTCTGGGCATGTGGAAACGTTGCTTTCTGTGAACTAATGAAGATCCGTGAAGAAGGATTTATACGTGTTAATGTAGCAGATATCACTGTTTACATCTGCTACGCTTTACCTAACGCTCCAATTGAGCAGTTTAAACAACTGCTAGATCGGCTCATACAAGACGCAGTAGGGAGAAAACCAATACTGATTGCAGGCGACTTTAATGCGTGGGCTGAGGAGTGGGACAGCATAAAGACGAACCACAGAGGACAAGTACTCCTGGAAGCATTTGCTCTCCTGGATTTCATCCTATTTAACCAAGGATGCACCCACACATTTAGAAGTGGAGACGCAGGGTTTATTGTCGACCTCACATTTGTTAGTAGCAGCCTTATTGGCTCAGTTGATTCATGTACAGTAAGTGAACACTACACACATAGAGATCATCAGGCCATAATAATAAAGGTAGGAATACCATAAAGGGAATCCAGCGCGAGTACAACGACAAATAAAGTTAGCTAGAAAACAAAGGATTATGATAAGGATATGTTCCTGTTAGCACTAGAAGAAATGCAACTGTCTGAAACGCCGAACAGCAAGGCGAAGCAGGTGACGGTAAACATCACCCGAGCATGTCACGCTGCAATGCCACGAAGAGTGGCATACAGTAGACGACCACCAGTACACTGGTGGGACAAGGAGATTGCGAATGCACGTAGCAAGCGCCACTAGACCAGAAGACGAGAACAATAGGTAAGGAAGAAATACTATAAAACTGGTATAGGCCAGGAAATAGTAGATGCCCGTGGACAAGAAATGAAGAACTCTAAAAGGAGTCTCAAGAAGAAAATCCGCGAAAAAAAACGACGGTGCTTTAAGGAATCACAGGATGAGGTCGAACAAGACCCTTAGGGTGGACCATACAAAATAGTAATGAAGAAGATTAAAGGAAGCTACATGCCCCCTCCAAAATGCTCGGAGCTATTACACCGGGTAGTGATCACGCTGTTCCCCAGGCAACTGAAAGAGCCAAGTGTCATCAAAAGAGATTTAAATGAAGAGACTATCCCACCGATTACGATTGAGGAATTGTTAAACACCTGCAGAAGGGTGGGAACCAACAAGGACCCAGGGCCGGATGGCATTCCAAATATTACGTTGAAGCATGCCATTCATGCTCATCCAGAGGTCTTGGAGGCGTCCTCCAAGGGTCAGTACTTGGCCCACCGACTTGAAACATCATGTATGCCAGGGTACTAAAGCTACAATTACCTAAAGGAGCAATAGTCGTAGGATTTGCTGACGACATAGCAGTAGTGGTAGTAGCGAAACATAAAGAAGAGTTGACAGACATAGCTAAAGAGTCGACCCGTATAATACACGAATACCTAACAGAGATGGAAGTAGAACTAGCTAGTCACAAAACGAAAGTTTTCCTATTTCCAGTAGGAAGAAGATGGAGGAAATCATACTGACGGTGGATGGACATAAGATCATTTCTTAACCAACCATCAAATACTTGGGCATCACCATTGATGCAAGACTAACTTTCAAACAACATCTGGAAATAGTCAGCTATAAAGCAGCAAAATTAGGCGCTGCTCTATCACGATTGATGCCAAATGTAGTAGGCCCAACTCAGAAGCGAAGATTACTCTTAGCTAGTATAACCACATTAATTATTCTCTATGGAGCCCCAATATGGGCAGATGCGATCCGGGTGAAATCGTATGCCACTGTGTACAGACGAAGTGCACTAAGAGTGGCGTCCGCTTACCGTACAGTATCGGACAATGCGGTGTGCATTATTGCTGGTATGGCGCCGATTGACCTATTGGCGATGGAAAGTAAGGAAGTATTCCAAACTAAAAGAAGAACAAGTGACAAAATTCAGAAGATCTGGGATGCAGCAAGAAAGAAGACAATGGTCGAACGGCAAACAAGATGGAATTTTAGTGACAAAGGGCGATGGACACATCGCCTCATACCAAAACCAGAGGAGTGGACTGGAAGAGAACATGAGGAGGTCAACTACTACCACACACAGTTTTTAACCGGGCACGGATGCTTCCGGGCTTGACCAGAGTGACACCCGAGTTAAAGATGACAACTATGTTGACGTCGGAGGATGGTTGGAACGCAGTAAACAACTACGTAAGGAATATCCTCAAGAAGGTTAGAAATGACAAAAAGAAATGAAGGCAAAAACAAGGTGAAACAGCGGAATAAAAATGCAGCTAGACGAAGGTCAGTGAGCCGTGTCGGGGTTGGGGCAGTCTAGAGGATAGCCGGACAATGCCGTACGAAGCAGACGACCGGACGAGGCGGAAAGAAGCAGATGCCCGGACGACGCAGAAAGAAGAAGACGTTATGACGACTACATCAATTAGAAGAGGGCGTAAAAGCCTTTCGCCCCCCGCAAAGCACTACTCGATGGTCGTACCACGGGGAACAAGGGCGCAGAAGATGGAGCTAGGTGCGCCTTTACCGTGGGTCGATAAAGGCAAAGAGGGCCTTCCTTGGTACGGTTAGGTGTTTTTCATCTGGCCGTAAAAAGGATAGGTTTCGTCAATATGAATCCGACACACGACTGACATTGCGGATGGGGCTGTTTCGACGACCCCATAAACAAAGTCACACTATGGTCTTTCTTAGATTTTCCCTAACACCTCTTCTCCGAGAAAAAAACACACACACACACACTATTCTAAAAAGGTACTTTTCTCTTTTCTTTTAATTCGAGTGAATAAAACGTAGTAGTTATTACAAATTCTAACCCCCTATAAAGTGATTTCGTTATCCGGCTCCCTTTCCCGAAAGGCAGTAACCACGACTGCGGTAGCCAAAATGGATTTCCTTCATAAATTAAAGACAATGATAGTTAAAGAAGAAAGGAACTCTGCACACCGTTAGTATATTGATTGGTTGCGCTCATTCCGACGTAAAACATTAATATATTTACTAGCAAAAAAAATCTCGCTTCGCTCGCGATTAACAAATTAATTGTGATGATATCGTCGTCCCAAAAAACACTGTTTTTCTATAACATAAAACTCTTTGAATAAAGTTTACTAATGAAAAACCGAGTCTTTAGCGCCGTAGTGTTAAGGTAGTTCACTTGGACCAGTGGTGCTCAATTCGAGGTTGAATTAGAAAAATAATTTTTTTAAATATTATGCAGTGTTATCAAGTGTGAAAACTCTAGAATTTTTAGTTTTGTATATCAAAATATTGATAGAAAGTGTTTAGAGCATCAAATATCCTCAAAACTTAGAAAAGTGAGAAACACTTCGCGTATATACTTATAGTATAGAATTGAAACTTTCGATTGCTGTAAATTTTCAAAAAGCACGGCTTGCCCTGTCAAATTTTCATTTACTTAATTTGTGTTATGATTTTACATCATCGCCTAGTTTTTGATAAAAATGTAAGATTTATTTTCTTCGTAATTAAACAAAATGTACACTAAATTTAGACTTCCAATGTTATGCTTCCCATGTTAAAATACACAACTTTAAGACCCGATATCTTAAAAAATCATACCGTTTGGGGGGTAAAAATTTTACCACTTTATAGAGGGCACTTAATAGTAAATAATAGATAAAAACTGAGATCAACCAACCAAAGTCAAGTTTATTATATTTAATTAAATAAAGCAAAAACAATTGTTGGTCAATAAAGGGCTTACTTAACTTAAAGTTAAATTATATACTGATTAATTAGGAAAAATTCCTAAGATACTTACTACGTAACTTGCCATGACCGTTTCATTGGACTTATGGTGTTTTTGTGACATTATAATAAAATACGTAAAGAGAAAATTTTAGTTGTTCACCAATAAACAAAATGAAACAGTCATGGCAAGTTACGTAGTAAGTATATTAAGAGTTTTGAAGTGAATACTTCAATAGGCTCGCCAGGTACACATTTTACTGGGGAGTGAATCGGCGAGCGGCAAACGTCACGACGACGCAACAGATCGATCGTCACGAAAACAGCTCTTTCCCCCCACCACGCACTCTTCGCCGCGCATGTTAGCATGCTCGCACAGGTCAACTCTTCCCTTACATATCAGCCGCACTTATTTACACACGTTGCAAGCGGCTATCGGATTTTCTCGGATTTTGAACGCGCTAATATAGCGGTAGCTTTTCATGGTACTTCAATTTTTGCGTCAACTAGACGACGTGACTTTTTTAATATGCGCAAAACGTTTGCAGGTAAACATTATTGACTTATTGCGGAAAACATTATCACTGTATTACACGCTCTGGCGTAAACCTCGATTTACCGCACGCTCGAGCAAAAATGCACTCTCTAAATCTCAGATTACGCACGTTGTGTCATAAAATATCGTACGATACTATTATTCTTATTATGTTTTCTTTATCTATCTATATTATAATGTTGTTATAAGATTATTTCAGCAATTCATATTTTGTGTATATCTACTATACTGTTTTGATTCACGCAGTAGAGCGAACCGAGAACAGTGCGAGTCACGAGCGTTGACGCGCTCTTCACAGGATCAGATCACTCTGTGCTATCGTTCAAGCAGGAGCTCGAATAAATGTACAAGGCTACTGCGCCTAAAGGTTTCATAATAAATACTCTGAGTGTCTCCCATATATATTATTTCCTCTTGCTTTTATTTATTATACCTTTAATATACCTAAAGGTTATGGGCCCAGATGCTTAACGACGATAATTGCAAGTTATAGAAGACGGAAAGTGATTGTAGTGCAAATAGTACTGATACTGTACGTATGTTGATATCTGCAAGTGAACGTGTGTTTGGTTCTGAAATGTCTAAAACCAAACTATACCATATTCATCGATTCAATGGAAGCAACTATCAATTGTGGAAGCGACAGATGGATATCTACATGGCTGATAACGGGTTGAAAAAGTACATTGATGGATCGATACCGAAGCCAACAGCTGCTGCTGATCTGCCAGCATGGGAGAAAAAGGACGCCGAGGTGCAGGCCTTTTTGATGCGTGGCTTTGAACTCGATCAACTGCGATATATAACGGACTGTACGACGGCCGCTGCTATGTGGTCCCGTCTGCGCACAATTCACGCTGAGAAAAGTGACCAATCTGTTCAGGTATTGTTAAACCAATTTATTAACGCAAAAATTGATTCTGCAGATTCAATGGCAGATCACATCGCGAAAATAGTATCTCTCGCATAGCGTTTAAAGGATATTGACATGGAACAAAAAGAAGAAGTTGTATTGCAAAAATTATGTCGAGTTTACCGGAAAAATATGATAACGTGCGTACGGCGTGTTATGCGGTCCCGCGAATAGATCGAAAGCTTGAGAAATTGACCGATCATTTAGTAAACGAAGAGTTGCTGTTAAATATTCGCGAGCGCCGGAATGGTGTAACTCTGAGCAGCAAGCAAAAAGCGTACTACGCGCGCGCTAAGCGAAATAATGTAAACAGTAGAAGGTCGAAATTTTAAAACTCTCAAAGTGATGCGAAGCGAGGAAATTGACATTTCTGCAAGCAACCGTGGCATTGGAGAACGGAGGAATTCAAACACCTAGAGAAAAAGAGCCAAAGCCAAAATTACTCTCTCGTTAGCGAAGGCTGTTCTAACGACGATAATACTCATTTTGTTAGTAAATATACTAATGTGTTACGTCGGTATAAGCGCAACCAATCAATATACTAACGGTGTGCAGAGTTCCTTTCTTCTTTAATTATCATTGTTTTTAATTTATGAAGGAAATCCCTTTTGGCTACCGCAGACGCGGTTACTGCCTTTCGGGAAAGGGAGCCGGATAACGAAATCACTTTATAGGGGGTTAGAATTTGTAATAACTACTACGTTTTATTCACTCGAATTAAAAGAAAAGAGAAAAGTACCTTTTTAGAATAGTGTGTGTGTGTGTTTTTTTTTCTCGGAGAAGAGGTGTTAGGGAAAATCTAAGAAAGACCATAGCGTGACTTTGTTTATGGGGTCGTCAAACAGCTCATTTATTTCATGTTGAGTGTTTAGTTGCAAATAATTCAGATGTAGAAAATGTATGGTTTGCAGACTCGGGCGCAACGGAACATTTATGTGTAAAACGGGAATGGTTTAAGAAGTTAACTCTCTTTGAAATTAATAAACACAAAGTTCGCGTTGGCGATGGTAGCCTAGTCTCTGCTGTAGGTATTGGTGATGTGATGTCAAGGTTGAAAATTCTGATGGAACTCATAATATACATACTATTGGTAACGTATGGTATGTGCCTGGGTTAAAGAAAAATTTACTATCTGTTGGCCGTGCATCTAGAAAGGGCGTGAGAGTAATTTTTGTGGAGGGCAGAACAAGAGTTTTGTTTTTTAAAAATGAAAAATTTATTGTAGATGATATTCGAGAAAATGCGAAGTTATATAAACTCAATTTTTTGCTTGTATATAATTATAGTGATTCTAATGTTGTTAAAACAGGTAACTGTATCGATGCGAATATTGTTAATACTACGAATAATTTAATGTAATGGCATGAAAAATTAGGTCACGTAAATTTCCAAACGCTAAGGAAAATGATTTCGAGCCCTTGTGTAAACGATTTGAATGTTTGTGATATAGATAGTACAGACCCGTTCTATGAAGGCTGCGTGCTAGGTAAACAGCATAGAACTCCGTTTCCAAAACATGGGGCGACTAGAGCCAAATATACGGGAGAATTATTTCACGCTGATCTTTGTGGAAAAATGAGCCAAAGCTCCATTGGCGGAAGCAAATTATTTTCTATTATTAAAGGATGATTTTGCTAAATATTGCTTTGTATATTTTTTGAAGGAAAAGTCAAATGTTTTGGAAGCATTACAAAAGTTTTATGCTGACTTTCAAGCTGGCAAGCAGAAAATGATTAAAATCAAAACTAATTGCGGTAAAGAATTTTGTAATGTAGCTGTAGAAAAATTCCTGTTATTGAAAAGTATTAAACATAAACTGACTACGCTGCGCGCTCCGGAACAAAACGGTTACATAAAGATGCAAAACAGAACAGTCATTGAATGCGCTAAAAGTATGCTACATGCACGAAAAATGCCTCTATACTTATGGGGCGAGGCCACAGCAACAGCAGTTTATGTTAAAAATAGAACTACGTCCAACTGTTTAGATAATACAACTTCATATGAATTGTGGTTTGGAGAAAAAACATCAGTTGATCATTTAAAAATATTTGGAAGCACCTGCTACGTACATATACCTAAAGATCAAAGAAGTAAGTGGGAGATGAACTCCACAAAAATGAATTTTCTCGATTATAGCGATGGAAGCAAAGCTTATAAGGTTTATGATCCTATCACTAGAAGGTGTTAGATGAACATTTAATTAAAATGTATAATACATTTACTTTAACATTTTTTCCAATATCAAAAGATTATACAAATAAAATTTATTTTAAAACAAATTTTAAAATTGTAATTATAAGAGACCTTATTCACGCAATAAAATTGGGCGAATTTAAATTAAATTTTGATAAAATTAATATTGAGGATTTGAGGTATTACATACAACAATCATTAATTAACTCTTTTAGAAGTCAATACAAAGAAAATATAACTGCTGAAAATCAATCAAAAAATAATATAGATAATAAAATAATAAGTTTAGCTAATAAAACAACTAATAATTGTATCATTTTGAAAGAATAATACTGATGGATGTGGATAACAATGAAAATGTATATTTATCAAATCATAATAGCAAAAAAAACTTCATTAAATCAAAAATTTGATTAAAACAGTATAGTATTTTAAAATACCTCATTGATGATAGATCAATAGATAAGATATCATAGAAGACACAGATAATATAACAATAGATAATAGATATGTTTTTTCGTATAGCCCATACTATTATTAAAATTTAACTGTCACATTAACGTTGAAGTGTGTTCAACTGTATACTGCGTTAAATATTTATTCAAATGTACATTTTTGAAAATTATTTATATTGATGTGATTTTTAGTATTAGATACATTTAGTCTTGTACATAATTATAAATATTTTGATATTTTAACACTAAAATATGCATATATGTATATATTTATGTATGAGAAAGGCCTTGACATTATTTACAGTTTATAAATAATACTTTTCAAACTTTCCAAAATTTTAATTATTATTAATTGATTAATTTCCTATTTACCCCTTAGGAGTACTTCAGCAAATATACATTATTCTGGTCAATCCCTGTTCATTCTCCCATTACCTCCAGTTCCTTTTTAGTTCATTTTCGGTGTACTTCCGGTCGACTTCTGTGTTTACCCTAACCTCCAAGGGGTAGTTTTGGGGATCAAGTAAACTTATAGCCGGAGACTACTAGATACATTTTAATTAATAGAGAATTATTTGAAGATTGTACCAGATAAAAGAGATGCTGCAAATAATTATTTGTGTAAATATGCTGTTTTTTTTAAAGTTATCTATTTGTGAATATGCAGATTTGGTCCTAATAAAAGGGATGCTGCAAATAGTTCTTTGTGCAGCTATGCCCTTTTTTAAAGCTATGTGTTTGTGAATATGAAATGATGAATGCTGTATGTATTTATGTATATCACAAGATGTTATCTGCAGATTCAGCCCTGCATTGATTTGATTTCATTTGATTCATCAGGACATTTCAATTATCAATAAACAATATCATTTAATAATAAGTGTTTATGTATAATTATTCTTTTGTTAATAATAACAACAACGATCTATTCTTTTTAGTTATATAGGCATACATTTTATTCTTTGATAGAGATGAAATCGCTTGATTCAATCTTTCGGTAAAGAATAAAACTCGACATTTATTCTTTTGAAATGACGAAGAAAAATTTTATTTTTTTTTAAAGATTAAACTGTGAGATTTGATCTCTAAAAAGAATAAACTGTGCGATTTATTCTTTTAAAATGATGGAGCAAAATATTATTTTTTACAAAAAATAAAACTGTGGGATTGAATCTTTACAAAAGAATAAATTGTGTTATTTATTCTTTTAAAATGGTGGACCGAAATTGTATTGCAAATGATTTATTCGCGCGATTCATTATTTGCAAAAGATTAAACTGTACGTTTTATTCTTTACAAAAGAATAAACTGTAAATTATATTTTTCAGCGACTGTTCTTGTTTCTTAGACTTTAGAGTGTACTAGTAGCCATGATTACTTTTATAGAATGTTGACTATATTGAATATATTTATTTATACTTGACCGTAATTAAATCTCGTGGAACGTTTCCGTAATCTTGCATTTGATTGGTTAGAATTTACCATCAAGTGTACATCTAATATTTAATATTACATTCAATAATGACATGTCAAATAATTAAATATCATTACTATTGATTTGTAAATCGCGAGCGAAGCAAGTGTTTCTTGCTAGTGTGAAAGTAAATAAATATTAATATTTTTGCTAAGAAATATATTACAGATATATAAACTTCTACAATCCTGTTAAATATTATCAGGTGTAGCATCAGTTATTTCAGTAATAGTTTCTACGTTTTTGAATGATCGAAAATATTCTAAGTTCCGATAGAAGTTATGCGTAAAAAGTTAATCCGGCAGAGCTTCCGCATAGTACGATTGTTAAAGACACACTGGCAGTGCGCGGACCTGTTGCTGGGCTCTTTTATGCACTTCTAGAAAAGGCGATCTCCAATTTTTTGTCTCTTTGGTGGGGTGTATGTTTGGCCAATTAGAAGGCCTACATGCAGCTTCTTGCCTTAATTGGAGCTTTTAATGCATGTGATGTTGCAGGAAGGGCCAATCAGAAAATCAGAGTAAAAATCCTCTCCTCTAGTACATCGAGTCCCCTTGTGCTCCTCTCCTGGCAAACTCGCCTCTGATTTACTTTTTATTATCTGCAGGCTTATAGAAGCTCCTCTTATGTGTCATTTGCCGATAGCACTGCGCGCTCCGTGAGTTTCCCCTTCATTGCACGTGCATCGCTTTCTGGTATGCGCGGTCCATGATGTACGGTAGGCTCCTTATTTTTCTCTTTACTTGTGCTGTGCTGTATTCGTTATTTATTATTACCAGAAGAAATTTACAAGGTATGTATTTCATACCTGGAAACCTGCGGAGGTAAATAAAATTACCTGTTCGCAGTCTGGTTACAAAGGAAAAAGAAAAATATAAACAAAACTTAAAACTAAGATATATACATTTGGCATTAGTTTCTAATAACAAATTTGTGTATTGCATACAGAAAAAATTTTTTTCTCTTTTATTATTTTTTTCTAACAGTTGGATCGTATCCAGTCTTTTATGATATTCTTTTGAGAGTATTTATTTATATTTAATACTTTTAGTCGATTAGGAAGCTCATTATATACATTAATTGCTTTCATATAGCTGTTCTTATTGCTGATTCTCTTATTTGTTTTTAGTATAATAATACTTCTATTCCTAGTAACACTATCTGATGCTAAGAATTTTTCTTTGAGATTATAGTAGTGTAGTTTAAGAGCTTCGAAAGCAAACAGTTGTCCTATATTTAATGGATTGTCTTGTAACAAAAAGTTATTTTTGTTGATGAATTTTTTAATTTTGTTTTACAATTTTTGAACTTGGTCTCGGCTATTCCTATATGCACAGCCCCAAGCAATGATGCCATAAGTTATAATACTATGAAAAAAAGCGTAGTAAATCTTTCTGAGAGTCTCTATGGGCATTGATTTAGAGATTTTATAAAAAATATAGACTAGGTATTTAGTTTTTCCAACTATATATTGCATGTGGCTATCCCTGGCGAGAAAAATCACGTGATTTATCACACGATCAATCATGTTATCAGTCAGTTGATTTCTCACATGATTTATCAGGTGATTTCTCACGTGATTATTTGGCGCAATATCTCACGTGAGAAGTCACGTTAAAAACGTCAGAAATCACTCATAAAATTGAATCATTTATTTTAATTAAAATAAATTATTTTATTTTTACTAAACAATTATGTAAAATAGATTTGTTAATAATCCAAATAAATTGACCGCAAAAAATTTAAAAAACACGTTGCCCTAATCGAGGATCGAACCCCGGTCCTCAACTTTCCAATCCGTTATCTTACTGCCTTAGCTATTTGTGCTGTAGTAAGTATTGAAATTCTATACTGTTTTTACCTAAAAATATGTTTGATTTATGATTTTGTACAATTTACACGTATACTTCAAGATAAAAATTGAAAAGATTTAAAATATTTTCGAAGTTAAGATTGATATTTATAATCTAAATTTGATATTACCATTATATTATTTAGCATAGAAGAATTATTCTAATTTATATAGATGAAAACGCAAAATAAACTTATGTTTAATTATAAAATTAGATTTTTTCATTTTATTAATGAAATTATTTTCCTTATTTTATCAATTAGCACGTCTATACACGTAAACGATAGATTACTGAGATTCATACGTGATCATGATCTTCGAGTCATCATTAAGACAAATAAAAATAGTTCAGGCAGTAAGATAATGGATTGTCAAGTTAAGGACCGGGGTTCAATCTTCGGTTAGGGCGTTTTTTTTTAATTTTTTTATTGCGGTCAATTTTTTGGATTATTATCAAATCTATTTTTCATAATTGTTTAGTAAAAACAAAATAATTTTATTTTAATTAAAACAAATTCTATTTTATGAGTAATTTCTGACGTGATTTTTAACGTGATTTCTCACGAGAGAAATCACGCCAAATAGTCACGTGAGAAATCACGTGATAAGTCATGTGAGAAATCAAGTGACTGAGCACGTGATTGATCGTGTGATAAATCACGTGATTTTTCCCGCCAGGGATCCCACTTTAGATTACTATCAAAGACAACTCCTAAATATTTAAAGTTCTCCACCCTAGTTATACTTTTATCAATAATTTTAACATTTATCTGAGCTGGTATGCTTCCAATATTACTTCCAAAAGTCATGAACAGTCATGAACACTGTTTTTCCTATATTTAAGAACATCTTGTTTACTGCCAGCCACTCGGCTATTACACTTAAGAAATTGTTCACGTTTACTTGAGCTTCTATCCAGTCTTTACCTGTAGCTATAATAGCAGTATCACCTGCATAAGAAATTATGGTCTCAGGGGGAACCTCCTTTAAGACATCATTAATATACAGGATAAAAAGTAGTGGTCCTAAGATCGTTCCTTGCGGGACTCCTGTGTTAACTAAAGTTCTATCACTTTCATTACCGTCTATTTTGACTACTTGATATCTGTCATTTAGATAGCTGGAAATGAGTTCCAACGCTTGACCCCTGATTCTAATACGATATAATTTGGCCAGTAGTATACTGTGGTCAACAGTATCAAAAGCCTTCGCCAGGTCAAGAACGGTTATAATCGTAGGTTTACTTTTATCTATATTATTATATAGTACATTGGTAAAGTAGTTTAAAGCATCCTTCGTACCAATCCCTCTCATGAAACCAAATTGTTATTTGAAGATTATATTACGCTTTTCTACAAAATCATTTATTCTATTATACATAATTCGCTCAAGAATTTTTGCAACATTAGATATAAGAGAGATAGGTCGATAATTCGTGATCTTATGTTTTTCGCCTGATTTATAAATCGGCACTATTTCAGCACTCTTAACAGCATCAGGCCATACCGCTTTTTCAATACACTTATTGAAAATATGGGCCAGAGGACCTGCTATATGATTACATAGCAATTTTAAAGTCTTGGCATTTATCTTATCAACTCCCCCATTTTTCAGTTTTAGGGTATTGATTATACTTATTATTTCAGCCATACTGGCTGGCTTTAAGAAAATCGACATAGGATTCATGTCAGGTAACCTAAGTTCTGCGTTGACAGGTTTCACAATATTTGCACTTAATTTTCTCCCCAGTTCGCAGAAGAAAGTATTCATGCTTTGAGCTATTTCGACTTTGTCTGTAATTTTCCTATCATTATATAATTTATGGTATCATTAGATTTTTTAACTTTACCGATTTTTGTATTTATTATTTCCCATATTATTTTTTGGGTTGTTGGAATTATTCTGCACTAGGTTCAATTCATATTTCATTTTGGCATCGGTAATTACCTTATCCAAGATTTTAGAATAGGTTTTATACTGTATTTTAAGCTGTTTATTCTGCACATCTAGTTGCCACAAATTATACAAAAATTCTTTGGTTTCACATGATCTTATTATTGCGTCGGTAATCCAGTTTTTTCTACCATTTTGTCTATTAGCCTTTTTTGTTGTTTTTGACAATTCTACGCATTGTTTGATTTCATTTAACAATTTTCCTACAGCCAAGTTTGGATCAGGTATCGAACTAATTTCATCCCAGTTTCTAGAATTAGCGTTATTTATTAGTTTTTTGTAGTTTAAGAAAACATACGGTTCTTTAGTTACTGTCTTTAGCTTATTTACAGCAATGATAATCGGGTAATGATCCGTTAGATCATGCTTAAGCTTGTATGTGGCTGTGTTAATGTTGTGCGATTCAATGAAAATGTTGTCGAAACATGATCCTTTAGCTCTACCGATAGCTGGCTTTGTAATACCAACAAAACCCTGAATAAATCCCTTATTAAGAAAGTTACATAGAAAATCTTGGCTATAATGATCACAGTCTAGCAGGTTAATATTAAAATCACCTATCACTAAGTGATTCTTTACATTTTTTTATAAATTAAGTACTTAAAAGCGGTCTTAAAATATCAGCCATGTATAGGTCACATGGAATACCGAAAACAGAATTTATACTAGATCTTAATAAGTCATTTAAGGTTATTCTAGTATTTATTATTTTAATTCTCCCTGCTTCAATGACTTTGGTATTTTGGACTTGATTGCTATTGACAAAAACAAAGACTCCATAATCCTGTTTATCCTATTTTCGTTATAATAAGTTTTATATTCATAATCTGAACCATTCAGTTGATAGAAATTATAATTAACTTGCTCAAAAGCTTCTGAACATATCGAAATCGCTGGTTTGATAGCTAAACTTTCTATTAAAATTTTCAGCTTATCAAAATTTGCATTCATACTATGAATGTTTACATGCATGATAATGTCCTTCTTATTGTTTATAGCTTTGTTAAAATTTTCAATATTACCGCATGTCCGTTCTTTTTGCATCGATTCATTGAGTCATAAGTATGATGTTTCGTGTCTAACTTTGACTTGTATTTTATGTTACTATAGTGACAGTTAATGCACTTAGCATAATCTTTATCACAATTACACGTATTATGCTTCCCCGAACATTTCAAACACAGAATCTCATTTTGGCATTTCCTGGCATTGTGTCCAAATATACCGCACTTGAAACATGGGCAAACGTTAACCAAAACATAGGCTTTGCATTGCTGATATCCAACAAAAACTTTGTTATTATTTTCTCTTATATGCTTGTAGATGTCAGCTGGGACTTCCATTAGGACCGTACTCAAGCTATTATAATTATTCTTATACATGTGTAGGACTTGTCCTCCCTTTTCAAAATAACTGAAGTTCCTTTCGTTTATGTCCTTTTCAATATCCTTGATGTCCATATTTGCGTGATTATCTATACCTACTATCTTAATTTTCGGGTTGTTGAATTCATTTTTCATGACGTCACATTGATCCTCTAGTTTTTCCTTTAGTACTGTCTCTGTTAATACCGCACTATTCTCAGTAAGACAGCTTATAATGACTTCTTCATTTTTATTTACGTAGATGTTCTTTGTTTGGATGTTTTTTTCAGCTGTGAGACATTCAATAACTGACTGCATAACATCTATATTACTGTTGTTGTTTTTTCTTACTGATTTTTAGGAATTTTTTTATGGATTGGTCTAGAGTACTTCATGGCATCTGAGTATGTAAGGACATTATTGTCAGTTTTACTTCTTGTGTTTTGTAATTTTTCTTTTAAGAGGTCATTTTTCTCAGTTAATTCACTAACTAATCTCCTTAACAGCATGTTTTCCGTTTTTAGCAGTTCAAGATCACTTTCATCTATGGGATCAGTTTCTTGCAAGTCTTGAGTCTTGTTACTAGTTTCAACCAGAAGGTCATTCCTCACATCTTCTGATTTTTTTAGTTTAATTGTGATGCTGACTCACTCAGGACATCCTCATCCTCAAGTATTATTCCTTGTGGAACCCCTATCATAATTTTTTTTGTACTCACTCTTGCCGTTACTTATCTTTACACATTGTCTCCTATCAAATAGATAGCTGCTGAGTAATTTTAATGCTTCTCCTCTTACACCGTATCTTTCTAATTTGTCCAGCAGTATACTGTGATATACCGTATCGAAGGCTTTAGCCAGACCTAAGGACGCAGTTATAATCGGTTTGCTTTTATCTAGGTTTCTATATATAATATTTGATAGACAATTGAGAGCATCCTTCGTTCCTTTCTGTCTTAGAAAGCCGAATTGTCTATCAGATATTATTTTGTGCTTCATGATAAAATTATAAAGTCTATTGTTTATGATTTTTTCAAGTATTTTGGCAATGTTAGAAATTAGCGATATTGGTCTATAGTTGCTAATAAAACTATTGTCTCCCGATTTATATATAGGTACAATATTTGCTTTTTTCAGTGCATTAGGCTAGATTGATTGCTGTATGCATAGATTAAATATATACTCTAACGGTTTTGATATATGTTTCGATAAAGATTTGATAGTTATTGCACTAATATTATCTACTCCACCAGCCTTTTTTTTCATTGCAATAATTATATTTTGAATTTCATACATATTAGTTGGATTAATAAAAATTGAGTAGTTGTTTCGAACTGGCAGTTTCAATTGTTCTAAGTCCATTTTTTTAATTTTATTGCTTAAATTTAATCCTACATTACAATAATATTTATTCATAGTGTTCGCAATAGTAGTCTTGTCATCAATTTTCTGATCATTAACTATTATACTATCAAGTGATCCTCCTTGCTTCTTTTTTTCCTAACTTATCATTTATTATTCTCCAAAGCTGTCTTGAATTACCACTGCATTTTCTAATGGCATTATTTTCGTATTTATACTTAGCATCTTTAATTACCTTACTCAAAATTTTTTCATAATTTTTATAATCCATTTTCAGTTTCACATTTGTTGGATTCTTTTTCCATATATTATATAACAACTTTTTGGTTTTACAGGATATTAATATTGCTTTCGTAATCCATTTTTTCTAAGGAACTGAATCTTTTTTGTTTTTCTTAGAATATTTTCTATCAGTTGCTTTTTCAACACAGCTTTGGATCATACTTATTAATTCATTTATAGCTTGGTTAGGATCATTTATTTATGACAATATTTATGACAATGAAGAGTGAATAATGATCATTAAGCGGTATGTTTAACTTAAAAGACTCCAACTCAATATTTCTTACTTTGGCGAAACAATTGTCTATACACGAGCCGTTCTCACTGTTCTGAGATGGTCTTGTGATTCCTCTAAAAAATGGAGTATATTAGTAAACTCAGATTTCGATACATCGTGGTACCTGTATATAGTAGAGATCCTGATTGCATCACCTGACTCTAGAAAAGTATCAGAACTTACAACACTCAATCTATCAATTACTTCTATTTTAGTTTTTTTCCTGTATATTCTTTTTTGTATATAACATGACTCCATCAGCCTTATTTATTTTACTGTTATTGTAATAGCTTTTATAGCCTTGTAATTGATAGTATTGTGGATGTTGTAAGATCCATGTTTCCGTACATATTATAATAATTGGTTTTACTACCAAGCTTTCAATAAATGATTCTAATTTTTCGTAATTCGCATTTAAACTTCTTATATTTACACAGAGAATTAAGTTCTTTTTCTTCGAGATGCTCTTGTTGAGTGATCTGATGTTTTCTGCATCACGTTCTATGTTGTGTATGTCTTCAAAATTGAATTCTTGAGCCATTAGTTAATCCTTTTTTCTTAGTCTATTTGTTATACGTCTATATGTTAACTGAGTTGATTGATGTAGAAGACATCCCAGATGTACGCATGGTTATAGCCTTGTTTGAAGTATTTTCTGGCATACCGACATATCTCGGTATTACAGGTTGTATCGTGTAGTCAGTAAGGTCAATGAACTTTCTTATTTTATTTTGTAGGATACTGCATGCGTGGCTATCTGTTGCCATATGCTCAGCATTATATTGAGTTTTATACTTATTATTGCTGAAGATACAGTTGGGACAATTTAATTTATTATCGGAACAATCTGTAGTCTTATGATTGCCTGCACATTTTAAACATGTGTGATTATTTGTGCACTTAAAGCCATTATGCCCATATCTACCACAATTAAAATTCTAATATGACTGACTGTAGATGAGTTTTGGAGTTATCATATGAGTGCAATACTGTACACTTCTTGTTGAATTTACTAAAATTTATTCATTTATGTCATCTTCAATTTTTTTATTGTCTAAAGTTTCAAAATTATCTATTCCAACAAATTTAACCTTTGGATTCTCTATTGTTTCTTTTGTAACATCACAACTTTTATCAAGCTTTTTCTTCAAAACATTATATGCTTTGCTTGCACTTTCTTCTGTTAAACAATCTACTATTATTTCACTCTTTTTCTTAATTAGTTTTTTTGCTTGTATGCTCTTATCTTTAACAGCATCATTTATTTTGCCAATAGGATATTCTTTAGTATCTTTGTTTTTAACTATAATTTTTGGGATTCGTTTTGGCTTGTTATTAGTCATGGCACTCGAAATTACTTGAGCATATGTTTTGTTTTTTGAGGTATTTATTTCACTTTTCTGTTTATCAAGTAATTCTCCCAATAACTTATTTTTTCTTTCAGTTCTTTAGTTAGTTCTTTTATAGTGCATTTTCACGCTTCAAATTACTCTCAATTGATACACTATTCTCATCATCATCCTCACTTTCAGCTTCTGACACACTTATTTTATCACTTTTTCTCAATTTAATCTGAGCAATGATTATTTTGGCTTCATTACTTAGCACATTTGTATTCACTTTCGAGGTTAGGTCTACTTGGTTATGTTCCGGACATAATCCTAGAACTCCACTGATTTTTACTGCCCTATCTATTTTAGCAAAATCACTAGTATGAAAAGCTTCCTCACATATTATACAAATAACCGTTTTTACTTCCACTTTTGGATTGTTTTTTATTGATTGATCTTGCTTTTTATTGATTTTATTTACTCTTAATTTTTTATTTGATGATGATATAATTCATTCAAATAATTATTTATATAAGTGACAAACTATGGTAAAAAAATATACGAAATAAAATAGTTAAATAACAATTACGTTTTTCAAATAAATTTATCAAATTTTTCTTTAATACGATGTATAATTTCATTGTTTTTCTAACGTCATTGTTAATTTACTGGCGGTATTCTACACTACTATGAACATACTTGATAAACCCGTCGCTCCATTTCAAAGAATATTAGGTTGCAGTGCGCCCGACAGCCCGTATAGTACTCTAGTACTTATAGATGCCTTCGGGGGTGCTACCGGGCCCCTTGATATTTTGTAGTGGCTCCTGTCGTAGAGTCGTAATGTGTGCGTGCATATCGGTGTGCTTTGCTTGGTCTCTTGCCGTAGAGTCGTAAGGTGTGCGCGGTGTTCTATTTAATCCTTATTGTTTTACATGAATCTACTATTATTATTGAATTTCTTAACTGATTTCACTTGTCAATATTCGAGTCTAATTATGTTTTTATGTTTACTTTGCCTTACGTTGTCGTTTCTTGTTCTTATCTATCCAATTAATTATTAGATTTGTCAATTACTATCGGTTTTGTATTTAAGGTCTGTTTAATAATAATGTAATAGTATCCCGATGCCAAGTATTGAACGGGTTAGGGAAGGGATAGTACAGCTAAGTGACACAACTCGATTGCTTCTTTTTGGATTCTTGATGGTTTATTGTATTCACTCTCAACAATGTGATACATAGGTTTACTTATGATACTAATGCATATTGCTCGGTGCTTCTACTAGCTTCACTGTTGCGAGTCCGCTCGGCTCGAAATCCCGATCCCTTCTGTCTAACCCCGCTTTTCATCGCTAGCCCGTTGCCTCTCTCAATCTTTTTCCTCCTCCGACCGTACCGTCGAGGTCTCTTGGCTCTGCGCTCTTCTTCCTCCTATCCATCCGGCTCTCCGGCCCCTTCCTCCGTGCAGCCTGGCCTTCCGGCCCCTTCCTCCTTCCTTCATCCCGACCATCCGGCTCTTCCTTCCTTCTACATCCTTCAGCGCCAGAGCCTCAAGACCCCTACGATGCCCTCCCCCCGATTCCTCGCCAATCTACACCCGCCTCTACCGTTGCACGCCCGCTTCAGCCTCCCTTCCTGCCCCAAATCGACCCGCGCGTCGTGCTTCTGCGATTTCCCCGAGACGCTCGCACAGGCGATTACAATTACTTCGCCTGTTTACACCCATTGCGTGTGCGACCCTATCGCCCCCGTAGCGCGTCCGCTTCACCGTGCCGTCTGAAGCCGATCTGTCGGGCGGAACCCGGATCCCGTCTCTCGCGCGCTGACCCGGCTAATCGTTTTATTTGCCGGGCCGATAATTTTATTGCCGGGCCGCTCCGCGCGCTCCGGATAAGCCCATAGTCTGTCTTTCGCCCAAGCCCGGCCGGTTGCTTTATTGCCGCGCTGCTCTGGACGCACCGGATAAAATCCCGTAATCTGCCCCCGCTCTAATCTTCGGAACCTGCCGGGCCTCACGCGCGCGTCCCTTTTATTTTCTTTTTCTTTACCCGGCGTGTGCGTATTCCGGTGGTCCCAAACATCAATAGTGTTATACTTTGTGCTATCGAGAGCGTCTTGTGACCTACATATTCTGAGTTTGCTATATCTTATTATGTGAAACGCGTGTTATTTACTCGAGTTTACAAGACGAAGCGAAGTTTTGCCACGGAGCTAATCAGCGCGGGCTGTCGTTGGACGGTGAAGTGGGGATCGTCAACTCTCAGAGCTCCTCGCTAGGTCTGTTGTTTCAAGCAAGTCGATATCTGCTCGTTTATACTCAGTAATACAGCTAAATTAGTTAATAATTATTCTTAAAATAATAAATTAATATACATTGTACATTTAAATATAAATTATCAGAAGATGGTAAACTTACATATTTTTTTGCAAATTAAGAAAAGTTATAGAGTCGCCATATCCGGTGAATGAGTCTTCCAAAAGATTAGTAATATTGTTTGCTCGTAAATCAAGATGTCTTAATCGATGTAGACGGCGGAGAGCGTCGCTTGGCACCGTATGTAAGTTATTGTCACCTAATTTTAAATACTGTAAATTTTCTGCAATATAAAAATTTAGTAAGATCTAAAAACGAGTTAAGAATCAGTTAGTTACAATAATTAAATAAAATATTTTAAAAACAAATAGATAAGCTATAAGCTTACCAAATAATATGAATTTTAGATTACCCCCTCTCCACTCAAAGTAATCTACAATCAGACGTGTGTATTTTAGATAAAGAGTTTTCTGAATCACCTCTTCTGTCCAATTATGTGCTAGCCCAATCCTTATGATTGTCCACACTCAAAATAATTTTAAAATCCTATCTTAGAGTGATACCTTCTTTAATACTTTTTATGTTTTTCAAGCTTCTCCCCCTTGATGCCCAGATAGTCCCTTCTCCAAGTAATTTAGAACCCATAGTGTGCATAAGCCCCGTACAGTTGTCTAAAATGGCAAGAATTTGGACTTAATACAGTAGCGCCTCGTAGAGTTACGCTATAAACAATAACAAGGGCAATTTTTGAAGGTTAGAAGATGTACTTTTATGGAAAAATAACGACAAAAACCTTCCAGTATCAGAAATCCTTTCAAAAAGTCCCTAAAATCATAGTTTTTTTTCGATTTTTGGCTATTACATCAAATTTAATTTTGTTTTTCGGTGAGCTTTCTAGGTAATCTAAGTTTCAGCCATTTAAAACTTTTTATAAGTACCAATATAGGTATGTATGCGGAAAGTTAAAATATTAATAATTTAAATATGACGTTCCGATATAAGACAAAAGAAAATTTTAGTTGTTCATCAATAAACATAATGAAACGGGCATGGCAAGTTACGTAGTAAGTATCTTGAAAGTTGTTCCTAATTGATCATTATAAAACTTAAACTTTAAGTTAAGTGAGACGTTTGATAAACAAAACAAGTTTTGCTTCATCTTTATTATAACATATAAAAAATTTGACTTTGTTTGGTTGATCTCAGTTCTTTTTTATCTGTAATTTCTTCTTCTTCTTCTTCTTCCAACAAATGTATAGTTCCAATAGATACAATATTGTTTAAATAGACAGTATAATAATGATTTTTAAAATACTTTCAATCCAATTATTTTACTGAAGGAGCTGCCGTCACAATATCAAATTATGTAATTTTCATGAAAAAATGTAAACCTTATTATTTTAAATACCATAGAGTTCTCATAACCTTATAACATCAAGAATTTTCTCAAAACATTCTGACCTTTAGTTAGCGAGTTAGAAGGTTTAACAAAAATAGTAATTGTCAGTTATGCAGGGTATACAGGATGAGAGACAAAGAATTTGAATCCTAATACCGTTTAAACTAATCGGTTTTATAAGCTGCAAAAAGAACCTAGCCGAGTTGGTAAAAAGATCGATATTTTCCCAAAATTTCAATAAATTACTATCGAAAATAACTACTAAATAGTTAAAGTCTTCAACCCTAGTTATATTTTTATCAAGAATTTTGACATTTATCTGAGCAGGTATGCTTCCAATACTACTTCTAAAAGTCATACACACTGTTTTTTTTATATATGTATTTAAGGACAACTTGTTTACTGTCAGCCACTCGGCAATCACACTTAAAAAAATTTTTTTTTTTTGTTTTGTTTTTTTAATAGGAGCCTGTAAATCCTTGTGGCGGACTGACTGGTGTTCCCTTGCGAGAACTCCAAGTGTGGGACTCGGCGGCGGCGGCCACCCCCTACCCACTAAACACATATCTCCCTGTACACCCGACACCAGCCCAGTACGGTTTATCACATTACTTCGAACTAGGCCCATGTCCTTTGCGCTTCCTCTGCACATTCATTCCTTACTTCCAGTCATTCATAGCTACGCTTATATTTATATTCTCCCACTCTCGCTCTCGCTCAATTATCCAAACATCCATCCTCTTTCTTACCTCGCAGCATGCTACCAACGTATGTCGCAATGCTTCTCCACGCGTCTTCGCTGGTTATCATCAGTTTCGTCATGTTATCTGGTGTAATCGTCGTGTCTAGTAATGTCTCGAGTCTCTGTCGCTGCTCGGTCCATCGGTTGCACCTGAAAAATGTGTGCTCCGCGTCGTCCCAAGCCTGTCCGCAGTACGTACATTCCGGTGTGGTCACTCTGTTCATTCTGTATAGATACCTTCGGAAGTACCCATGTCCCGACAGAAATTGGTTGAGGTAGATGTCCACCTCACCGTGTTTCCTATCTTTCCAGGGTCCGACCTCCGGCATCAGTCTGTGCGTCCAACGACTTTGTCCGTTTGTCGTCCATCTCGTCTGCCATTCTTCCATCGTCCTAGTCCATTCTTCTGTCGCAGCGTCTGCCCTCCCAACGTTCGAACTCCGTACGTATAAGCGTTTCCGCTCACGCGCGAGGAGGTCTATCGGGATTACGCCCGCTATTACGAAGATCGCGTTTTCGGATACGGTACGGTACGCGCACGCGATTCTTAGTGCCCCGGTTCGTTGAACGCTCGTCATAGCCTTTGCCCGTTTCTTTACCTGTAACGCATCCGCCCATACATCCGCTCCGTAGAGCATGATCGAATGTGTGACACTCATAAGAAGTCGCCGTATACTCGGTCTTGGTCCTCTCGTGTTGGCCATGAGCCTACTCAAGGCTTTCGTCATCTCTGCTGCTCTATCCAGTCATTACCTGTAGATATGATAGCAGTATTATCTAGATCAGAAATTGTGGTCTTGGAGGGGACCTCCTTTAAGATATCATTGATATGCAGGATAAAAAGTAGTGGTCCTAAGATCGTTCCTTGTGGGATTTCTGTGTTAACTAAAATTCTATAGCTTTCATTACCGTCTATTTTGACAACTAGATATCTGTCATTTAGATAGCTGGAAAGGAGATCCAATGCTTGACCCCTGATTCCAATATGATATAGTTTGGCTAGTACTATACTGTGGTCAACAATATCAAAAGTCTTCGCTAGGTCAAGAAAGGTTATAATCGTAGGTTTACTTTTATCTATATTATTATATAGTACATTGGTAAAGTAGTTTAAAGCATCCTTCGTACCAATCCCTCTCATGAAACCAAATTGTTATTTGAAGATTATATTGCCTTTTCCCACAAAATCATGAATTCTATTATATATTATTCGCTCAAGAATTTTTGCAACATTGGATATGAGAGAAATAGGTCGCTAATTCGTAATTTTATGTTTCTCGCCTGATTCATAAATCGGCACTACTTTGGCACTCTTTAGAGCATTAGGCCATATCGCTTTTTTAATACACTAATTGAAAATATGGGTCAGAGGACCTGCTACATGATTACATAGCGATTTTAAAGTCTTGACATTTATCTTATCAACTCCTCCATTTTTCAGTTTTAGTGTATTGATTATACTTATTATTCCTGCCATACTGATTGGCTTTAAGAAAATCGATATAGGGTTCATGTCAGGCAGCTTAAGTTCTTTAGGCAGCTTAAGTTAGTTTACAAGCTTCAAGATATTTGTTTTTAGTTTTCTCCCTATTTCGCGAAAGAAAGCATTCATGTTTTGCTATTTCGATTTTGTCTATAATTTTCCTATCATTAAGTTTTATGTAATTAATGGCATCATTAGATTTTTTAACTTTCCCAATTTCTATATTTATTATTTCTTATAGTTTTTTTGGCTTATTAGAATTATTTTGCACTTTAATTCATATTTTATTTTGGCATTGATAATTACTTTATCCAAGATTTTAGCATAGGTTTTATACTGTATTTTCAGCCGCTGATTCCACACATCTATTTGCTACAAATTATATAAAAATTCTTTGGTTTCACATGACCTTATTATCGAGTCTATAATCCAGTTTTCTCTACTATTGTATCTTTTAGCCTTTTATTTTTTATTTTTTGACAATTCCACGCATAGCTTGATCTCATTTAACAATTAATCTACAGCCAAATTTAGATCAGGTATTGATTTAATTTCATCCCAGTTTCTATAATTTGCATTATGTATTAGTTTTTGCTTAGCAGTTTTTGAAATTCTGTCGATAAATGATCCTTTCCCTTACAGAAATAATCTGCATGTGATCCTGCATACCTGACTGCATGACATTATGTATAAGCTACTGCATGAACATCTGCATAAAAAAATGTAAACTATTATGCAAGATTTTCTGCATGAGATATTGCATCATGAACTGTATATGAATATGCATGTTGATGTACATGCTATTATGGTGGAATATCTGCACAGAATTCGCGGAATTTGTGCATGAATTACTGCACTGTTCTGTGTATACATGTGTGCATAACATTATGCATAAACTCTTGCTCTTTCTATGTACAGATTTGTACATAAAATTCAACATGTAAACATGCACATATCTTTATAGAATATTGTATACAAAAATGTAGTATACAATACTGATCATCGTGTTAATAAGGCTAACTTATGTAAGAAAATGTAAATGCAAGCACGCCATACTTGCAATAAATTTTGCTTAAATTTTTGCATGATTTTTGTGTGGCTCTTACAGTAGATATATCGCAGTGTATTCTGTTATAATTTTTGCAGGATTTTTTCACACGGGTACAGGTCCAAGTCGTTGCCGATAGAATGTCAAAAACGATCGTTACCGCCGGACAAAAACTGGAAAGAGCAAGCGACTGCCAAATATAACAAATTAAAAACCAGGTATACATTTTTTTTACTCAAACATGCATCCCGCTTAGGAAAATGTATTTTCGTATAGAATTCAACGGACTGAGAGAGATAGAGAGGGGTTAAAAGGTTTGGTTGAATACTTAAAGGTTATTAGAAAAAAAAGTTTAGCTGACATGGATGATCATGCTCCCACAAATCCTCTTTAAATCGTACACCAGCTCCGTTAAAGATCTTCGTGGCGTCTATAGAGGACGACTCGTGAACATTTTCAAAGTCCAAGCAACACTGAAGTTGCATGCATGCATGTATCAGCAGTAGAAACGTAAAGTCACTTCAGTCTTATTTATATTTAAAAATTTTCACGAGTCGTCTTCTGCGGAAGCTACGCAAATCTTGAATGGAACTGGAGTACGGTTGGATCAAAATTTTCGAAAGCATCATCATGGACATCGGATAAGCTTGTTTTTCTAATTATTCTATAAGTATTCAAAATTTTTTCTCGCGACTGCCGCACGTGAGGTAACCTTCTAACCTCTCTCTATCTCTGTCACTTCGTTGAATTCTATACGGAAATTAATTTTCCTAAGCGGGATGCATGTTTAAGTTAAAAAAATATATATTTGGTTTTTAATTTGTTATTCTAGGCAGTTGCTTGCTCTTTCTAGTCTTTGTCCGGTAGTAACGATCGTTTTTGACATTCCATCGGCAACGACTTGGACCTATCCCAAGACGTTGCCAAGTCCTAACCCTTATGAAAAAATCCTGCAGAGAATATAAAAAAAGGAACTGCAATATCCACTGCAGGAGCCATACAGCAAACATGCAAAAATTTTGACAGAATTTATTGGAAATATTGTGTGCTTGCATTAAAATTTATGTACAGAATATAGCCTTAATATGATGATCAGTAGTGTATACTACAATTTTGTATACAATATTCGATAAAGCATGTTTGCATGTTGAAACTCATGTACAAATATGTACACAGAACCAGCAAGTTCATACCAAATATTATGCACACATGCATGCACAGAACAATGCAGTAACTCATGCACGAATTTCGGGAATTATGTGTAGATATTCCACCATAATAGCATGCACAGCAACCTGCATATTCTTGTACAGTATAGGATGCAATATCTCATGCAGATAATCATGCATAAATGTTATACAGTCAGGTATGCAGAATCATATGCAGAATATTTTCGTAAGGGTTAGCTCTACCGAAAGCTGACTTTGTAATACCAACAAAAGCCGGAATATATCCCTTATCAAGAAAATTACATAGAAAATTTTGTCTTATAGTGATCACAGTCTAGCAGGGCAATATTAAAATTACCTATCACTATGTAATTCTTTACATTTTTCTTATAATTTAAGTACTTATTAAGTTCTAGTATAAACTCCGTTTTCGGTATGCAATGTGACCTATACAAGGCTGATATTTCAAGACCGCTTTTATCATTTGAAGTTATCCCAATATTTATTATTTTACTTGGTCGATTTTGTAAAAACCCTCCAAAACTCGTAAAATTAAATTTTTTTCTTACGGTGTAAATGTTCTTTAAACATAAATCATTAAGGTTACCAGAAAAATGTCAAATGTATCAAATATCAATGAGTTTTGAACAATAAAAGAATTTAAAAAATGTCCGTCCGTCCGTCTATTCGTCAATCAGGATATTTTTTTGGATTTATTCCACAAAATTTAATGTATTTTATAAATAAAAAACTATTTGATGGTATAGACAGGTACATATGATAAAAATATACATTTCTACCAAAAAACATTTTCAGGATTTGGTCCAGGTAGATTGGAAACTGTGAAAATAATTTAAAAAACCCGCTGCCAATTCTTTGGCACGTAGCTTCCTCCAACAAAATTTCAAGTTCCAATAAATACAATATTATTAAATATACAGTATATTTATTATGATTGGTCGCGTGGTTCCAGAATCATAACGGTATACCTACATACACGCATACACACACACCCATCAGCACGGATATTTTCTAAAAACGCATGATTCGAACTCTAAACACCTCCAAATGCGTTCCTACGAAACCGAAACTTTTACAATTACAAAGCTTCCTCTAGAAGAAAGCAAAAAATAGACGTAATTAATTATTTTTTTTTTATATTTTTGGCATATATTATGGTGTAAAGACCGTACTTGGTATAAGGACGAGCGTTATGTCCGCTTAACTCACCTCTTGTATGGACACTGATGGTTCGTCCACAAGTATCGTACTCTTACCTGCACGTCGTGACTGCGTAGCTGATTTGAATTTATTTCTACCAATTAAGGTTTAATTATCATTAACAATTAAATACACCAGGTTTTCAATTATATTGATTGTTTTGTTTTGATTGGCCCAGAGCACTTCACAGACGTTCAGAATACAGAGTTGACTGAGTTTTGATGTCGTATTATTATAATTGCAAGTTGTAGTTTTACGGTAGTTATTTAGCAAGTTTAGTCTAATTTCTAAACGTTATCTATAATTTATCTTAGTAACTTACAATTATTATAGACCTGCGCACTTCAGATGGTTCTAAACACCCTTTGTGGCAGATGCTGACTGTTACGATCTACACGCATTCACGTGGCAATTTATAGTAAAGATAATCAACTGCTCTTGCTAACGCTGGAAATTCCACTGGACGATCCTTAGCTTATACCTATCTCCGTGGTACGAATCTGTATTCAAAGGGCTCACCAGTGTATGCTATGCCAAGGGACGGATTTAGCATGCTCCCAAGGTGTTGGACGGATTTAGCACACTCCAAACACTAGCACTAGCCAACACCGACGCTTTACCTTAGAATCAGTCGTAACCGCCAGGGAGTAAGTCACTACGCAAAAAGGCACTGCGTGGATCGGCTTTAGGGTTTTTAAAGCCTCGGTGCCGATGCAAGCAGTTATGAAATTTAGATAAAGAAGAACGCGGTAGTCTAGTCAGCATCCGCCACACTAAGGATTGACGTGTACGCTTTGCAGTCGTGCTTCGCACGCGTGGAGTGCTGACACAGAGGTATATATATATATATATATATATATATATATATATATATATATATA
>QLYP01000082.1:329713-351194 GCA_016647725.1 Nasonia giraulti
TTTACGGACTTTCGTCAATTTGACCTCCAAATGACCTTGACCCTGACGTGATATGGACAAACGGACCCCGGATTCGGACTCAGCGACCCAAAAAAAATTCACCCACGGAGTCTATAAAAACAATTTTTTTGAACAAGAGAGCAGAAAATGTACATTTTTATACAAATTTCTTATATTGGGGGTGAATTTCGAGGGTGTAAATGGGGTGCAGGTAAAACGCGACTAATTTTCCCTTAATCTATTACCCTTAAGCTTTCCAATTCTTTTTTTTTTCATCTTTATTCTAAGAGGCGCTACTTAATTTTGTCCATACCAAGTCAAAATAAAACATAGTGTAGCGCTGCTACGGCTGCCGCTTCCCCTTCCAGTTTGACGCTGCTTCTTACAACTTTTCGCATGTGTATCAAACGTTATTTCCAGATACAGGGGGCGAAAATGTGCTTGAACGCACGCGGAGTATGCGTAATAGTGCATTTTACGCACAATATATCGAAATATATTGTAAATACTGGCTTATTTAAGAATTTGGGTAAGTATTAAATAAAATGATAATTAAATTAATTGATATTTATGTAAAGATATAAATATGATTTTGTATAAAATTACATAATTTTCCATACTTATATTGATCCTTAGTGAAACAAAAATTCTGCACATAACAGTTTTCATCTAAAGATTTCAGACTAAAACAGAAAATAACTGAGCAAAACAGAAGTTTTCAGCAGAAGAATGTCGGAATTAAGACAAAGACAACGGTTATTTGCAAGTATTATTAGTTTTCTTTTAGTTTACTGCCGATGGTACCAGTTTTCAGCAGTTTTCAACCGTTACGTTAATTAGATTCTATTATGTTATTAAAGGCGTGTTTTTAAAAGAATAAGAAAAATGTGTAGCAATCCGAAGATAGCTGTTTTTTTCCCAATCAAACTCGGAAAAATAAATACAACTGAAGGATCAAGCAAATTAAATAAAACTAAAGATAACAAAAGATTACCTTTGTCTGTGTCTCATTTCCGACATTTGTCAGCTATTATCTACAGTTAATAACTTTTTTCTTTAGTTGTTTTCATTTTTCTTTTTCGCTAGTAATTTAAGATATTGTTATCATTTAATATAAAAGCAAATATCGTATTATGTATTACATTTTAGTACAGAATATAAATGTTATGATTGTTATAATCCTACAATTAACTTTATATTATAAATGTAGATAAAAAAAAGTTAAATTAATATTATTTTATTGTTGGATTTTGTTAATATAATTTCATACTGTCATCAAATAAAGAGTTTGAAAACATTTTTTAATGTTCGAAATGTATTTCTATTTTATTTCATAATTTTAAAACCGGTCCTGTGTACTAGTAGCTGCAACTACTTTTATAGAATGCTGGTTGTATTGAATATATTGGTTTATACTCGATGGTAATTAATTCTCGTAGAATGTTTTTGAAATCGTGCTTTTGAGTGGTTAGAATTTATCTGGCAATCTAATATTTAACAGTATATTTAATAATGACACTTTAAACAATTAAATATTATCACAATTAATTTATAAAGCGCGAGCGAAGCAAGCGTTCTTTACTAGTTTGAATAATTATTATTATTAAGATATTTAATGACTTCTTCGCTTTTATTGACGTAGATGTTTTTTTCATTTGTAAGACATTCAATAACTGACTTTATAAAATCAATATTGCTGTTTTTGTTTTTTCTTTCGGATATTTTAGGAGCTTTTTTCTGAGTTGGTCTAGAGTAATTTATGGCATCTGAGAACGTAAAGAACTTGCTGTCAGTTTTACTTCTGTTATTATGTAACTTTTCTTTAAGGAGGTTATTTTTCTTAGTTAATTCACCAAATAACCTCTTCAACAGCTTGTTTTCAGTTTTCAGCAGTTCAAAATCACGTTCATCTATGGATTCACTTTCTTGCAAGTCTTGAGTCTTGGTACTAGTCTCATCCAGAAGGTCTCACATCTTCTGATTTTGTTAGTTTAATCTGTGCTATCAAAAGTGATGCTGACTTACTTACAACTTCCTTATGAATTTTTGAGGTTATATTTTGGTTTCTGAGTTCCGAGCAAACTATTATGTTATTCAAATAAATAAGGTGAACAACAGTGATAGAGTCAACCCTTGTATAAAATAAAAATAAAAAATTCCAGCAAATAGATATTCCACTGACGACGTTTCGTTGGTGTGGTTTCCAACCTCTTAAGATCAATAAGATATATAAGATTATTACTAAAGAATTTATAGTTTTCGTTCTTTTCCTTGAGACAGCTAAGTTGATATGCCTCATCACAGATCACACACAGTGCTGTTGTTGGAAGTTTTTGTTTGTAATATGCAAAATTATTGGCGCCCTCTTGGCATGTGAGGATTTATACGATTTTTGAGCTTAGAAGAGTTATCAAAATTTAGGAGAGAAACAAAGCAATTTTTTCAATTTTCAAAACTTCTGCTCTAGCAGATTTTTGAATTGCGCGCCAAAATCACCATAGTTGATCAGTCAGAGGTGCAAACGTTTCTCCAGAGTCGATGGTGCTGCACCCTAGTGGCGAAAATTGGAACCAGGCGCGCAGCGACGACGACAACTGTTTTCGCGCTCTTTAGAAAGAGATAGAGCTATTTGTATCTAACCTCTAAACTTCTCTGAAGAAGAACTCCGTTTGGTAGAATTTTGAGCTGATGATCAAAAAAACGAGATTTTCCTTTTCTTTTCCTCTTTAGCGATGTTGAGCACTAATGTTATGTCCTTATGATGGAACAGCTATGAGGACGTTCACCGGCAGCATCGATGTTGTCCCTCGGTGGTGATCAAGAATATTGGTGTGTCTCTATTGGTCTTCCCGAGGCAGGTTGTGTGGTAAGAAAGGAGAGAAAGAACTTTAAGATATTTTCTCTTTTCTTCTCAACGTTTCGACGGACAGTGCCGCCCTCATCAGAAGACTGATGTGAAAAAATTTTATTAAAAACTTGTTGTATAACAATATATGTACAGTGTGAAGGATAGAACTTTGAATTATGGAGAAGATCGGTACAAAGTTTTGTCGAAAAGGCGCTTCTCCGCCGCGCGGCAGGGGGAACGTAGGTGAACAGTGTTTCTCTCTCGTTCGATCCTAATTCGCGCGAATCGAGATTTTCGTCGTGTTTATATAGCGCGGATCAGTGAGAAGAGAGTCGAGCGGCCGTGTTGACAATTTCTTCCGCTATTGACGCCAGAGCCTGGCTTATGTTTGTTTTGTTTTCAGCTGGTGTATAAAGTGTGTGTATACGGTATTTAAATTTTGAGTGTCGATTGTTTCGATTTTTTTATTTGATTTGAGCATTTCGTGAATGACACACTTGTGCATTATATCAAAGGTAGCTGTTTTTATAAATATTTTTGTTGAAAATCATAATTAGGCATAATAAAATATGATATAAGTTAAAATAATTTGGAGTCAATGAAGGAATATATTTATTTCTTTGTAATGAAAAATGCGAACATCAACATAGAAATACATAGTAGTGCGAACGCCGCGACTTCTTCTACTTCTTAAACTCGCCTTTGCGGCGCTACTGCGCCACTTAATATTGAAACTTGATAATATATTGATGTTTATTTGATTATTAATACTTCATTAGATTATTTTATAATAAGTTATTGCTATACGTTTAAGGCGTCATATAGCTACTTAAATTTAAAATTGCTATAATTAATTCTATAGCACTTACAATTAGAAATCCCATTTGAAAGAATATATTAAAGGCTCGTCACTTTAATTTGAAAACTTACAATGCAATATTGTCCTGATTTTTTTCCACTAAATTCTGAAGAGAAACAAGTCAATAGTACATTACGATACATGTTACCTAAGTAGCACTTTTTTGCACGCCGTGAGGTTTAATTACGCTCATTACGCCGTGCAGAAGTATTATCAGGTCACAAGTACCGTATAGAATTTTAAAGCACAGCCTACCTAAGCCTGTTGTTACGCCTATCCATGTCATAAGCAGTCCTATTTTTGACCTTAGCACACGAGCGTAGCAAGTGTTATAAACACCGTGCAAAAAAGGACTACTTAGATCACGGATAGGCTCGACTCACTGTGTAGGCTTAGGTCACACTGTGCTATAAAAATATTTCAAAAATCTGGTTTTTGCAGAGTTTTCCAACTTAAAATGACTGTAACCTATATTCTATACCACAAATTTAACGTTTATTTCTCTACTTTAATAATCTGTAATAAGTTTTTGTCCTCAGTTTCACTAAAGTAATGTTCAATAAGAGATAACCCAAAAATCGAAAAGAAACTATGATTTCAGGGGCATTTTTAAAGGACTTCCCATACCGGAAGAAGATTGTCATTTTTTTTTTTCATGAAAGTACATCTTTTGACCTTCGTGCAAATCGCCCTCGTTATTTTCCGTAGCGCTGTTTAACGAGGTGTTACTAAATTTTGTCTAAATTTTTGCCGTTTCAGACTACTATGCCCCATATAAGTAGCATCCACTCTTAAATTCATAGCATATCCTTTTACTTGATTACCCATTGAATTTAGAAATCATGAGCATTCAACTCTCACCTTTTTTTTATCTGATAATAAAAACTATTATTTAGTTTTTTGTTAGAAGTGAGGGAAAAGAAGAACTTCCCCTACTTCATTTTTTGAAGTGAATACTTCTATAGGCTCGCTAGTTACACATTCGGACCGCGGAGTGAATCGAGAAAAAAGCGACCATCACGAAAAAAGCGAACACTAAGAGGAGAAGATCTCCCTCTCTTCATCTCCCCTCCACCGCACTCTTCTTATCTTTTCGCTGTCTTTCGGGCCCCTCGACGCTTACTACTTGTATACACTGAAGTAGAATTATGGGAGCTTGGTACAAATGTCCATTAAATGCCACTGATTTTAGCAGAAGATTTTAATGTTAACTACTAAGTATGGACTACATTGAGTGTAGTATTTTTAAGGTTTTTATATAAAATCGATTCTAAAACATTTATATCTGTTGCTTTTCGGTAAAACGACAATACATTAATTCCTAATTTTTAAGTACAATTAAGTTACGGCAAAATTTCGTTGTTAACATAAATGTCCGTTGTTTCTACATGATTCCTACGTTTCAAATTCATACATTAAAGGTTCGACTGCACGTGTCTTTCTCTATAAAATCATTTTCAGCAGTAAAGCATGGACTTAAGCTGTTTTTCTGGTCATAATTTTTTATTATTTGGACTTATTTCATTATGACATGCATTGGTTTGGACCATAGAAGTAAGCTTACGAAAATATTGTACAAAAAACGCTGCCAATTCATTGGCACGTAGCTTCCAATAAATAAAATTATATATTAAATTAGATATTGAATGCACAAGTGTGCTGTGTATCTGCGTCAAGATAGAAGCACTGGTGTAGTGATCTACTGACTGCGCCATCTATACGCGAAACGCACTAACACCAGGCCCATGTTCCGATGCCCCTCTACTCCGCGATGTTTGCTCGTCCGAGACAGATGTACTCAACCTTATCTCTCTGAATAAACGCTCATTCCACTACTTTGTGTGTCGATTTATTCTACAGGTTAAGGGCTTAGACACCCAGTTCGTATAAAACGGAGTCTACATTCAATCCAAGTTGTAAGTTTGAACCAAGCCAGTCTACAGTGCAAAAGCGCAAGTGTTCAAAATGAAGAGCGATCTACTGAAAATTACAAAGCTGAAAAGTGTCGAAAATTGGAGTGTCTGGAAGTTTCAGATTCGTGTGATTTTAATGTCTCATGAAACTTTTGATGTTGTGAAAAGGACAATGACAAAACCAGAAGCTTTAGGAGCTACGGCAAGTGCCAAAGAAAAAACAAAATACGAAAAACAGTTAAGACAGTTCAATATAAAATACAGTGTTGCCCAAAATTTTATAGTGACGTCAATAGAAAGGCAACCAGTGACGCACATTCTCAACTGCCAGTCAGCGAAAGAAATGTGGGATAAACTTCATGAACTACAATCATTTTTTATCTGCTTGGGATTCAGCTGCATCTGCTAAGAAAACACTGGAGATTCTAACGTCCCGTCTAGTTATGGAAGAAACGCGAATATCTTGTAACACCCCGTACAATCTCCGCACAAAATTATAAAAAATATAAAATAAAAACTTAATTTTGTTAAATAAAATTTTAGATTGTACGCAAGTATCTACTCTCCCCCACTCTTCATTCAAACACTCCAGGTCAGCTGAGCTCACGTCAGCATAACACTAGCACGCCACGAGCCAGCGAGCGGCAGCAGCAGACAGCAGCGATGTCATGGTGGAGCCATGGTGTTATCTAATTGTAACTATCCGCATATTTCATTTGTGTACATAAACTTATAAAATTGTTATCTCAATAAAATGAAATATTTTAAATGTAAAAGTATGTACCATGAACAAAATGTAAGTGGCATGGCAAAGTTACGTAGCAAGTATCTTGAGAGTTGTTTGTAATTGATCAATATAAGTTTAAATTACCAATCATTCGACTGAGCCCTTAATTAAACAATGATTTTTTGTTAGTCGTATTAAATATAAAATCTACAGCGCGCTATATTTATCGACAGCCTCGTCATCGAAGACCCTTGTCAGCTAGACATCGAGCTTGACCGGCTACCGCGAAACGATATTTGCATGTATGCACAAAAAGTCACGAAATCAACTTGTTGGGCCCCGTCATCAGTGACCCCGAATACTCAGAAAGTTTGTGCAGCGACAGTGCGGCAGCTGTTCAAAAACATAACCTTAAATTAAAGCGGACAATGTAAAC
The DNA here is from genome assembly GCA_016647725.1 of Nasonia giraulti. Classification (NCBI taxonomy): domain Eukaryota; kingdom Metazoa; phylum Arthropoda; class Insecta; order Hymenoptera; family Pteromalidae; genus Nasonia; species Nasonia giraulti. The sequence continues at coordinate 336,497 of QLYP01000082.1, forward strand.
ATATTTACTCTGCGCAACTTATAGAAATCTGTGGGAAAGCGATACCCAACTGTATTACTTATAGAAATCTGTGGGAAAGCGATACCCTACTATATTACTTATAGAAATCTGTGGGAAAGCGATACCCTACTGTATTACACATATCTGATTGTAATTCAAACAGTGCGGACGTTGCGATGTTATGCAAAGATGCAAAGATTTATAATCCGACACTACACGGCCTGTATGCATTGATGCTCGGCATGCACAGAAATCTGTGGGAAAGCGATACCCAACTGTATTACATATAATAGCTTGTGCAGCCAACTTCACGGTCCTACCACTTTTGGACTGGAGAAAAAAGTACAGATACTGTTTTGAGCATTCGTGATATATACACCCGTTTATTATAAAGAGAAACGGCTTATTTACAAATACTTTTGTAGGGAATCATAGTTTAGCTCATAAAACATACTAATAAGCCAAAAAACTCACGAAAAATAAGGAGAAGGATTTTTTTCTGTATCACGAAAAATCAATATAGAAGTAAATAGTGTCACAGGCGCCGCGGCTTCGTCTGCTTCTCAAACTCGCCTTCGTGGCGCTACTGCGCCACTTGATTATCGAATGTTCTCTACGTGCTAGAAATTAAATATAACCTTTTTCTATGGGAGCAGCGCTTACGATAAATATGAGTTTTAAATCGAATAAAGCTAAATCTACTTTTTATAAAGATAATGAAATCGTGACAATGGGCGGAAAACCGGAAACTAGTAATTTATTCATAATGAAAATAAAAGTCGATAAAGTAGAAAACTCGTATGTCGCTAAAGAAAAAGCGAACACGCAGATTGAGAAAAATATGTTACAGGTGTGGCACAAGCGTTTGGCTTACCAAAATTTTACACATGTTGAATATTTTCTTAAAAAAATAATGTTGAGATAGACGAATCAAATCAGTTCCGTAATGCTTGTGCTCTCAGCAAAATGCATAGAAGTCTTTTTTCATCCAGCGAAAATCATACGACTAAAGTTGGGAAAATAATTCATTCGGATTTATGTGGGTCAATGGAAATTACTTCTATCGATGGCTCTCGATACATTTTGTTGTTTAAAGATGATTATTCGCTGTACGTAACCCTATATTTTCTTAAAAATAAGAACAAAGTAAAAGATTGTTTTGTTAATTATATGCAACACTTGGAAAAAGAAACGGGCATGAAAATAAATATATTAAGAACTGGTAATGGTTTAGAATATGTTAACAAAGATTTGAGTGAAAAACTTTTTAGAAACGGTATCAAGCATCAAAGAACTGTTGTCTACACGCGACAACTAAACGGAAAAGCAGAGCGCAAAAATCGCACGCTCGTGGACGCGGCGCGCACTATGTTACTCGCAAAGAATTTGCCGAAAAATGTATGGGCAGAGGCCGTAAATACAACAACGTACGTACTAAATAGGAGTTGGAAAACAAGCTATCCGAGTAAAACTTTGTACGATTTTGGTATGGAAACAAATGCAATTTCAACTATTTTAAAATTTTCGGTACTGAGGTTTATGCACACATTGATAAGTCATAGAAAAAAGTGGAATGCGAAATCTAAAATCGGTTATGATGATTGTAAGAAAGGCTATAGAATTTTGATGTGCGATAAGAATAAAGTAGAAAAACATAGAGATGTTTTATTTAAAAATGAGTTAAAATCTAATACAGTAGAAACAAAAGATAATGAGCATGATTTTTACATTTTCGAAGCATCGGATGACACAAGTCAATCCAAAGAGACAAAACTTATTAAAAAAAATGAAAATAATATTGCAAACAAAATCGAAAATCAAAACATGATTGTTGCAGAACCAGCGAATTAACAGAGGTATAATTTGCGAAACCGTCGAAATTTACAACCACCAAACTGTGGTGACATAGTAACTGATTACATGTTTAATTTCGAGCACATTGATGATTTGTTTATTACGGAATTTGATTAACCGAACAATTATCAACAAGCAATAAATAGCGGAAACTCAAAGGCTTGGCAAACAGCCATGAATGAAGAAATTCTAGCACTTAATAAAAATAAGACTTGGGCTCTAGTTAACGCACCAATTAATGCGTTTATAAAATAAAAACAAATTCAGATAAAAATAATGCAAAATTTAGAGCCCAGCTGGTGATAAAAGATTTTCTCCAAAATAAATACGTAGATGATAAGGAAATATTTAGCTCGGTGGCAAGATACAATTCGATTCGAATCTTCTTAGCTATAACATCTTCAGAAAATATGCAACGTATGCAATCCGATGTAAATTCAGTTTTCTTAAACGGTGATCTAAACGAAACCATGTATATGCATCAACCCAAAGGTTTGTTAAAAAAGAGTCTGTACAAGTCGAAGTAATCTGCTAGATGCTAGAACGTGAAATTTTTAAAGTGTTGAAATAACGTCAAATTCTATGAAATCATTTCCACGCATAGAAATTAATACCTTGTCAAACGAAACATTGTTCGTACATTAGAAAACATATGCTGAAAAGATTGTGAATACATTTAATTTAGACAATGTTAATACTGTCCGAATACCATCTGATCCAAATAGCATCTCTGCTATTTTCGAAAGTTGTGGGGAGAGAAGTGCGAACAATGTTCCGTATAAAGAAGCTATCAGCAGCCTCATGTTTTTCGCAAATATAACTCGTCCGGACATTACATTTGCAGTGGGAGTGCTTAACCGATATGCTGAAAATCCATCGAAAATTCATTGGAACGCAATAAATAGAGTAATAAAGTATGTAAAGGGAACGACAGGGTACGGTCTAATTTATAATAGTAACAATGATTGTTCAAAAATATTAACGTATAGTGATGCGGACTACGCAATTGACCACGCAACGCGAAAATCATCTCAGGTTTTGTTATAAAATTGGGTGATAGTCTTGTATCTTGGGGATCCAAAAGACAGAGCACGATTATTGCTCTTTCTACTACCGAGTCTGAGTTTATTGCTGCGTGCACTGCGGCACAAGCGGTCATTTGGACCGAAAGATTGATGAAAGGATCGAATGATAATTGCAAAATACCTGTACTATACGTCGACAACCAGAGCGCAAGTCAATTAAGTAAAGATTTGCGATATCACTGTCGTATATCGCAATATATAAAAATCGGGTTTTACATTTCAGCTATTTACTTGAGAACCGATCAACGAAAACATCGAAAATTTCAACAGCAGATTTTTTTTTGTATGGTAAATCACCAAATAAAATTTTGAAGCATTTGACTACATTGTTTTAGAGATATGAGGAACCAAAAAATTAAAAAAAGAATTCAAATCTTGATATCTTAAGAACCATAAGGGTTTGAAAGCTGCGCAATAAACTTAGCCAAAACAAATAAAATATCTACCTTTTCTTAAAATCTCAAGTGCAATAAGGCCTTTTTACGTCCGTAATCGAAGCACAAAAAAAATCATTTTTTACAGTTTTCGATATATTTTTAAAAAAATAAGTGGTCAAATCACTTGAAATTTTAATGGATTATAGTTTGACAAGTAACCCATCGACGTGCTTTTTTACGTAAGGTTATGATGTTTAGTTTTAGAGGTATATATTTATAAAAAAACCACCTTCTTTATTTTATCTGCTACACAGAGCGGTCGATCGCGAGGACTAAACGAGGAAAAGTAGGTCATTTTATTCTCTTTCAAATGCATTATAGCTAAATTGTTTGTAACAATGAGATGATTGATGGACGCAAAATATTGTTTTCCAAAAATCAAAAAAATGGCAATAAAAAAATAGTTAAGAAAATAAAAAAAACTGATTTTTCCCAAATTTAGAACACTTCTATTTCTGTATTCAATTCTATCGGCTGTCTCCAAGACAACCACATTTTTTAAAAAGGACACAGTCACGCTTCTAATGTAAGTAAAAAAATTGTGATTTATATGTAACAAAATAATATTTAACTGGAATCCTCGTAGTAAAAGTCAAAAGAAAATTAATTCAAACGAAATAACGCATATAAGCATATATTTTACAAAGCGCGATGCTAATTAAAAGACATACTGGTGACTATGAATACGTGGGTGAGTGTGCATGTGTAAAGGAATGCTTATAATCATTCTATCATACCATTATGGCGACGGGAAACCCTGACCTGCCGGATAAATTTGGATATAAACCGTTTAAGGGCCATCCTAGATATAAGTTAGGTGCTGTGTTTCATACAGATCATATCAAAAAATTAATTCATAATATGTAATGAATTAAAAGAAATATATATCAACTGAAAATATTGACAATATAAACTATTTCTAATAAAAAATATCATGTATATATTATACAAAATCACTAACCAAAATTCATGACATTTTACTATATAAATATTTTACTATATAAATAAGTGCAGCAGCATTTTCCTATATAAATAGTATCAATTCTAAAAAATATCAATAAAAAACGAATCTAGGTAGGTTAAATTTCATTTTGTAGAAGATAGAAATGATGCAGTTTTTAGTTAAACGGAGTATACAGGGTGAAAAACCAATTTCTTTAACCTCAATATCTTTGAAACTAACTGGTATTGTAAACAGCCCAAAAAAGAGCCCATTGTACTGTACAATGCTAACTAAATCACAAAATTTAAACTTGATTATCACCTTTTACTCCAGTTATCGAATTTTATAGAGAAACAACTTTTTTCAGTTTTCGGCGTTTTTTACGGATCTGCCCCATAAAATAACTCAAAATTATAGTGATAATAGTTTTAATTATCTTCAATAATCATGTTGATTTTTAGAAAGGTTTAACATTTCTTTTTTTAGTGATAATGACAGAGTACAGGAGAAGTACACTAAAGTCGCATACGGTATCAGACAATGCTGTCTGCATCATAGCAATCATGCCACCTATTAACATTTTAGTAATGAAGTGTAAGGACGTATTTAAGGCAGAGGATAGATTAACGCTACCACGCAGAACGAAATCTGGGACTCCGCAAGAAAGTAGACAATGACTGAGTGTAAAGAACCCGAGTGTTATTTTCAGACTAGAGTGACACCGGAGTCAATGATGATAGCTATGTTGACGTCGGAGGATGGTTGGTACGGAGTAAACAACTACGTAAGAACCATTTTCAAGAAGAAATAACAAAGAGAAAAGAAGGAAAAGACAAGGCAAAACAGCCGAGCAAAATGGTGCTAGACGAAGGACAATAAGTCGTAAATACGAAACGCTCCTTGCGCCGATGTAGAGGAACGTAGGCAAACTGAGTTGAGCCAAGACTCCATCACCCGATGCAGGGAAACGTCGGTGTCGGTTGAGTATGTCCAGAGGATGATCGGACGATACTGCACGAGGTAGACGACTGAATAATGCCACAGGAAGCAGACGGTTAGACGATGCAGAATAAAAAAGTGTCTGATCCTAAACCCCTAATCACCTTGGTGGATGGGGGATGTATGGAAATGTCAAACTTAAGTAGAAACCAACTAGGCTAGTTAACGGACCCCACAAAAGTATTGTTTAACGATGGTGCCTGTGGAGATCTGATGTCGGAGGACTACCTGCGCAGAGCTTGCTCTGCCTACGCCACAAAAAAAACACACACACACATACATCTATATAGCCATTTTCCAAAAACACTATTTCTCGACTTAAAATACTTTAAAACGCCCTTCTACATGTTTTTACATAAACTCCAAAAATTAATTTTACAAGACTTTCTTAGAAAGGAAGCTGCACTGCTGATACTATGGCTAAGAATTGCACATACTCTGAAACAGTAACAAAGCAAGAAGAAGAAACGGAGCATAACGAAACACCAATGATAGAACGAGAAATAAATTTTGAAGATGTAGTACAAATTAATTTGATTTAATTATTAAAATTTGAATTAATAAAATCAAAAAAGTAATTAATTAGTTGCAAACCTTGCCCGAAAGCACGCATGTTCGCTCAATAACTCTGTGAGATAGTAATTAACTTCTCTATGCTTTCTTCTAGTCCAGTCTTATATCCTTGGTATGAGGCGATATGTCCATCTTGCCGAAAATACCAGCACACAACTAAACAAATATTCCGAAACGATGCATTCCAACCTGACCAGTACATTCTAAAAGTTTCTATCATTGTGACAATTCACAACATAAAATCATAGTTTTCATTCACATCAAGGCACCTACTGGACCCAACTGGACCCGATTGTAGGGACCGTGTAGTTTCTCAGGGACGAGAAACGTTTTTAAGAAGGGGAGAATGTTATGTGATAACTTCCCCGACGCTAAATTCGGATAATTATCTCGAGTACAGCTTCGGGAAAGTTCTACATATAGAAGTCGCAGCAAGCATTCAAGGCTACAAAAGTTTCAGGTGGCCAAGAATCCCGCTGAGCTAGACAACTTTCCCGCTAACGAACTAGAGTGCACGTGTGCTGCTGCGTTGCAGTTTCGGCGTTCGAGTAATTTCTAGGCCCCGTGAGGCCTAATAAGTGCAACAAGCGTCGACGCTGTGACGTAGCAGCGGGGAAGTGAGACTTAGAAGTAATATGGGAGGTCCGGAACACCTCCGAACGTCACCAGGCCACGCTTCGCGGCACTCCGTGATTAGGCACAGTAGCCGGCAGATAGATAGATCTCAAAAAGTTTTCATAAGATTTTCTTTGTCATTATACTTTTGGTTCGTTCAGTTTTACCCAATTAATTTGATTGGAAGTTTACCGAGAGAAAATAGCAGAACGATATATTAAACCAGGGATTATATTTGAAGAAATAATTATTTGAAAAATACAGAAAATAGCTTGCAATTACAATTATGTATCATTATTAAATCCATTTAGCACCCAATATAAAAGGAAAAAGAGTTGTTTTTAAGCTCATCTCATCAAGACAGCAGGTAAGCCTTTTGATTATTTAACATTCAATTACGGAGGATAAAATTGTGTTTGATCGTAGGAACTTAAATCCTGACCAAATTCCCTCGCGAAACCGTGAGTGGGCCAGACAGACGGGACTTAGTTAAAAAAAATAAAAATTGAATAAAGTAAACAAAACCACCCTAACATCCAGACATGCCGCATGCTTTAAATGATAATCGTCTCAGAAAAATATGGCGAATATGTAAATTCGTGTTTTTAATCAAAATAATTTTATAAATCATAACCGTCACATAAAAATATTTGTATATTTTACATACATCATCAGAAGTAATCTTAAGATTTGGTCTAGATGATAGGGATGCTACAAATAATTATTTGTATAGAAATAATCGTTTTTTTTTAAAGTCATTTGTTTGTAAACATAAAACGACGACTGCTGTATGTATTCATGCATATCACAAGATGTAATCTGCATTTTTAGTAAAGATGGGAAGGATGCTGCAAATTATTTCTTATTCAGATATGTTTTTTTTATGTCATTTGTTTGTAAACATGAAATGACGACTGCTGTATGTATTCATGCATATCACAAGATATAATCTGCAGTTTTAGTCAAAATAATAGGGATTTTGCGAATAATTATTTGTGCAAATATGATTTTGTTTCCTTCCTCAGAAAGCTTTGTAATAGTAATTTTTGGAGTTTTTGTAAAAACATGTAGGAAGTGTGTTTTGATGTATTTTCAGTCAAAAAATAGAGTTTTTAGGAAATGTCTGTACTGATTTGTACTCAAACTGTACTCAGTAGATTTTAACCGACTAAGTTTCATTTTTTTTTTGTTTTTTTGTTTTTTGTTATAGTGGAGAAACAGTCTGTTTTTACATTTTGTGGCCCCTTTTTTTTCTATGGTGATTCTTGAATTTTGAGATTTCAGTTTTTTCTAATAAAGTTATTAAAGTTTATAAAAGTGGATTGCCTAATATGTTCCTGGAAGAGAATAAAATTACCTGCCGAAAATGTATACTATCATTCGTCGTTTTTTATGTTAAGTGACAACTTTCCCGATCTCGCATTTGAAATAATAATTTCAAAGGTAGGATCGAGAAAGTTCCACACGTAAAAAGGTACAGTGAGACTCAAGACCACAAAAGTATCAAGTGGCTAAGAATCTCGCTAACCTAAACAACTTCCCCGCCAACGGCTAGAAGCGCACGTGCGGATCTACGTTGCAGTTTCGGTGCGCAACTACACTGAACGACTTTTGGAGCACCCCATACTCCTGAAGTGCATAGGGAACTCTGAACTGGTGTAGCACGGGCTACTCTTGCCGTCGGAGCATGGCATACTCCGATCGAAGTATGCCATGCTCCGAATCAGTGTCCAAGAAGCGCCACGAGTCGGTGTAACCCACGAACCTTACCTCAAGAGCATCTGTGATACTGTTGAAGCGTTCGATAAGCATGTCGATTCTCGGGCGGCTGATGCACGTGGAGAAATTTGTTCTAAAATTCTTAAAAAAAAGGATTTCAAGAAGTTTTTACTGAAGTAATTAAAGGAAACAAAACTGTTTTCGTACAGTCGCCAGTTTTTGCTTATTACTGGTCTTTAATTCACTCTTTACAACATTTTTTAGAGATTCCAAAATTAGCTCGAAAAATTATAGATGATTTCAAATGTTATGCAAAGTAAATTCTGGAAAAAACATGTTGTAAATAATATCAAAAATGAATACGTATTACCGCTTTTTCTATATTATGATGACATTGAAGTTGGAAATGCTCTAGGTAGTCACAGTGGTAAAAATAAATTCGGAGTAGCATACGTTTCGATAGCTTGTTTGCCTGCAAACATTGCTTCACTATTAGAAAGTATTATTTTTTCAATGATTGTGCATAGTGAAGATATGAAGCAATGTACGAATGAGCTTATTTTTCGAAAGCATATAAACGAATTAAACTTTTTGAGTCAAACGGGTATTACTGTAGTAGTTGATAATATTCCTACTGTTTTCAAATATTCTATTATAGTAATACAATAAAACATGTAATGCTAATGATCACTATCATCCTAAAAAATACGCGCTGTAGTGATGTACGCGCGCTTCCGCACTATCTTCCAAGTTTGCTCCGACAATCGGAGTACCCCATACTCCGATCACTCAGAGCATGCAGTGCTCGCGTTATACGAGTAGGGGAAGTTCCGTTTCGGGACACCGCATGCGCTGGACCCATGGCGCTTCGGGCGCTCCTACACAAGTGTATGAGACGCACGGAAAGTCGCTCAGTGTAGTTGCCAGGCCCCGTAAGGTCTAATGAGCGCAACAACCGTCGACACTGTAACGCGGCTAAGGGGAAGTAAGCTGGCGACAGCGTGGGAGGTCCGGAACCTCTTCCGAGCGCTCTCGAACCACGCTACTCTCTCACTGCGTGATCATTAGACAAAGAAAGAAGTTCATCTTTTGGAATCAATTAAGAGAAAAGTCATTTATTTTCGGTTTAGTGAGGATTTCATTGGTTCAATTATCGAATATAGAATTATTATTGGTCTAAAGAAAAAAAAATAAAGAAGGAATAAAAACAACGGAATCTTAGTTTCAATAAACTGGAGTATTTTGTTCAATCCACCCTTCAAAGTCAGTAAACATTATTTGGAAAAGATCGGACCATTTGTGTCTCTCACATATCAAAAGATCAAGGTAAGAAATTGAGATAAATTTTAATTGGGATCAGATAATTAATGAGATAGAAAGGAGAGAGTAAGAGTGTTGATCGTGGAAGCAAGTCGTGCGAATCATTCATTCCTTACGCATTTGCTTAACAACTGTATAGCTGTTCGTGTACATCAGACTCATAAAAAAACAATATATTTTTGAGGGAGAATTAGCCAAAATCTCCCATAACAAAATTGGAGATCCCACCGAGATTCTTGTGCCGACACGATAAGTTTTATTCTCTCTTGTCCAAATCTTAATTTTTGCATAAATATCTATAAATTAATATATTGAATTAGAATAACTTTCGAATAAAAACTAAATATTACGCGAGTGAATTTGGTCCATTAACAAGAATGAGATAAACGGTTAAAATCAGTGTCCGCGTCCCAAAAGAAAGTTTAAAAATTAAATTAATTGTGAAGTGAAATAATTGAACGCGAAGTGATTAAAAAAAAGAAAATTCTTTAGAAGTAAAATCACGCGAGGTACTCGTAACAAAGGCAAGTGTCGAATTTCAAACTGCGCGCAGCATAGTCGAAAGCGTCGCTTGGGAGCTTGGCGTCGCGTCATCAGAGCCTTTGTGCCGGTCCAACGCGCGTGGGTAGTCAAGGGGGCGGCCATCTTGCGAGCTTCGGTTTTCCCAAATTCGAAATGAATCGTTGCTTTGTTCATGTTCGTTCAGCCTGTCGAGAAGAAAAACATGTTAGGAAAATATTCGAATCGAAAAGAAAGATTATCGAGGATATAAATTTCAAAAGGAGAAATTTTCAAATCTCCAAAAATTGGCTGAAAATAAAGATATATTAGCTAATAACATTCTAATTATTAAAAATTTCGACAAAATTTTTCACAATTTTCTAAAAGGAACAAATTATTATGTGTAAACGGAACCCAAACAATAATAATTAAAACATTTATCACTCTAATATACAACAATACTTCATGAATATATAAAATTTACATAATGCAGCCGACAACAAGTTAGTAAAGCTGTGTCAAATTTAGAGGAAAGGGCCCGTCAGTTTTCCGTAAAGGGAAAGAAAACACAAGTGAACCCAGTATAATTATAATATACATACTTCAATCTGGTCGAATCAAAGCGTCCTTATTACGCAGGTGTTCTGGTGCTGAAATTCGATTTTCACAGCAGAAGTGAAAGTTGACTATTCAGGACCAGGAATGTTCATCCCATTCTATAAAAAGAAAATCAAAATTGGTATCAGAGACTATTAGGAAAGAAAGAGTGAGACTGACAACAAATTGGTAAAGTCACACTCATTGTTTGAAGTAGTGAAAAAAGATAGAATATTAAAACGCACTTTGAAGTACTCGTGCGATTCCCTTTTATTACACAACTATACGCTAAACACTCAAGTTAAAATAAATAGATATGCATAGCACGTGAATATTTTGCAGTGAGTAATGTTAATTTGAAAAATTTGAATTTTTGAAAACAAAGTAAAAGTAGAAGCACGTACATGAAAAGAGATACTCATCCAGTTTATTCGGGCTTGCAACATTGTTGACCATTGCGTAGAACCAAAGAAATCAGAAAGTTGACGTTGACCGTGGAAGTTTGAACCAGAAAATTTAGTTCATTTAATACAAAGCAATGAGTCCTAATGTCATATGAATTATTTAATTTAGATATATTGTCAGGAAAACTTATCTAATTAGCAAGCAGAAACAGGTTGCACGTATTGGGGTAGAGAGTCCTGGGCCCACACTCATATTTCCTGTTTTCACTAATAAACACTGTCCAAAAATCACCGACACAGGTAGAGAACACACTCGCGGACCAACAGATTACACGTGCGCACAATTTTCACCGCGATTTAATAACAATAATCGAAAGGGAAAGTACGCGACGCGGGTGAGGTTAGCCATTACAGCATAGCAACCGACGGCGCGTGTTTGTTCAGAGGTAACGTGGGCGCAGTTGCATGCGTGCGAGCGTGGTTAGTAGGCGCGGCTAGGGACTTTACAACGGTCCGAGACTAGGCGCGCGCAACTGACGCGATCGAGTCGGAGTAGAGTCAAGAAGCAGAGAGAGCGCGCGGCAGCCATTTTGAGCGGGTGCAAAATTCAAATAGTAAAAGCGAAATATCGATATTTTAAGGGTTCTATGACAATAATAATTATTATTAGTTAACTTAGATGTAAAATAGGGTTCATTTAACCTTTCCTATAAATAAATAAATAATTTTTTTTTCTCTTTTCCTTCTCTTTATTATCTTATTAAGGAAGCTTTATGCTCTACGGAATAATAATTAACGATTTAGAGTTTAATTAATTAAATATTAAGGGGACATTGAATTCTTTGTTTTCATAAAAAAGGACTCAATATTAAGAATTTCTTCTGTTTAGGGATAATAGTTTTGATTCGGGTTATAATGAGCTGACTATCGTACTCTCGTTATGTCTCTCTCCCTCAGCACAACACATGTATATACATATGTATAAATATATATTATGTACATTCTTTCAGCGGCAAGGTAAGTGAGAGAGCAGAAGACCCAGCGTGCGAACACAGAGAGAGAGAGAGAGAGAGAGAGCCACGCGCGTGCCGCGAGAGGGAGAGTGGGAGAAAGCCCACGCTGGTTTCGCCGCTGCGTCCCGCGCGAGACAAGTACGATTCGTTCCGCCGAAGAGTACAGTCGAACGGTTTCACTTTTTTTCCTTGGATTGGGAACCCTCGTAGACTTCGCGTGCGAGAAACCCGCAAGATTGCCTCTAGCAAGCTGTATCCTTGTGTGTCGCCGGTGTTATCGCTCTGAGTGCAAATTCACGCCGCGTGTTCGTTACGAGCTGAGCGATTGCTGCCGCTCGTCTTCCCGCCGTAGCCGGACGCACACCCAAGGCCACGAGGCATCTACTCTGCTGCTCAGCGAGGGCCCCGGTCACCCGCTTGCGCCGTTCAAGACGAGCCACGAGGCATCCGAGCGAGACAGCACGGAAGTGAATGTAAGTACCTGCTCGATCATTGATCTCTCTCTCTCTCTCTCTCTCTCTCTCTCTCTCTCTCTCTCTCTCTCTCTCTCTCTCTCTCTCTCTCTCTCTGCATTAGGCTTCGCTTTGTCTCTCTCTTGCCTCGTGCCGCTACTGTATTTGGCTGTTTTTACAATACACAAACATAAGTCTGAACTTCATCTGCTCTTTGTGATTTTACGCCTGACTCTCTGCCTTTTCCCCGCGCTCACCCCTATCGGATATGCGTTTACTTCATTCGCGATTAAGCTACGCAGCATAAGCACTCACGACGCCTCCGCGGGCTCACGTGCTCAAGGACGAGCACGTACAGCATACTGCGCTACGGCCAGGCTTCGTATAGCCTTCAAGAAGCCTGCTACGAGCTGCTGCATCAATTCCTCTCGATACTCTGTTATACTCGTTACTGATCCTTTATACACGGTTGTAAGCACCGTTATAGGGTTTTTCCTCAACTAATTAATTATTTTTCGCACTTAATTATTTTCAAACATCCTAACGATTGCCTAGATTATCAATTTTGTATCTTTTATCGCGTTTACTTAACTCTTTTATCGACTGACGCCTTACATGCAATTTACATAGAGATTTCGAAACTTCGTTAAATCATTAATTTTTTTTTGCTAGACTTAATATCACGTACCGAAACTTAATGACTTAATTTAATTTGACTAACCAACTTTTATAATTATTTTCGAATAAACAATTAAATTTTGTTGATACTTTATAGAATGTTAAGAATTTTAATTTGAACCTAGGTTAATTAAGAGCATTTAACTCTTGAATACTAGTTTTTTTTTTGGGTGGGGGTTTTGGAATTTAATTATTAAAACACACTTATTTAATTTCCATTTAGAATGTAAGAAGCAAGCAAAGTTTATAACAATTAAAAAAAAATTTGTTTTTAGTCACTTTTTGGAACTTTTATTCCTACTTGCGTGAATTATCCTTGAAATAATTATTTTTGCCCCTTTTATGAACATTACGTACCCATTTTACACCACTTTACAAATTCTTGTTTGCGAGACACGACACTTTAATAGTTTCTTTTTGTTGTTTTGGTCCATACCTTTTGCATGTTTCCAAGGCACAAAATTTTTAAATTTTGATTTTTGAATTTAGAAACAAACTTCTTGAAATAAAGATACAGTGGCGACAAGTGAAAGCGGAGGCATAAATTAGAAGAGAAAAAGAAAACTAAAGTGACTGAAAGCATATTAAAAAACTCAAAGTATCATAAGAGTGCAAGAAAATCAATCGACGACACAAGTGATTATCTAGATTACCTAGAAGGGATAGAGTACCTATTCGAGATGACAGGAAACGCCTCAAACAATGATAATTCAGCCAGTGGAGGAGTACCAGACGCGAGTATGCTATTAATGAGCACCATGGCTAACAGCTTTGCACTCATGAATTGCATAAGCGGCATTCCAAGTTTTGATGGAAAAAAGAATCTTCGAGACTACATACAAGACTTGAGGAACGCCAGCGAATTAGTCAGTGACCCCATTAAGCCTCAATTCTTACAACACGCCCTACACAAAATAACGGGATCAGCAAAGAAAAGTTTAAACAACAAAACAATAAAAAGTGTAGAAGATTTAATACAACATTTAAAGCAAAGATTTGGACCCGGAAGAAAATTCAGTTACTATAATAATAAAATACAGAACGTGAGGATGAGAGAACAAGACACAATAGGCGATTTTTATCATGAAATAAACATGCTCCTGAGTAGTGCTAAAAACGCATTGAAGGAAGAAAAAGGAGAAAGTTTTAAAAATGAAATGATGGCACCATTGGAAACCTTAGCAGTGGATATATTTATTAAAGGTTTACCTGCAAATTTGGCTGAACGAGTGGACTACAGTAAACCCAATGATTTACGAGAAGCTTATGAAGAAGCAGTGAGACTAGAAACCAGAATGGAAGCAAACATAATTCCAGATTCAAGACCATACAGAGGTAGAGACCGATACTATAATAATCAAAAGAAATGTCGATATTGTAACATACCGGGTCACACCTACGTTGAATGTTTCTCGTTGGAAAACGCGATAAATAACGGACGTCTCAAAAAAAAAAATTGAACAGCTAGCGTCAGCACCCGTTGCCGCTGCTCAGCCAGTAGTATATAC
>QLYP01000082.1:356194-390275 GCA_016647725.1 Nasonia giraulti
ACTGCAGACAAAGAGAGGATATCGACAGAATCCGAAAACTCTGGAAACCCAAGAGAAAGAAAACGACGAATCGTAGTTTACACCGAGAGCACGGATCCAAACAACTCTTCAGATGACGAATGGCAACCCAAGGCAGGGACGAGGATTGGTAAAAAGAGAGTATACAAGAAGGTACATAGCGAGAAAACAGGGAAAATATACCCTACATGCTACAAATTATCCGACCCACGTGAAACATCCGAGCCGATTCTTAGTCAAGCGGATCCGAACAAGGCCTTGGGAAAACTCTGCAAGGAAGAGAATATGAGACTTGGAGTACAAGCCACAAGTACACCGCAAACTTAGGGAACGAATTACAACGACGACCCTAAAAGACCCGTACAAAAGCAGACCCTTAACAGAAGTCCGCCAAAATTTCACAGAAATGACATGGAACTCAGCGAAGACAGCAACAGTAGCTTAGGAAGCGACGCCGAAGATGAACCTTTAAGAGCTGATCAAGGAGAGCGAGAACAAGAGGTAGAAAGAACACACAACCTCAGGGAAAAGGAGCCTCCACTTAATCGCCACGACTTATCACAGTCACTAACGCCGAGGCGGATACCAAACAGTAGCAATAGCCATGAAACATCAAGGCCAATTCCTCAGAAAACAAATAGCGAGTCGAGTAACGTAGGCCTCAGTAATAAACCAACGAGCGCAGAATCACCTATAGCAAACCGCCGGCAGACATTGCTCGGCAAGGCGAATAAATTTCGAACTCGCCTCACCGTAGACTTAGAGGAGATAAGTAAACAAGATAAGTCAGGAGTTCTAATCAAAATATGGGAAAACGGAGCGCAAAGTGGCAACGAGATACCCGACGGAATGAGAGACAGCAATAGAAATCCAAGCGCAGAAACACCATACGAAAGTATAGACTCCCCACAGCCTATCCTAACCACACATATTCCCTTAGCTCTAAACAACAGTCACCCTAGCACTCCAAAACGCACTCTTCCCATCTACAGACCAAGGGAAGATTTTTATCATATTGCACCGCAAATAGACGAGCAAGCCAACAAAAAACCCTTACCTGAGAACAACGCTTCAGACGCATCCAGAGGAGACATCGATGTACGCCTCCATGACAGGAGCAAACACGATAATACTAATCCCATAATGGGAGGAAGCCGCGATGGGTCCGAAAAGCCAATGGAGGGCTCGTTTAACGATCAACCAGCAACCGATCAAACGGCAGCAACTACGGGCACGCCACCCAGGACTCAGCCAACCCCGACACCATACACAGGAACTGACTTGGATGCAATGGCCCGACGGTATTGCGTGTACTCACAGCGTGAAGATTGTGCGGAACCATCCAAACGGTTGATGCACGACAGAAACACCCATGGAGCCACCGGGAAACTGCCTGTTCAACAATAAAAATCTTAAGTCTACAAATGATACCGAGTCAACTGAGATATAAACTCTTGTGCAGCCCACATGTGGAAACCTGTGGTGATCCAGAAGAGGCACACCGCATCTTACTATCAGAAGTCGAGTACGGAGACGCGGATTGCATATACGTATTCTCGAGGGAGTTCGGATACAACGTGTGTGTACATTTCCAAGCAAATAGCCGAAATAATTACTGTCATTTCAATCTAAACGGGGGTAAAGAATGTATACACTTACACCTAGCGGGCAATCACTTCACGCCGTATATCATAACAGAAGATGAATCCGACGAAGAATCAGAATCTGAATCAGAGCAGGAAGAACAACCGACTAACTTCCAAAGAAACCCTCAAGTAAGAGAAGCCATGGCACGCTATTTAATAGCTGAAGCGCGACCAGGACAAGATTCACCAGAGTGGATGAGAGACCCTAATGATAAGGAGCTATTGACTGGGGTACAGAGCCTGAATGATCACCCGTTTGCGTATAAATGCAACCTTGCGTATATTTTGGCAGAAGACATGATCCTCAACACCGAAGTACTAAACGCCCCGATAGAAAGACGCTACATACACGCAGAAGAGCTCTTAGCAACACAACGTTTTGTAGGCGAAATCATCGTAACAAAATACATGGAGACGTACATGTTCGGAATCGTTTTAAAGGAACACCTACACGACAAACCCTTAAGACCAGATATTGCTGGATGTATAAAAACACTGCAGTCACTGACTGAAAAATACGGAATAACAACGTTTGGCTTTATCAGAGATTTGGGAATAATTACGCTCGTAGACTGGGAACACGTAATTGAACAATGTAACAATACCTTTAAAGGAAAATCCATATCAATCGTCCTGTTTAAAAATAACCTACCAATGCCAAAGGTCGAGGACAGATACAGACTCATTAAAGAATATCACGAGTCATCAATCGGCGGTCATAAAGGAACGAACAAAACATATAACAGAATAGCCGGCGAATGCTATTGGCGAAACATGCAAGCAGACGTTAGACAGTTTGTTCGAGGATGCGCAGGGTGCCAAGAAAAGAAACTGGTGCGAGTAAAAACAAAGCTGCCAATGCTTATCACGGATACCCAGAGTAAATAAATACTCAACAACCGCGTACTATCCCCAGTCCAACGGCGGAATAGAACGAATGCATCACACACTTAAAGAGTACATTAAAATGTATATCAAGGACAACAATAATTGGGATGAAGTAGTGCCATTAGCACAGCACGCATATAACTCTACGGAACACGACGGACTAGGATACTCACCACACGAATTAGTTTTTGGCCGAGGCGCACGCACACCGTCAAGTTTCCCACCACGGGAGCACTGACAAACGTACGACGACTATCTTGCTGACACAACAGAAGCTTACGCTCAACTTAGAACGATGGCAGCGATGAATCTAGTACAATCAAAACACCGCTCGAAATACTACTACGACAGGAAATTAAACATGCAACACTTTAGATAAGGAGAAATGGTCTATGTTCTCAAGGAGCCCAAAGTCGGCCAATTTAAACCCTAATATAAGGGCCCGTGCGAAATTATAGATATTAACTACTCAACACACAACGCGAAGATGCAAAAAGGGGATAAAACACGGATAGTAAATATAAATAAGCTTAAACGATATATACCGGAAATCGAACAGGAAGAGGGTACAAAATAAGTATAAATTAAAAAAAATAACATTAAAATTGAACAAAAAAATAAATAATACTAAGGTAAAAGGGAATAAAATAATAAACAATTAATATCAGAATAAAATAATAAAATCATTATATGAGAATAGTAAGATAAAGGAATACAAAACTAGAAACGTTTAAATTAAACAATAGACATTTAAGGCAATAATTACATTGAATTAATAATGGATAAACGGTAAGAAAAGCTCGAACATCTAGCGACCCGCGGACGCCGCATAAAATAAAGGAACATTTAATCGAACATCTAGCGACCTCCGGACGCCGCAAGGCTCGAACGGCTCAGAAAAACAAGTATAGGAAAATTATACTAATATAAATCAATAAATAAACAAGACTTAACGAGAAAACTAGCAGGAGATGACGCTTGGATCAAGACTAGGGTTTAAATAAATAATCACTGGAATCCCCAGTAAAACCATATATATTAATCATATACAAATCACAAGAAATTCACCACGGAAGAATGGGATAACGATCATCGGAATCCTCGGAGGCGCGCCAGTCAATAGATCGACGGGTCCCAGGCGACAGAGGCCGCGGACGATAAGAACAGAAGTCACTATGACTAGACCAGGCATCGGCAGCTGGCCCCTCAGGGCAACCTAAGTAATGATGGCGGCAAGGGAAGCGCATTCTGAACTCGATTCCTTGAAGCAGACGGTTCCTCCAGACCGGCACAGATCCCCGACATACAGGGCAAACCCTATAACGGGATAGGCAGCTATCACACACGGCGTGACCATTATCGCACTGCCGAAAGTTTGGATAGATAAAATCATCACAGATAGGACAAGTGAATAAATCACGAAGCAGAGCATCTGCTTCGTCAGAGTTCTCAGCCGGAAGAGCCGGGGAAGTCGACTGAGCGACAGCTAGCTCGCCTGACTCAGCAACTGCAACGCTTCCGGAAACGTCATCCGAAACACCGTCCTCATCCGAAACCAGGAACAGATTCCCCAATAGATCGTCCTGCACATAAGAAGTTGGGCTAGAAGGCTGTGCCAAAGGCTGATTGTCCCAAGGCGAAGTAAGCGGTGTGATACCGACCCAAGTATCAACGGGGTCTGGGTCAGGCCACGCAGGGACTAGCAGCCTACCAGACTCATAAGGAATTCGGGAACTTGGTCGAACCTGCAATAAGGACAGGGTTTATATAGAAAAAAAAAAGTAAGAGGAGCGCAAACAGAAGTTAACTCGCCCAAACAGTGACAGAAGATGCATAAAAAAAATACGCATGAAGAGACTGTCAGAATCGCTATCAGTTACAATTCGACGATTGACAGAACGTGCCGCCGACTCAGAAGAAACATCTAATATAGGCGAAGGTGACCCACGGACGAGAGTATCCGCGGGAGAAAAGGATCAATGTGGCGCATAAAATATGGAGCCTGAAACCCACGTTTTCATAGCACATTCAACAAAAACAATAGTAAAAATGTTCTAATTTGTGAAATATTCCACCAAAAAGCATGTACAACTCATGATAGGACATATTATTGACAATGCTGACGGAATTCCAAAATAAAAAATGGCGGAATCAACATGGTGGACATTATACCTCCACCAAACCCATTTTACCGCAACAAATGATTTTAGATCAGTTTAAAGTATCGATATGGGAGTTTTCAGGGACACTGAACGGCCATCGTAGCAACAAGCGAAAGGTAGTGAAGCACAAAATCAAGACACAATAGACACAGAATCGAGAAAAACGCGAGGAAAATAAAAGTGCAAACCCGACATAATTCCCTACCTCTACACGAGATCGTATCTCACGAAATCTGAGCGCCAGAAGACAACACACACAGCAGTCATGAAGAAACGGATAAGCGACGAAAGCCTTATCACGGCTAAAACTAGATTCAAATAACTATTTACTAAACATTAGAACCCTTGGCTAATTAAAGGAACCCCATAAGGGAACGTCCCATAAAGCCCCTCATCTAGCCATATATAGCCTAATAAATTAAACAAATAAATGAAATTCAACGGAAATCTAGATATTAATATTACTAACCCACAAGTGGATGACATAACAACAATAACAATCTAACACAGTATATAATAGTCATCACGGCGCTATCACACCGTGAAAATGCAACTACAAGACACAGCTCTTACAGGTGCGCGGCATTCAAGGAAACCAATGGAGGAATCACCATACAGGCCATCAACCATAACCCAGGGCTATTGGTTGAGAAACTAAACCCATTGGCAACCTCCAGCACATCATGGAAAACGATACAACACATAAATCTTGAGGCATTCTTCTCTAGATGGAACAAGCTATTAATGAGCTTGGGTATATTAAAAACATTCTGCGAGCAAATAAACACAGCATGTCGGTACGAGAAGCAGCTGGCTAAAATACGTCAGCAAATCGAAGAGACTGCGAGGAACGCTGACAAAGTAAAAGAGCTACTGCAAGGTCACGAAACAACACAGAAACCGAGAATCAAAAGAGCCTGGTTCTCAGCGGTAGGAAAAATTAGTCGCACCATATTCTGAACCCTAGATGAGGAAGCCGGAGAAGAAATCCAGCAACTAATCAGCATAACAGCCAACGATACGAGACAACTAGCTAAATTACTAGCAAACCAGACCGAACTCGTACATACAGAATTCTGCATTCTGCATGAAAAAGCCAATGATCTAGACAAGGCCATGGACGAGCTGATAGCGAATCAAGCAATCCTACGGAAACAAGAGGAAATCGAGGAAGCCTTAAACTTACTGGAAAACAACGTAATACAATACGAACTAGATACGGAAATCCTTGCAGACGCTGTACTCTTTGTAACCCAAGGAATTGTACACCCATGCTTCGTCACACCAGAACAAATAGAGAAATTAGAAGCCCTCGCTAAAGAATCGGTAGCTGACTCGCGATTTCCATTCATGGAAACAGACATGCCCATTACGGAATTAATTAAAATATCCGACGTCTCAATACTGTTCCAAGACATGCATTTAGTGTACTATATAAGGATACCATTGCTGGACTACGGCGATTACGACCTATATAAAGCATCTTCCCTACCGATCAAACAAAAATCACTGAACACATCAGACACGTTTGCCTACATTTGGCCAGAAACAGAATATTTTGATCTAGACCAGGGATCGAACGCCTATATCCCTATCTCCTTGGATGCACTGAACAAATGCAAGAAACTTAATAAATTATACATATGTGGGAACACAGAGCCATTTCACGAAATTAACGACCGCATGAGCTGCGAAATTCAGATCAGTACCGGCACACTCCGAACACTTGGGTATTCTCTACGAATAAAAAAGAGAGACTATTCTCTAGCTGCAAACGACTGACAGACAACACGATAGACATCGACGGCGTAGGCATACTGCGCCTGCCGTATGGTTGCACCGCACACACGAACACAGTACGACTCGTAGCGTCGCGCGAAGTACGCGTTAACTATTTGACGGTACTATTTAACGAAACGGAATTGAATATAGGCTCGTGGATAAACAGAACGGACAACACATCGTTAGCCTTCATCAAAGACACGCTAGAGAAAGAAGGGACGGCAAAGCCCTCAAACTTTAGAAGGAATATGTTCTCGCGTTCGTTAAAAACGGGAAAGGATTTTCGCGATATCATTGACAAGGCAAAAAGGCTAGGTGAATATAAAGATATCTACGGTAGATTCTCGTCCCTTCAGTCACCGGTGACTTACTCAGGAACTGTCATACTCAAGTTTGTCATAATAGTAGTAATCATGTGGAAAGTTCTCACAAAAAGAGGGGCCCCGCTACTAAACCGCGATAGATTGATTTCAGGACACAACATCCATGCGCAGCTCGGCACAGAGCACCCACAGGTGTATGAGGCCAGACAACCGGAGATGGCGAACCAGGGTCTTCCATACTACCTGCCGATGCAATAAGCAGGCCTCAGTCTCCCGAACCTACAGCAGCTGGCCGCAGCCAATGGGATGCTTCTTCAGCCAGCCCTGATGCCAAGGGACTCAAGGTTGAATCTACAAATGATTAGCGCCAGGAACAACGAAGAATCAAGACGCAACATAAGTTTAAGCGAGAGCATATTTTAAGAAACTGAAATGAAAGAGAGATTCACTAGGTAATTATATTGTATAATAGGATTACGCGAACACAGCCAACGGCTCACTACACTACACACATTTATGTAACAATTACACGTTAGAGAAACAAAAAAAATTGTCAACCGCTCGATCAACCTTAGCAAAATTGTGTGACCGGAGAAAATCGCGTATTATCTTAGAACTTTAACAAGGGCATTAGGGAAATAGCATGTAAATCTTAGTCTAACCTAGCATATTTTGTATGGAACTAGACTCACTTACCTTTATCTTGATTCGGGACTAGATTATACCATAAGGACTTAGAGTAAAAGGGAATCTATATGAGAAAATCTCAAATTTTTTTTCTTAACGTGGAATTTTATTTGCATAGTTTTAGTTGGCGGGCGAGGGCGCCCGGTAGCGACCGCAAGGACGTGTCATGTGTGAATACTCACACGTATATAGCGTTGCTAGTTATAATGCAATCGACGCATAAGTCACCAAATACGCCTCACCCCGAAGCCCGTTTCTTTCGACTCAGCATAACCTCCCTTCCACGATTTCGGATGATCGCGCGGGTAGGAATCACACCACCCGAAGAGTCTATAAAAGGGAGTGCATGCGGGCGCTCGCTCTCGATTCCGCCACCCACGATCCAGCACTAGACAGGTAGTTTTGACTCAGAGACGGCAGATAGGACCATACACTTAGAACGCACATTCTCCGAGATCACCTTAACACGCGTTCTCTCTTTCATACAATCAGTTCATTGTGAATTACGATTAATAAACAGACACATTCACCGATAATCTCTCGTGTTCATTCATCACCCCGGTATTTTCGCAGAAACCGTGAGCTTAACACCTCACGGAGAACAAAACCATCGACCCTCACACGTAACAATATTTATAAAATTAAATTTTATGAACTGTCACTAACTCATATCTAAATTTGCAGGATGAATAAATTAAATAAAATTTTAATCATAATTTTTAATATAATAATAATGACCCGAAGTCAACCCCCTATCAAATAGACCCATTGAACCCGAATCCTGGCATCTAATTCGAAAGAGTGGACGTCATGAGGACTAAAAGAGCTGACTGGAAAATTCAAATCTACATCTACGTAGATGAATTCATGCAGACACATGCACCATTGGAGTCATACAAGGCCGTCTATAATAGCTGTTTGATGCGAATCGAAGAGACCAAATCCAAACATGCACTAGGACTAGATCTCATAAAGTTGAAGGACCAAAGCTTGAAAGAAGTGCAAAAGCAAATAAACAAAACCATTAAAACAATGACACACCAATCGCATCCAACAGTGAGTAACCCCAGAAGTATTCGAGTGAAAAGAATAGCACCCCTAGGAATAATAGGCTCAATAAGCAAGAGCTTATTCGGCCTAGTCATCTCTGATAACGTGGACAACATTAACAAGACACGTTATTTCAGGACCAAACGAAAATCGTGCACATAGTGGACCAAAATGCGCACATAGTCTCAGCGCAATTTAAAGAACTATATAATATAACCAAAAACCACCAGAAAGTGCTCCAAGGATTCGAAGCAAGCTTAACCAAAACAGTGAACAAAATGATAAAAGAAGAAGATGGACTAAAACATCTAATAGAAATAACCGTATATGTGAGAGGCCTAGAGTCAACACTGGAACACTTAATAAAAAGCAACGAGAAGGTCTTAAAAGTACTCAGATACCAGAAAGAACGAAAGATCCATCCGGAACTTATAACAACAAGCATGCTACATCAAATTATGACGGACGTAAAAAGAACCAGCGAAAATCTGGACTTTGCCATACCCACAGAACACTTGAGAATAGAAGAAATAACCAAAATATCAGAAGTCGACGCAATCCATCAAGATAGAAGGACCATTGCCGTGATACACGTACCCCTAGTGGACAAAGAACCATATCAAATCTACCGACTACATTCGGTGGCAGTGCCACAAAACGAGCAAAATCAAACAACGGAGATAATGTTCGTGAAACCATCGCACAAATATCTGGCAGTAAATTCTAATCAAGAAAAATACGTTAAATTCAATGCAGAACCCACAATCACATGTACCAAAACGCATTATGCCCTCATATGCCCAATACTTGGTCCACTTGAGAACACACCAACATCAAAGGACTGTGAAGTAACAATGCTATTGAACCCCAATACGGCAGCACTACAAACTTGTGATATAAGATATGGAACCAGTGCAAAAACCCAATGGAAATATTTAGAAAATAACCAATCCTGGCTATACTCAGTTGTCAAACCAGAACAAATGAGAATTTCATGCACGAACCAAGGAGACAAAAGTAAAACTGGAGAAAGCTGGAATAATACGACTCTCACCAACGTGCGTTGCAAGGACCACAGACAGCATGATATTCGGACAAGAAACCAAATCCAGTCGGACCACATATTTATATAAACCCGAAATTGACCTAAAAATACATGATATGTACCCCATTCTCAATGAAAAGGACCAGAAACCAAACCGTAATACACCTCAAAGCATCGAAATAATTGGATCTAAATCTGATTTTAACCAAGCCAAATCCTTAAAACAAATGATAGAAAAATTAAGTGAATTAAAAGAACATAAAAGACGCGAATACAAAACAAACACCCTTATATATAGTGGTCTAACCTTCCAACTGGTTATGATTGCAGGTATCATAGCATTAATAATGAGAATGAAGTGTGGAATGATTATACCCTGCCCAAAGTTAAATAAGCAAACATTTAAAGTACCACAAACTAACGAACCAAAACGCGACAACTCCATAACTGAAACAAGCCTAACAGAAACTCCTAGTACTTCTAAAACAAAAAACAATAAATCAAATAAATCCAAATCGCTCATAATAGAGACCCAATTTAAAAATGAAGCAGAATGCGATTATTAACACACCCCTATATACGGACCAAGCTTTAACAATACATAACCTAAAACACAAAAAAAAGTATATTTGCAGAGAGTAACAAGATGACCACGGCAGCTACGAGTATATCAATATTCTGCGGCATACAAGTACTAATCTGGACCGTTGTGCGAGAATTTGAATAAGTTGGGAAACCACGGTACATTTTTACCGAAAAACATCGAACAGACCCCGGAAGCAAAAAAATAAATATAACTTATGATACAATAAGCCAGAGACTTGAAAACCATACTCATAAGAGAAAATAAGTTCAGAAGACCAGCTAGAGCAGTATCAGTACCGATAAGAAGGACCCTACCCAATAAAAACATCCCTACACCAGCAAAAAGAAACCCCCCAAAGCGAAGTATCAGTAGTAACCAACACACAGCAAACAAGAGAAATTACTAAATATAGGCTATTTTGCATTTTACCCTAGCAAGGCATCGACAAAGAAAAAGATGAGAACTTTTTCCAGCACTTTGCGAAGTTTGGAAGAATGGTATATTATGAGACCATACGAGACAAAAAGGGACGTTTATCATACGGATACGTTCAATAATTTAAAAATCTGACGCAGAAACAGCAAGGAAAAATAGTGACCCAATATACAAGGCAACCTTTGCTGAACCTAGAAAGAGAAAACAAAGCGAAAATAGAATAGACGAGAAATTCCACCCATACTGCAAAAGAAACATTGACGTGAACTTGTATGAATTGCATGACCAAATTTGCAAGAAACAATCTAAATGGACTAGTTGCAAGAATCTCACGGCAACTTCTTCCACCGGAACAGTATCTCCTCAGCATGTTCCCATGCTAACTAAAATCAGAAAGGAGGTTAAACCGGAAATAATTCAACAAGAAGTACCAACGATAAGCAACATCGTAGAACCAAAACTACCAAAACTATCAAAGTTACCAGAGATGTCAACACCAAGTGACGCCATAGAAGTCGAACCAGAACGAGACACCACCATAAATAAAGAAAAACG
Organism: Nasonia giraulti; assembly: GCA_016647725.1. Lineage (NCBI taxonomy): Eukaryota > Metazoa > Arthropoda > Insecta > Hymenoptera > Pteromalidae > Nasonia > Nasonia giraulti. The sequence continues at coordinate 367,372 of QLYP01000082.1, forward strand.
TTTAATTTTTGAACTGGACCCAACTAACTCATACTTTGTAACTCGCGTTGAAAATAAAAATACCCCTAAAAATGTTTTAGAAAAAATGGATGTAGATGAATACTCTAAAGAATAAAATAAAGTAAAAACCTCATTGCAACCAAAAATATTTCTCCTCCTATCATGAACCTAATTAACAAACTAACCGCACATACAAAAACGCACAAACACAACACAAGCATTAAACAAACACAGAAATAGAAAAGGGAACATTAATGATGACAATGTGTGAGTCACAAATGACCACATTAACTGAAATGTCCCGGTTAATTCTATCAACTAAGGTTTAAAAAGTTCACTCACACAACTCACGTAAACATACAATATTTTATCTCCACATACTTGGACGTAGTCCGCTTCTGCATAGCTTTGAACCACATGTAATAATATCCTTTAAATCAAGTTGAAACCTAACTCACATAACCCACTAAAACATAAAATGTTCTGTCACCACATACGTGAACGTAGAATTTCTCTTTTCCTTTATTCAACTCACATTCAGACACGAAACGTTGTTGTCTAAACCTCCCGCTCGCTAAATAGAGCAATCAAGGAAATAGGTGAATAAGGCCCATTTTCTCTTGCTGTTAGTGAACCTGTTCTGCTACGTCTCTTGAATTTATTTTCTTTCTCATAACTCAACCTAAAATCCACACACACAGACACGAATAAAAGATAAATGATGACCAGCGTTTTCGCAGGACTGATATCTTTCATAAATACAAATTAATACACTCAAACAACAAAGCTTAACCCACACCACCCAACCCCTATAACCAAATTTCCACAAATAACCAACTAAGACCAAATAAAAATAAAAAGAAACCAACATCATCAAACCCCATAATAATAAATGGACAAAAAACTAGGAACCCCTAAAAATAAATAAATTGCATGACCAAATATGCTACACAATATCATACAATGATACCTTTTGTCTTTCATTTTCTCTTTGTTGCAGGAAAATGGATCAAAACAAAGTGGACGTCTTAGACATCACGGACATGGGCAATTCAAGAGTCTTTATAAAATTCAGAGGACAAAAGGAACACGCCATGAATAACTTCATGACACATGGACCATGTGTCATTGCATTCTCACCGACAGCCACACCACAACAATATATAGCAAATATCGAATACGCAAACGAGGAAAACAAGAATAAAGTCATCAAAGCAAATACCAAGTCAAAGTCCCAATCCATAATAGAGAAAATGGGGTACATAGAAGGCAAAGGTTTAGGAAAAGAACTACAAGGCAGAATGGATCCAGTAAGAGCGGTACCAAATGAACACAGACAGGGCTTAGGTTCTACCGCCCTAGACTATTATTCAGACTACAATGATACAAATTTTGTCACTGAACAAAACCTAGGACCACCAGTCATCACAGAAGAACCAGGAGAAATAATAAGAGTAAACAGGATAAATGAGACTTTTATTCAATCACAACAAACACAAATTCTTCCACTTACGGGACCACGTATCACAAATTAATGGTATCACAATTGTTTCTCGGGGACGAGAAACGTTCTCAAGGGAGGGAGGATGTTACGTGACAACTTTCCCGATCTCGCATTATAATTTCAAAGTTAGGATCGAGAAAGTTCCACACGTAAAAAGGTACAGCGAGACTCAAGGCCACAAAAGTATCAAGTGGCTAAGAATCTCACTGAACTAAACAACTTCCCCGCCAACGGCTAGAGGCACGTGCGGAGCTACGTTGCAGTTTCGGCGCGCAACTAGTTGCCAGGCCCCGTATGGTCTAATGAGTTCAACAAGCGTCGACACTGCAACGGGGCTAAGGGGAAGTAAGCTGGCGACAGCGTGGGAGGTCCGGAACCTCTTCCGAGCGCTCTCGAACCACGCTGCTCTCTTACTCCGTGATCGGGCGACGAAGCCGGCGGACCATTAAGAATTCATCCAAGAGTTTTAGATTTTTGTAGAGTCAATTAGACAAAGAAAGAAGTTCATCTTTTGGAATCAATTAAGAGAAAAGTCATTTATTTTCGGTTTAGTGAGGATTTCATTGGTTCAATTATCGAATATAGAATTGTTATTGGTCAAAAGAAAAAAAAAAATAAAGAAGGAATAAAAACAACGGAATCTTGGTTTCAATAAACTGGAGTATTTTGTTCTATCCACCCTTCAAAGTCACTAAACATTATTTGGAAAAGATCGGACCATTTGTGTCTCTCACATATCAAAAGATCAAGGTAAGAAATTGAGATAAATTTTAATTGGGATCACATAATTAATGAGATAATCAATGAATCATTCATTCCTTACGCATTTGCTTAACAACTGTATAGCTGTTCGTGTACATCAGACTCATAAAAAAACAAATAATATATTTTTGAGGGAGAATTAACCAAAATCGCCCATAACAATTTATAAAATTAAAAAATTTTGTAATAAATTGTATATTTTGACATGAGAGCGCAAAAGTTAATTAAACACAAGGTTAAAATCAACTTTTTGCATGGGTATCAAACGTTATTTTTTCGATACAGGTGGCGAAAAATGTGTTTGAACGAACGCGGAGCGTGCGTTAAAGTGCATTTTACACACACTGTTTTGAAAAATATTTTAAATACTGACTCATTTAATAGTTTAAATAAGTATTAAATAAAATGATAATTCAATTAATTGATTTTCATGTAAGGATATAAAATTTGATTTTATATAAAAATACATAATTTTTTATACTTATATTGATTCCTAGGGGAAAAAAAATTATGGATATAACAGTTTCTATCTGAAGATTTTAGACTAAAACAGAGAATAATTGAACATAACAGAAATTTTTAGCAGAAGAATGTCGCTTCGAGGCGCGAAACTACAGCACTGCTTGGCTGCGTGGCTATGGTGCGCGTACGGGGAGCGGGGCTAGACCGTTGTTTCGTTCGTTCTACGGCGGAACTGGCGCGTCATTTCCAATTGCATCATCGCTTTCTGCTGGCTAATGAGATCGCGCATGGGTTTACCCGCTCGATACCGCAAGAAGCACCAGGTCAGGACTAAGGCGACGATGACGACGCCGATCAAGGTCCAGGACGAGTAGCCGATCGACCATGCGTAGTCACTGAGGTTTCGCAACTCGAAAGCTGTCGCTGTCTTATACGCGATTTCGCGAGCTTTAGCTGTAATATCGCGTAGGCCTGCCCCGGCCTTCAAATATTCCATTTCCGTGGGCACTTTCGGCGCGAACCTTTGCTTCGTTTTCAATCCCTAACTGCGACATGTTGAACTGCAACGACTCGAAAGAGAATGCGTTCACTTTTTGGGTAAAATTGTGCGAAGCGAAGAGGCGAGCGGTGGCTGTGGGGGCCGAGTAGCCGTCACGTAACTCAAGTATACCTGTGCCCGAAATTTGCGACGTGATTTGCTTGGCGCGAGTGCATTGGATAAATATATCCTCTGCCCGCCTTGCCGCGTACACCCAAGTGTTGGCTTTATGCAGCCTCAACCAAAAAGTGTCCCTTAAGTGCTTAATTTTTACGTCGCATACGCCCGGATTCTCTATAGCCCGACCGGACGCGATTCTTACCTCGCATGCTGCGTTGTCGCGCACGTCGCGCACCGGTTCTGGGTCGACCGCGATCAACGTGACAAACAACTCCCGTAAATTTGGCACTTCCTGCGTTGGGATCGGGATATATGTTCGATTAGATGTACTCACCGCGAAGTACGTGTGAGCAGCGGCCATGTCAGAAATGTTTAGAATATTTTGAACAGCGGGCACGGGCGAGGCTTTGAACAGGATAAATTTCTCCATGTCGATTAAGGGGATCGCGACGTGGTAAACTAGGTACCCGTTCGCGAATAATACCGAAATTTTCGATACTTTCATAATCGGGATCGCCGCTGATTCGTCCGGGGAAAGGGGGAATCTCGCGTGCAATACCGTGTCCTGCACTGTTTTTGCCGAATGGACGATCGTTTCGGGGGACATGATCCGCGGGTGGACCAGACCTATGACCGAGAACAAGATCGCGTCCGTGATGATCTCCGTGTCCAATTTAAACTGGGCCAAACCGTTTCTAATCTCTAGTTCAGTATCGAGATTATCTAGTTCGATTAGGTTAAAACTTGTTCTGTTCGCTAACACGGCAGTTGCTGCATCTAGCTTACGCATTTTCTCGTTCAACTCCGAAAACTCGTGCTCGACGATTTCCGTTTGGTTAGCTAAAAGCGAGGCCGTGCGGCGGTTGTTCTCGGCGATGGACTTAACCGCCTCTTGGACCTCGATTAGATCGGCTTCGGGCAGCATCCCGTATAGCCATCTATGGAATGAGCCAATAACGGGCAAAACGGCGCGCCGAGACCTCTGCGTCCCTATGCCGTTGCCGTGGATAAGTATTACGTCTCTTACCCGGTCGGCCTGGCGGGTGGCGACCTTGGCTTCCTCAATTAGGCCTGCCGAATCGCAACGCGGTCTGCACGCGAGAGCCGCGGTTGTGATTTTACGCACCAACTTGGAACCTGTCAGAATATACGGTCGCAAATCGACCTTTTCGATCAACTTCCAGTTGGTGCTGGATGTCGCCAACGGCGCAATCTTTTCCGTAATCAACCCCAGATTCTCCTTTAGCTGGTGTATGAAGCGGTCTTGAACGCCCGAGGGCAAGGTCTCACTGCTTCCCGGGCCGCTGCCGGCGCAAAGCCTAAAAGATACAAGGAGGCAGAGGTTAGCTGGCGCAAGTCGACGCTAAGCGGCTGGCTTCTTGGGCGCGTAGAGGTGGCCTAGACAGTAAGACGTTTTTTGTTTTATTGCGCGGCCCGTCCGGGAACGCGCAAAAAAAACAGTAAAAAAAAGTATTACTCCACGGGATCCGCTTCAGAAGTCGCGGCTTCTCTAGCCAACTCGCTGGGCCGTTCAACTTTATTTAAATGGACCGTTCTTGTCACCTCGTCGTTCCGCAAGGTGACGTTATTTGTTTTGCGATTGATCGCGATTATCTCGAAGGGGCCGCGGTATTCCTCGGCGAATTTTCTCACCTTCGGTTCTTTCAGTAGAAAGACGATTTCGCCTTCTCGAAAATGTTTTGAATTTAGTTTCCGGTCATAGTAATGCTTAGACCGGTACTTGGACTGTATCAAGTTCATTGCGGCTGCAGTTTGCAAAGCCGTTAAATTATTCGTCATATCAGTGATGTAATCGTTATATGTTACGACGCCGTTATTTTGGGAAAAGCTCGACGGAGTTCTGGGCTTAATACCGAACAAAAGCTCATGTGGTGAATAACGTGTACTCTCATGTTCAGTACAATTGTACGCGTGTTGACAGACGGACGTCCATTCGTCCCATCTGTCAATTTTCTTCACGTACTTCCTCAGATACTCCGTGAGCGTATGATGCATACACTCGATCGACCCGTTCGCCTGCGGATGATAGGTAGTGGTACAAAGCTTGGTTATGCCGAAAATCTTCGCGAGTTCCTCGAGCACACGGTTTTGGAAATGCGTGCCTTGATCGGTTACGATCGCGGCCGGAGGCCCGAACACACAAATTATTTTTTCGTCGGTATTAAGATAACATATTTTGTCAGCATGTCTTGAGCCGACAGAATGTATCTGTCACCTCGTTTCGTACGTTCTAACGGGCCGTAGAAGTCTAGCGCGATTTGGGCGAAGGGCGTCGAGGGCGTGTTGCTAATAAGTAGTGGGAGTCATGTCTTAACGCGGATCAATTTGTTACTCTGGCACGTCGCGCACCAAGCAACAAACTGTTTGACGTCGGGCCGCTTATTGCGCCAATAAAAATCATTAGCCAGTTTGTTGTACGTTTTATGCATTCCCCGGTGTCCGCCAATCGCCGCACCGCCTCGTGATATTCTCTTATAATTTTGAGTCTATCGGCGACTGGGGGCATGGGTAAGTTATTGTTGTATAGCACTACGCCGACCACTTTTCCGGCGAACGTGCAGTCGAAAAGGTCCACGAAATTGGACCATTCGGCAGGCGTAAGCATTGCCAGATCGCGAATTACCGCGAATCTGCGTATGCCCTCTTTTAGAACGGCATTTCTGAGTGTTTTTAGACATTTGCGGTGGTCTGCTTGTAATGGCCGATCCTCAAAAAATACTTTTATATACACTCCGACTAGCTTGACGTCTCCAAATGTCGTTACATTAACTTCGCCGAGCTTGTAATGCTCCTTAGTCAAGTCGTGCGGGTTTAGATAGTGTCGTTCTATCAACGCCTCCTGTATCTCGGTTGATATAAATCCATCAGCCGAGATCAGGTACACTAAATTTTCCTTAAAACGGAAAGGGTGCTCGTTGTAAGCCTTTAGGTGCACAAAAGGTGGAGGCTTCTGGTCTTCGGGAATTGCCCAAGGGGGCTTTTCGCGAGGGGGCCTGGCCCTGGCTACAACGAAGCGCTTTAACTTATTATCAGCTAGCGCGGCTTTGACCGCGGCTGTGCTGTTTCTGACATTATCTGACGGCACGCAGCCGTCTGGGCTCGTGTTGCCGTCGCTTACCAGTGATGACGCATCATGCAGTTGTTGGTCAGATCCGAGCTGCATCGCGATGCTACCGACGCTCGAGCCTGGCCTGTTCTCGTCGGAATTGCGCCTGGCTTGACTATGGGAAGTAGCGGGGCTGCCTACCGCGAGATGTGTGGCTAAAAGCATCGTGAACGATTTCGGGTCTCACGAGCAAGAGTCGCTGACCGTGTAATCGGTTTCCCGAGCATTTACGAATACCGATGCGTTTCCAGTACGGGCTGGCTGGCTCCGCTGCTGAAGCAGGGGCAGCTCGCTCATTTTCGCATCTTGCGACCGATTCGTCCTGCGCGCCAGCGGTTTTGGCGCCCGAGTATCGGCGAGTTTTCCCTTTCGCGCTCTTCTTCGGAGGACGGGGACGAGTCGCGAATCGGGTCGACCGGTTTGGCGGAGGCCTGTGGAACTTTTACCCGAATATACGGAGTAAAATGCAGGCCAGTCAAATTTAGATGCAAAAATAGTGAATGCAGATGTTTACTCCGAACTCATGGGCGAAAATTAACGCGCAATCGATTGTCCCATACTCAGCGTGAGACTAGGATTTTCTCCATTTCAGACGGCTCTCCGCAGGACCTTAGCATCGTCGAGGCCAAGAGCCGTCGTCTCAATTGTAGGACTGACATATTGAGCTTCATCAATTTCATTAAGGAGTAAAACAAACAATTTCCCAGCGGCGCACTATGAATCTTATCCGACCGACGGAGTTTTGCAAGCGGTTCTGCGCATTGATTTTTGCGAATATACGCGTGCGTGCAAACGTTCCCCGAGCTAACGAAAGAGTTCTCGTCCGACGGGTCGGGTTTTCGGTTGTAGTTGCGGTCGAACTTGAATGTCTGCAACGGCTCCAGCTCGTTGGCGACTTTCCCCGACGGAGAGATTCGTGGACCCGACTCGTCACTGCTCGAGCTGCTAGGCTCATAAAGTTTCTGCGAGACTGCACCCTGGGATCGCCGAGTACTCCGCGTCTCGCGGCCTACCGGCTCTACATACTTTAAGTACGGTATCACCTCAGGGGGCATGACCGATGCTCCCGAGGTCGACGAAATCACGGATTTCACCGTGCGCATCGACTCATCCAAGTCTGTACTTTCCTCGCTCTTTGGCGACGCTGACGGCGGTTGCACTGTCGGGGCCTTGGAACAAAACTCGATCGACTCGCACAAGATTTGCCGGATTCGGGAAAGCTCGATCCCACAAAGCGAGTATCTGTTACCCGTGTGTCTATTCAGCACCACGCTCGTCAGCACGCACTCGAACCATATCATGTCCTTGTAATGCGGCGCGTAAACGAACTTCTTGTCCTTTACTTCCATAAACCATTGAATTTTTATTTTCGCGTCTTCGTGATAGACATCGTGAAGTGCGCGGCATATATAAAAATCATCGTGTTCGTTTCGGACTGCTGAAAACTCGCTCGCATCCGTAGTTACAAGAAACGGCTGCGAGAGGTCCGGAGCTTTTAACACCGGCTCCTCCGACATGAGCTTTCGGCGTCGGGTAGTTTGCCATGGCATGAGTTTTAGCCGGATCGGTTTTTATGAGACCGATGCCGACTATAAGCCCGAGCACCTAAGCCTCTTTTTTCAAGAATTGGCATTTTTTGGGCTCGACTGTCATATTTGCTAATAACAGTCGGTTAAGCACGCGCCGCAAATGCTCGTTATGCTCGTCGAGCGTTTCGCCGAAAACCATGAGGTCGTCGAGATAAATCTCAATCTCATCGCCCTGCAGACCCGCCATCGCCAGCGACATCGCCCTGGTAAAGGTTATGGTGGCCTCCTTGAGGCCCATAGCCACCCTGTCAAATTGTAAAAGCTGATTGCCGTGCTTATCGTCAAGCGCGTAAAATGCCGTCAGGTGCGCGGAATCGGGATGCATCTCAATTTGGTGGTACCCGTGTTTGAGGTTTATGACAGTTATATAATTGGGTTCAAGGCCGAACACTCCCCCGTACTCGTCAACAATCGCGTGTATGCACGCCCGCTCCTCTTCGTTGCACCCCTCGAGATTGGCCAACCGCATAATCTCGTCGACTCGAGAGCGTCTGGGTTCGCTATCGGTCTGCAGCTTTTCGTTTAATCGGTGGATCTCTTGGTATTTTTCGACGTGCTTATCCGAGTTTATCACTCGTCTTATTTTGGCGGAATAATTCGCATCGCTGTCGGCATCGCCGTCCTCATCGGCGGGAGGTGAGTTAGTAATGGCGGTTTCCACCTCCTCTAACTCTACCGTAGGAGTAGCAATCGTAAATTCCGTATCGCTGATATTGATGCACTACGCGTATACGCGGCCGTTGATATTCTCGCCCGTGAATTTACCAAAAAGTAAGTCGGGGTGAAGGTTCTGCAGAGGAACCCACCCGATATTCACGACGTCGTTCCGTACGCGCGCGCCTATAACCATCTTGACTCGTGCGGGAATTGTGACCAGCTCGGCGGATTCAAACGGTAGGTTAATGTCGCCCAGTTGGAGACATTTGTTAGCAGCATCGACACAACCCTTGTGTGCATCCCATCCAATGATTCCGCTATTTTCTATCGGGAAATCGCTAGATACTACGTGGACACTGCAAAGCAACCCATAATGATTTTTTGCGAGTCGTACGGGTAGCCGGGGGCTAGCTCCCCGACTTTAACCCGCCGGTTTTGCTGGATAAAATTTCCGCACCTCAGTTGATCGTGCGGAAATCGACGACTGGCCGGGCCTCTGAATTTTTGGGCGTGAGTCGGATTGAAGCTGGATACGCTGAGTTCGAAGAGGCGAATTCGCGCTGCTCCAGGATTTTCTCGACTTCAAAATTGGCTCGGTACTTGGTAGATAACGCCGACTGGTATTGGTGGCTCTCCATCGGCTCAGTCGATTTTTCGGCCGCTAAGCTCCTGACGGCCTTGCTGAGATTTATTATTTTTGAGCTCGGGTGTTCTCCCGAGCCTCGGCGACCACACGTGCTTAAATAATGCACTAGATTTCCCGAGATGTCTTGGAGTCCCGGTGCTGCGCTGGTTGAAGCTTGACGTGTCGGGCTCCCGATATATGCCGAAAATTTTGTTTAAACAACAAAAAAAGTAATTTTCGGAGAATCTTGCTGACCAAAACTTCTGCGATGGTCAGATGTTGCTGCGCCAGATCCCCACCAGGAATTACAGATGTCACGGACGTTCGGGGATGCTGGGAGGGTGCTCTGGGAGCACAAGTGACGAATGCTTGAAGTCCAGAACAGAGTTTATTGGGTGTTTGGGAGAGCTCTGCTCTCGTCTGTGGTCGCCGGTGATCTCCCCGCTCGGCCGTCGACGCGACTCGTCGGCGGCGAGCGGTCGCGCGTGCAAAGATGCATATGATGCATCTTCTGCCGTGCGAACTCCAGGCAGGGGCGTTCCCTACTGACGATGCGCTCTGAGCATCGTCAGCCGCAGCTATCGGAGATGCCACCGGAGAGCCTAGCGCTCGTCCGTGAAACTGGGGTTAAGTATGTCCAGAGGATGACTGGACGATGCTGCACAAAGCAGATGACCGGACGGTGCTGCAGGAAGCAGATGGCTGGACAATGCGGAATAAAAAAGACGAGTTTGATCACTAACCCCCAATCACCTTGGTGTATAGGGGATATATGGAAATGTCAAACTTAAAAAGAGATGGTCAAACTTTTCAAGGTATGCTTTTTTTCAGGTAAATTATCATACAGAAACGCTGGAGAATTAAATAGACATAATTACCATAATTGGTCAGATGAAAATTCTCATTGGTTTTGGCCCATAGGCAATCAACACCGCTGGAGTCTTATGGTCCAGGGTGGAATCACCGATGGCACCAAAATTACTAAAAAATGTAGACCTAGCAACAAGGCTAAGAACGTGAATCCAATCAGATGTAGCACCATCCCATTACCTACGCATCGTTCGTGATTATTTAAGCACTCGCTACAATGACAGGTGGATTGTACAAGGTGGATGTACCTGGCTCCTTATTTACCTATCTTAACTCCTCCTGATGTTTACTTATGAGGGTATGTTGAGAATGTTGTTTATGCTTTACGGCCAACGACGCGAAATAATATGATCGAATGCATTCGTACACCTTTTGCTGCAATACCTGTTTTACTTAGAACAATAAGACAATTTAGAGTTTGACTTGATTTTTGCATCTAACAAAACGGTGGTAATTTTGAACAATTAATCAATGGTTAATTGAAGTAAAATCATATGTGTTTTCCGCTCTTTCCATTTCTAGAGCTAAGAATGTAGCTGGTTTCCATTTAAAAAAAATAATTTGATCTCATGATGCCGTTAAAGGTGATGTTCAACATGGTCAAGATAACAGTTCGTCAGTCAGGGAAAAATATGAAAACTTTTGTGTCTAACATTTCTTCTATAAATGCATTTGAGTTCAGTTAATTGATTGTACTGTTATCAGCATGAACAATGACCTTGACCATTGAACTTAAAGACAAGAAGAGGTCATATTTAAATGTAAAATTATCCTATCTTTTCATTTCTGGGGCTAAAAGTAGGAGGTTTTCATTTAAAATCATTAACTTGATCTTTAAATGACCTAGAAGTTAATGCTCAACGGCATTGTAAAGCTCATTGTCAGATAGCCATAGAAAAATCCTAAATTATTTGTATAAAACTAGTTTTTATGTCATACGTCGCCAACGAGATAATTCGAATTAAAGAATAAAATAATTCACCCTGTATACTACTTAATCATTAGCCTGCACTTTATTATGATTGTATTAAAATTTCTCAATAATTATATACAAGACTTAAATTAACGTATTCTGTGCTTAGAATAGTTTATCTTTTTTATACAAGCAAATAAAAATGACTATCAAAATTTCATCTGTCGTAAAATCTTACCTTCTAAACCTATAAATGCATCAGGATCCACACGAATTATTTGATTTCCTTCAAGTTCGAGAGAATTTAATAAAGTCAAATGAGAAAATGCTCGCGCTGGAATTTCATTAAGTTGATTATGTGCTAGTCCAAGTGAATCTAGATGTTTTAGACCTAAAATGTAGTAATAATTAATAAATACAACATAACATTCATTATATCTCTAAATTATTTTATAAATAGCATTAAATTATTCTATGAGGATCCATTATTTATAAAAACTCGTACACGCTAAGTCTTTATATTTTTACATTAATATTTTCTGTTTCATTAATATATCGTTGGTATCTAAGAAAAGTAGCATAATTCATTATTTATGCCTAAAATTCAGAAATTTGAATTCTCACCGCAAAAATAAGAACATTTAACTTTTCGCATCGAAGAATAGCATGTTTCAGTACTCGAACCAACATTGCTATCGGGGTACCGTAGGCCTGAAACGCTTACGAAAATCTTGATCTCAATGTGTACATAAAGTTAAGTTATCTAAGTGTAATGAATTGTAAAGTAATCAAAATTATTCGTATAAATTTAAAAATAATTCGTCTTTTAAGGTTTTAAAAGTTCCTTGTGACCTTAAGTATTTATATCTCAGCACGTATGCATGCAGTGAAAATACCATGTATCAGAAGACGCTTGATGTTAGAAATCTTTTCTTCTATTTTAAATTAGACACTTTGTTCAAAACGCAAATTTTTATGCGCTTTTAGAATTCGGAGTCGAAAATCTGGGTACTTTTTGGAAAAAAATTAATTTTACCTCGAAATGATACAAAAAGCCTTGTAATAATAATTTTTAAAGTTAGTGTAAAAACATGTAGGAAGTGTATTTTGATGCGTTTTCGTTAAAAAATAGTGTTTCTGGAGAATGTCACCCAGTTGCTCAGTGCAATAGTGAAACAAATAAGTGTCCAAACTGTGAATTTAGCAATAAAAAATATAAGACAAATTACAACATCAATCATAGTGCCATAGATAGTGATAATTGTAAAGTTCTAAAACATTGAAATGACAGACTATCTAATTCAGCCTACTCACCAAAGATTCTTCGGTAAAGTAGAGCGCACATTATCGCGACAAATGGTAACACGTACAAGAACAAGATTAGCAAGTGCTACATCAGCAGGGTCATTAACATCGCCCATACAAACAGTACCATCCAAAAATACTAAGAAAAGGTAATGGATATAGACTTTCAAAAGGATATCCTTAATCAAGAATATAATTTTGATAATATAAACATGTTAAATGGGCACTTGTTAAATGATAAAGAAATAATTTTGTGTATTAATATAAGAAGCTTAAATGCAAATTATAACAAACTACTTGTTTTTTTAAACAGCCTAGAAGTAAAACCGTGTATTATTGTTTGTACTGAAACTTGGAATCTTGAAAAATATGAAATTTTTAATATAAACGGCTATAAAATGTACTACAATGATAGTAGAATAAATAAATCAGATGGAGTAGCTATGTACATAAGTGAAAACAAAATTGAAACAACAGAAATTATTCAAATAAACAATCTCAAGATTATCAACTCTACAATTACTTTAACAAATAATAAAGAAATAATATTATCAGCAATTTATAGATCGCATGATATGCACAAAACAGAATTTTTATTAAACATCAAAAACCTTATAAAACTTAACAAGAAATATAAAAATAACTTAATAATAGGAGATTTTAATTGCGATATTTTAAATCAAGATGTGGTAGACCAGAAATTCTTACAAGTATTTCTAGAGAATGGGTATTACCCGGGAATAACCAGCGTAACTAGACCATGGACTACTAATATAAATAAGGGCACTTACATAGACAATTTCTTTATAAGCTAAGCAAGATAAATACAAAACTTTCACACTCAGTGTCCCTTTCAATGATCATTTCCCAATAATGATATCGCTAAAGGGCATTAAAAACAATTCTAGTCATGAAGAACATAAAAAGATAAATTACAACAAGCTAAGGAAAACTGCAGAAAGGGTAAATTGGTCAGATATCTTATTAATGTCAGATCCAAACTGGCATTAAATGACCTAATTCTAAAAATCGAAACGTGCACAAAAAAGGCTGAATATAAATATTGTTCTCAGATAAGCAATTTGGTTTTAGGAAAAATAGAAGTACTAAAGATGCCCTCTACCAAATAACAAATCAGATTTATAATCAACTTGACAAAAGCAGTCCTATCGCAATCACTTTCCTTGATCTTGCCAAGGCGTTTGATACGGTGGACCATCAAATTCTCCTTGACAAGCTATATAACTATGGAATTAGAGGAATCAGTTATGAACTTATAAAAAATTACCTAAGCAACAGAAAACAAAGGGTAAAAGTAAATAACAAAATTTCAATACTCTAAGCATGGGTGTACCTCAAGGTACTATTCTTGGGCGATTACTCTTTATCATCTACATCAATGATTTACTAGTTACAATATCAAACAACACAATTTTATGTTTGTTGATGACACCGCAGTTATAACTGCAGGTAATGATTGGCAAAAGGTTGAAGCAAAAATGAATAACCGCCTTGACAATATAGCCAACTGGCTGGCATTAAATAAACTGTCACTTAATACAGAAAAAACTGTATACGTAGAATTTGGTAATGCCGCTACTAGTATCCCAAAAAATCTAAACACAAATATTCATGGTAAACAAATAAAACGTGTTGATGACGCTAAATATCTCGGCGTTATTTTCGACAGCAACATGAAATGGAATATTCATATTAACTACATATATAACAAAACTAAATATTTAACTTTTTTGTTTTACAAGCTTTCAAGAATTATGTCTACCGAGAATTTGAAAATGCTATATTATGCACTGTTTCATAGCATCACCTCTTATGGCATCATAGCCTGGGGTGGTGAATATACAAGCACAATTAGATGACTTCAAAGTCTACAGAACAAACTATTCAAAATAGTAAACAAGAATAAATTCTTAGTTGATAATCAACCACTTAATTTGGAACAAATTTTCTCATATGAATCACTGATGTACCATTATATAGAACTACAGGATAACTATTTAAATTCAGATAAAACCACTAGGCACAAAAGTATACAAATTCCCAAACGTCGCAGAAAGATAACCATAAAAAATAGCTATATAAGAGCTTTAACAACCTTCAACAAATTACCAAAAGAACTTAAGGATTTAACAAACAACAACATCGGAAAGGTTAAAATTAAAAAGTGGATCAAAGAAAACAGCCTATAATGCAAAATAAAACTAATTCGTCCATAACAACAAAAATTGATTGTCGAAGAATAAATTACTTTTTTAACTTGAAGTGTTGTCTAGAACAACATATACAACCTAACTGCAAAAATATACAAAATAAGGAATTTTCACTACCTCTAACAAAGAAAATTATTGAATATGCATATCCTACATTGGAAGTCCATGAGGATGTCAATGCATTATTTGATAAATTGAAGCTTAACATACAAACATACATATGCGCAAATAACATGTGTATACTACACCATAATCATTCTCATCGTCGAATATCTAACTACAATTGGAAGAAAATGAATAACCTAACTTCAGAAAATAAAAGAGCCATCGAGCAGATAGCAAATAAGATTATAAACACGTGGAAACTCAAAACAGAAAAGAAACAGATTATTAGGACTACAACAACGGAAGATAAGGTTTTCAAGTCTACTCTAGGAAATGCAGAGAAACAAAACAAACAACTTATGCTGGCAGAAAACTGTGAAAATTGTGACGTACCCAAACCCTCTATTACAAAACACATACATTTTGTTAAACAGGAACACAAGGTAGAAGATGATAGTATAAAAGATATTAAGGAGATAAAAAACCAATCGAATCAGTATTCACTGAGATTGATAAAATAGTTGAGAACAATAATACGAAAGCTTTACTATCAGAGGTGGCGACAGCACCTGGGTAGCCTATATATTGCAGTCAAACAATATTCGCATGTCATATGGTGATCTTAACTACCTAGGATCAAATAAAGCAATATTTTATTTCGACAGAGGAATGAGGGGAAAGCAAATATTCACAAACTCGATGGATAAGCTAGAAAGACAGCCACCACATAAAGACATCGTAATTATAGACGAGATAGTTTTCACAGAGCCGTGCAAATGTGAGTCTGCAAATCAATATAAAGAAATGTTCCCACATTATAGAGTAACTTGTGCTGTTGGTCTTACATGTCCTACAAAGCCTAATTGCATGGCGAGGATCATTTTTGCAAGGAGCAGAAATGCGTCAACTCAGAGTTTCACGACAGCAAGATCTATGCTAGTGAGATATTGGTGAATGAGAGAAGATTTGAAAGAAGACTTGCAACGCTGGGTTGTTCTGGTAGATTGTACTACTGGATTTCAAACACGGCGGAGAAACTACACATTTTAGTTCTAAGATTTAGTTTTATTAAGTCATTTTGTATTCCGGACCGGCGAACAGGAAATTTTCCTCTGCTGGATTACTTTTATGTAATGTTTTTGTATAATCGATGTATTTCAATCTATTGTACTTACTCTGGATAAATGAATAAATAAATAAATAAATATATTTTTTTACCATAATTTATCACTTATATAAATAATTATTTGAATGAATTATATCATCATCAGATTAAAAATTAATAGTAAATAAAAACTAGTTTATACTTGCCTACCTTTTACCTTTTGTGGAAGGTTTTATTTTAAAGATAAATCATACGAAGCGTTTCAACTGTCATTGTTCTAGCAATTTTATAAAATATATATACAAAGTATTTTGTTTTTTTGACTAAGTATTGGATGTGTTTGTTTCATTTCAAATTGTAATCTATGACAATCCCAAAATATTTAACGCTTTCAACTCGGGTAACAGTTTTGTCGCTTATTTTAGTATTTGTTTGTACTGGTACACTATAAACATAGCTGCCGAAAGTCATACAGACTGTTTTATCTATAGTCAATGATAATGTTTTAAGTGCTGCCAGTTAGATATTACTCCTAAATACTTGTTCATATTATTTTAGGCATCTTCCCAATTTTTACCTGTCGCTAATATTGCCGTATCGTCAGCGTATGCCATAATTGCCTCACGAGGGATCTCCTTTAAAATATCATTAATGTATAGGATCAATAGTAATGGTCCTAGGATACTACCCTGTGGTACCCCTGTATTTACTAATAAGAATTCGCTCTTCTTTCCATCTACTTTTACTCTTTGATATCTATTGTTTAGATAACTTGCAAGGAGATCGAACGCTTGGCCTCTGATTCCTATACAATACAGTTTGTCCAATAATATACGGTGATCAACAGTATTGAAAGCTTTCGCCAAATCCATAAAGGTTACGATTGTTGGTATTCGTTGATCCGCATTATTGTATAGCATATTTATCAAACTATTTAGAGCATTTTTTGTACCGATCTTCCTCATAAAACCAAATTGTTGCTTGGATATTACATTATGTTCTTCTACAAAATCGTATATTCAAGTATGAATAATTCTCCCAAAAATCTTAGCAATATTTGATATGAGGAAGATTGGTCGATAATTAGTTATGCTATATCTTTCACCAGATTTGTAGATCGGTGTTATTTCGGCTTGTTTGAGTGAATCAGGCCATATTGCTTTTTCGATACACAGATTAAAAATATGTGCTAATGGTTCTGCAATGTAGTTGCAAATTACCTGCAGCGTTTTAGCATTGATTTTGTCAACGCTACCATTTTTGAAATTCAAATTATTCATTATAGTTTTGACTTCTGTCGAATTAGTAAGTTTCAGAAAAATAGACTTAGGTTTTATCTCGGGCAGTTTGAGTTTAGCATTATTTGGTTTTACAATATCATCACTTAATTTACGTCCGATCTCACAAAAAAATATGTTCATATTTTCAGCTATTTCTATTTTGTTTGTAATTTTGTTATTATTGATCTTTATATAATTTATGGCATTATCATTGAATTTTTTTTCATCAATTTTTTTGTTAATGTTATTCCAAAGCTTTTTAGGATTGTTAGTATTTTTTCAACTAGGCTTTTATCATATATAAATTTAGCATCATTAATGACCGTGTCTAATGTTTTAGTGTACGTTTTATATTCATATTTGAGTTTTTCATTATTAACATCCATTTGCCATAATTTATATAAAAATTCTTCGGTTTTACATGAATTTACAATAGTATTGGTGATTTTTTTAATATTTTCTTGGTTTTGTTTTGGTTAACTCAATACAATGTTTAATTTTAGATATTAAATTATCAGTTGCTAAATTGGGATCCTGCAACGATATCATTTTATTCCAGTTTTTGTTTTCTGCTGTTTACTAATTATTTATAATTTAAATATGCTGTTTGTTTGTTATCTTCAATTTTCATTATATCGAGTGCAATAAATATTGGGTAATGGTCAGTTATTAATAGTTTGAGTTTATAAGTTACTGTATTTAGGTTATCCGTTTTTATAAAAATACTAGCTAAAAACTCGCTCGCTAACGCTCGCTCGTTCTGTTTAAACATTATTTCAAGTTTTAAATATACATTCCACAAGTTTATGATAATAAAAATATGAAACAAAAACAATAATAAAATAATATATCAATATTTAAAAATAACTTTATTTTAAAATCAAAAGTAATTGCATTATAACATTAAAACATAATACTTACTATTTTAATTTGTGCGATGTGATGTATTACCATACTAAACAAAAATCAGATGACAATCAACTGATAATCAGTTGATCATCAGTTGATAACCA
The DNA here is from genome assembly GCA_016647725.1 of Nasonia giraulti. Classification (NCBI taxonomy): domain Eukaryota; kingdom Metazoa; phylum Arthropoda; class Insecta; order Hymenoptera; family Pteromalidae; genus Nasonia; species Nasonia giraulti. The sequence continues at coordinate 385,578 of QLYP01000082.1, forward strand.
TGCTAAAACGTCAGCTGATTATCAAGTGATTTCAGCTCAATATTTTTAATAAAGCTGATAATTATAAATATGCGTTTATGTGAGATACAATTTTAATGATAATCAGGTGATAATCATTCAAAATTTGTCAACTTTAATATATTTATTATAAGTTATTTTAAATAAGTAAAATTTGTAAATTTCATATAATAAGGGCCAGTACTGGTGTTACCGTCAGGATGATAACACGAAAACTCTAGCTGAGAGTTAAAAAATTTTTATTTTTTAACACGAAAAAAGTTTTATTTAGATTAAATTATTGAAAAACAAAAATGTTAGAGCTTACAGCTAGAGTTTTCGTGTTATCATCCTGACGGTAACACCAGTACTGGCCCTTATTATATGAAATTTAAAAATTTTTCTTATTTTAAATAACTTTACTAATAATCAGCTGATTATCAGTTAATTCTCATCTGATTTTTTTCAGTAGGGACCACTTTTACTTTAACTTGCGAATATTCAAAACGGGATCAATTACCATAATTGGTTTTAATATGGAATTGTGATCCGGAATTGTCGAATTCAAACCGATTAATACGATTTAAACCAATTATAAAAGTTAATCGGTTTTAATCCGATTGAATCCGTCAGATTTTTATCAGAGAAAGCTTCAACTGAATCGATTAAATACAATTAAAACCGATAAATTTTTGTTACATTAATATGTAATAATGTTAATTGAATTTATTTTTTAAGATATAAGTTTCAATGAATTATTATTAACTTTATATACATTGATAAAACTTTATTTTTATTACTAACTAATTATAATCTCTTATTTATATTAGAAATTAGATCAGCGTGCTTTCAACTTGATAACTTAGATTTTATCTGGTAATAATTACATCATTTTTTTTAATACTTAGACAAAAATTTAATTCATTATTCCTTAGAATCATATTAATAAAAAAATATACATCTTTCACCCTTTGAAAATGTACAACATTATAAAATATATTCCAAAGAATTTAAGTATAAAGTTTAAAATATATATAATTAATGAAATTAAATGATAACGCTAAATGTAAAATTTCTTTTTGAAAATATCATTAATTCCATATTAATACTACATTCAAACTTATATATTTTATATAACATCTTAGTACATATTTTATAATAATTGCATGAAGAGTTTTATAAGTTTGTGAAGTTTTGTTATTATAAAATTTAAACTGTTTTTTTTTAATGTAATTATTTTTATACTGACACTAAATTTAGATTTTATACTTTATTCTTGACACCTTGTTATATGTTTTACAATATTCAAGAGATTTGTCAAGTTTTTAGAAAGTAAAAAATTTACTTTCTTCTAAAGCATAGACGTTGATTCCTTATTAACTCCTTAAAATAAATCCTCCTTTTTATGAATCATGATTAATCTTAACGAATATAATATAACTTACTTTAAGGAGTCATGTATTCTTTGGGTAAGTATGTGGCATATCGTAGCCATGTGTCCCTGTTAATAGATGATGGTAAGTGGGCATAATATGTCAAAAAAATGGACATTTCAAGAATGGCAACCAAACCTTGCACACATTTATGTATTTGTATAAACATGATCACATTCACACTGACATATATAGTTTTTAATATGTACTTAAGTGTGGATATTAGAAAACATCAGGTGGAATCTGTGTGTTCAAGATTACCAATGATGGAGTTTAAATATGTTGATCTTGATAGATATTCTTCAACTTAGTGTTTGAGTCAGTTGCAGGCAATATCCATAATTTTAGTGTCTTATATGCAGTGTATTCATGTAAGTTTGTGATGTAGATGTTTATTTTATTATGTATAAACAGGCAAGCGTAACAATTTTTACTTGACTGCGTCTTTGCTAGCTTATCCATACTGAATCTTATGGCTCTGAGTGCGAAATATACAGATGGATGTTTACATGAGAATTTAAACTACAGCACTTGAGATAAAGGCATGTGGATATATTGTTTTAACAAATTTAAACAAATCACCATGCAAAATTTTAGCCCTCTAAGTATGGTAGTTTTTAATTGACAGCAAAAAGAAAAATTGAAAGAATTAATCGTACAATTATTGAGAATTTTATTTTGCTCTTAATTAAAAACCATCATACTTAGAGGGCTAAAATTTTGCATGGTGATTTATTTCAAGTTGTTAAAACAATATATCCACTTCTTTTTATCTCAAGTGCTGTAGTTTAAATTTTAATGCAAACACCCATCTATAAATTTTGCTCTCGGAACCATGGGTTTCAGTGTAGATTAGCTATTTAACCATTTACTTTTGTGTGATCATAATAACCTTTATTATTTTTTAACATCATTTATTTGATGTCTGCTACAAAGTTAATGTAACGACTCCGGATTATGTCACATAACCACAAAACGTGTTATTAGTAGTAATAAAATAGAATCGAAATTTAAATCGAATTAAATTGAAGATTGTGAAATTAATAATGGACCAGAAAAATTAAATCTTTGCAATGATTGATTCAATTATATTCTTTTATTTTGATATTTCATCATCCTTGCAATGCTAAAGAACTATATAATAAATATAAAACTTATTTTTATGATCCTAAATTAAATGATGAAATTGCAGAACAAACTTGTTTAACGAAAATTAATAATATTTTAATTTCACATGGAATGACTTTACGTGATTATGATTTACCTTTAATTGATGAAACTATTCAAATTTTCAATTACTCTAATGATTGCGAAACTACTCTATTAGCACCTTCATATGATTTGAACATTATCCACTCATTTAATAAGATGCAACGTGATATTTTTAACAAGGTTATAAAAGCAATACATTCTAATGAAAAATATGAAAAATTAATTTTTGTGGATGGTCCCGGAGGATCAGGAAAAAGTTATTTACACAATATATTAATTTCATATCTTAATTATCATCAAATTTCATTTATATCTGTAGCTTGGACTGGTATAGCCGCGAATTTGTTATATGGAGACATAACAGTTCATACAACATTTAAATTACCATTAAATTGATCAGAATTATCAACAAGTTATGTAAGTCCTAATTCAAATTATGGAAAATTTCTAAAAACAATAAAAGTATTAATTTGGGATGAAATATCCATGGCATCAAAATATGCGTTTGATGCTATTGATAAATTATTTAAAGATTTGCATAATTCAGTAGAACCATTTGGAGGAATAGTAGTCGTATTATCAGGAGATTTTCGTCAAATATTACCTGTTGTACGACGTGGAAGTCGAGCTCAAATTCTAGAATCATGTGTTAAAAAGAGTTCAATATGGAATAAATTTAAAATTATGAAATTAATTGATAATATTAGAATCACAAATAATGATCAATCATTTAAATCTTGGTTATTAAACGTAGGCGAACAAAATTGCACACTTAAATTTGAAAAACAAAACCTCGTAACTCGATATCCAATGATATATTATCTAGAGGAAATCTAATATACGAAATTTTCGGAAATAAGATTGATCCCAATGATAAAACTTTATATCAAAAAGTAATATTAGCACCAACTAATATTGATGTTTTAAAAATTAACGACAAAATATTAGATCAATTGGAAGGAGAAAGTCATACATATTTAAGTATTGATTCGGTAAACACAGATAAAAATGAAGATATGTTTAATTCAATACCAATAGAATTTATCCATTCATTAACACCCAATGGACTTTCTCATCATAAATTAACATTAAAAGTTGGTGCGATTGTAATTTTATTAAGAAACTTAAATTTAGATGGTAGTTTATGTAATGGAACTAGATTAATGATACAAGAATTACGATCTTACGTTGTTAAAGCTGAAATTATTACTGGTACCTCTAAAGGTACAATTATTTTAATACCATGAATTGATTTAAGTCCTTCGATTGAAGAAGTTCCATTTACCATGGTACGAAGACAATTTCCATTTAGATTAGGATTAGGAATGACTATAAATAAATCTCAAAGTCAATCATTTGATAATATAGGATTATATTTACCGTCTTCAGTTTTTAGTCATGGTCAATTATATGTTGCTTTATCTAGAGTACGTCAAAAAAATAATTTAAAAATATTATTAGCAGAAGATTCAGTAATAATAAAAAAAATCGAAATCATAAAATTAATTATTTAAATAAATGTTTTAATGATAATCTAAAAATTTATATTAAAAATGTTGTTTATCGTGAAATTTTTGAATTAGACAATTTTTAACTAAATGTTTTTAATTAATTTTTAACTTATCTTCTAATGTATTCAATAATTAATATTTAATTTATTTATATATGTTAATACTGAACATTAATTTAATTTTATATACATTAAAATTTTTAATATAGTTATGTTCTGTCCATCAATTAAACGATGAGCATTAAAGAAATAAAAATAGCAGCAACCAGTTTCATTGCCATTGGTAGCACTTGTATATTATCATTTTTATATAATAAATTAATTAAACAGCCAAATATAATTATTTAATTATAAAAGTTTCATGTTGAAAGCCTCAAATAAATAAAATAGCAGCAACCAATTTCATTACCGTTGTTAGAGCTTGTACATTATCATTTATGTATTGAACAAATTATTTAAATAACAAAATATAAATATTTGATTATAAAAATTACATATAGTAAACTTCAAGGAAAAAAAGCAGCAACCAGATTCATTGCCATTGGT
>QLYP01000082.1:390285-417608 GCA_016647725.1 Nasonia giraulti
AAAATATAATTATTTAATTATGAAAGTTTCATATTGTAAGCATCAAACAAATAAAATAGAAGCAACCAATATCATTACCGTTGGTAGCGCTTGTGCACCATCATTTTTTATTGAACAAATTATTTAAATAATAAAATATAAGTATTTGATTATAAAAATGTTATATAGTAAACATCAAAGAAAAAAAAATAGCAGCAACCAGTTTTATTGATATTGGTAGCGCTTGTGCATTATAATTTATGTATTTAATAAATTAAATAAGTTATTTAATTTAATGTAATTGAGATATTTAAATATTATTAAATTTACAGTACAAAACTACATTTTAAATAAGTATAAAAGCTCTTCTAAATCTCAAATTTAGTAGCGCGCCCTTTATTATATACACAAATTTATGGTATAGAATAAGTATATAAAAATTAAAAAATAAACTACTATATTATATTATCTTTAACATTTACTTTTTTATAGTAATTGTATTGACTATACATTATTTATACTAACTATTCAAACAATATTAAATAAGTGAGTATATCAAACTTATTAATATACGCGTATATTGTCAATAATATGAATGCGGGCTTCTTTCGATATGCTATCTAATTTTTCAACATATTTTAACATTAAGATTATTATGTATCATAGTATTAACATTTTATGCATATTTCATATACATTTTAGAATGTTGTTACTTATTCATATTAATTATTTACTACTCTTAATTTTAAACTAATACATATTTTTGATATGATTTATTATACTTGATTATTACAACTATTAAATTTATATTGAACTCTAAATATATTTTAATAGATTAACAGTTATATTTAGTTTTATAAAAATTTAGGAAATTATAGTTATTTACTCATTGTTATATCGAAAGTATGACAGTTTCAACCCTATTAAACGCAGAGTGTATTATTAATAAGTTTGGATTGGGATCTAATTTTTGTTCTCAATGTACATCCTCACACACACACACACACACACACGTGCACACGCGCGCGCTCACACAGGCGAAAACAAAAATAAATTTTTACTTCCATTACACTATGTCCAGGTGTCAAAATCTCCTCCCGGATGGCGAGACATGGTCTATGATACAACGCACTTAGTATACAACAAAAGTACCAGAAAAAATTTTCAGTTCCAGTAGACGATGTCCAGGTGTCAAAATCACCTCCCGGATGGCGAGACATGGTCTATGATACAACGCATTTAGTTGTAACGTGGCAGTTCGACTGCACGTTACAAGTGGATAATTGGCGCCGCGCAATAGAGAGGCGACGACAACCTCGCAACGTGGCAGGTCAAGTCGCGAGTAGGCGCACAGGAGGGGGAGTAGTTCGCGCGGGGAGCGCGCGCAGCGCTGGCCCCGCGGCCACGTGTTGCCGCGTCCGGAGAGCTCGCTCTCTTTCGCTCCGCAACGCTGCTACCGTTAGGACGTCTGCGCTGCTCACCGAGGTTGTCTATTGTCTCGTGACACCTGTACCCGCGCACCATTGCAGCTCATATTCGATCTCGCTATCGTAGCAAGTAAGTAAAAGTGTATTTAGCGTGCGAATACATTAGTGCGGATGTGCCTCGGATGAACGCGTCGCGACACGGTTAGTGCGACGCAATGCACTTTGACGGTCGTGGCAAGGGCGGCGAGTCGAGTGTCGTGATGTCTCGTCGCCTGTTGCGGATTTTGTAAGCTCTCGTTTTTCCTCGCTATCGTCCCTTTCACGTTATCGTTACTCTCCACTCAAGCTACCGTTTGTCTTTTCCATGCTCTCGTTCTCGCACAATTCCCCGCTATCGTTACCCATGTATTGGGCATATTCCCTCGCTATCGCTCTCACCTCGTATTGTACCTCCCCGCTATCGTTTTCCTCACCCCGCCATCCCTATCAGCTACCGACTACCGCGTGCTATCGAGCTACGGTTAGTAAGTAAGTTAGTGATTAGGTTTAACTAGCTCTTAATAGAGTTCCAGTAGCCGTCAGAATGCACGAGTGTGCGCAGAGAGGGCGGACAAGTGGTGTGTCGTCGCGCGGTCGTGTCGAGGTCGCCGCCTCGTGAGGTGGTTTTCGAGGAGTCAGTATAGAGTACGGGTTTTTCACGATGCGGTAGATGGAAAAATAAGCGTCTGATGGGCCGGGAAAGTCGCATAACTCGCGGGGATACGCCGCAACGGACGCGCTGGTCGTCGGGGCCGGTAGACGACCAGAGAGGCGAGGCGGGTATTCGCCCGCACCGGCAAGTCGGCGGACGGCGCGCTGACGAGCGTGGCGGCGGCGTCGATTGCTCGGCGGGCGCGGGTGATCTCCCCGGAGGGAGGTTAGAATTATTAAAATCGTTGCGGGGCCGCGTGTAGAAGTTCGCTCTTACTCACGATGACCTCGATCGGCGGCGTGACGTGCCGCATAGTGGTTTAGTTAGTTCAGCGTAGTGCCTCTGGACTGTAGAGGCCACAGGTTTTCGGCAGGTTGCCGTGGTTGTTAAGAGGAAAAAGGAAGAATAAATACGATATATCATATCCGCAGCAAGCCTTAATGAGTTTTATGACCCACGACCCTGTTCGATACTCCTTTCCTTAGAGCTAGCCGAGCTCACCTCCCACGCCATCGGGTCCCAAAACACGGTGGCGCTCACACGGAAAGGGGATTGCGGAATCCCTGGCATCTCTATGCCTGGCGCCCTGGGCCGAGGCGGCCCGCCACCGTGTATGCATTGGAGCGTGACGGCGCGCGAACATAGATTTACGAACGCTGGACTGCGCTAGCAGACCCCAGTGTTTCATAGTATACAACAAAAGTACCAGAAGACAATTTTTACTTCTAGTACACGATGGCCAGGTGTTAAAATCACCTCCCGGATGGCGAGACATGGTCTATGATACAACGCACTTAGTGTACAACAAATATACCAAAAAAAAATGTTTACTCCCATTAGAGGATGTGTAGGTGTCAGGATGATCCTGAGGTTAATACTTTATAGTGTAATATATATGATATATGATGCTACCTTCCAAGTTATACAAAGTTTAACCACAAAAAAACCTTGTTTATAATCAAGAATATATTATCAGCTCCAGAATTCCAGGAAGACTAAAATTCCAAGAAGTCCTGAAAAATTCCCTGAAAAACCCGGAAAGTGCAAAATTTAATCTTTACATTAAAATATCACAATATTGGCGCACAAAAAAAAATAAAATAAAACGGTAGAAATGTTCTCAGATGTTAGGACTCAATGAGACAGATAAAAAAATTTCAATTAGAATTGAAGGGATTTGAATAAATTTAACTGGAAATGACGTTTTGGACAGAAATTTAAGCAAATTAATATTATGTAGATTATTAATGCAGAGTCCTTTGGATACTCCTATAGGCGGCGTCGTAATACCGACGAAATCCGGTATATATTCTTTTTCAAAGAAATTGCACAGAAACTCTTGACTTGCATGATCGCATTCTGATAGATGAATCTTAAAATCTCCTATTACTAAATGATTTTTAATATTTTTCTTCGTTATTAAGTATTTGTTTAAATTTAATATAAATTCACTTTTTGGTATTCCATGTAATCTATATATAGCGGAAATTACAATATTAGTACTATTAGTTAACTTAATTCTAGTATTTACAATCTTAATTTTACCCTGTTGAACGATTTCCGTTCTTTAAACTAAATTCTTATTTACAAAAACAAAAACTCCGTCATTTCTATTGATCCTACTATCGTTGTAGTAGGACTTATATCCGTAGTTAGTACCGATCAATGCATATATGTTGTTATTTACTTGTTCAAAAGTTTCAGTACAAATAACAACCGTTGGTTTCACCATAAGGCTTTCAAAGAATATTTGAACATTATCAAAATTTGCATTCGGACTTCTTACATTTATTTGCATAACTAGATCATTTTTATTACTAAATGCCTGATTTATATCGTCAATACCACTGTATGTATTTTCTTTTTGCACTGAATCTTTTTGTATCAAGTCGAGATTATCGAAAATATCCATTATTTAATAATTAGTAGATTTGCCGCTTCTTAACCTTGAATCCCTTTGTTAAGTAGGTGGCTGTTGCTTTGTAGATTTTGCTGTCTTTGTTGGTTTTAGTTGTTCTTGTTTTTGTTTAGGTGTTTGTGTTACTTCGTTTTCAGGTGAGCTTTGGGTTTCTATTATAGGTCCCTTCTCATGGTAAACTGGGCGTACCGTCGATAAAATAGGTCTTACCAGATAGTCAGTTAACTCCATGTACTTGTTTATATTTTTCTTTAAGCACTAGGATCATGTTTGATGTCCAAATTTGTCTTGTATTTATAGTTAGTGTATTCACAGTTTAAACATTTCATAGTATTATTTGTACAGGTACTGGTCTTGTGATTTTTTGCGCATTTAAGGCATACACTAGTTTTGTTACATTTTTTGCTGTTATGTCTAAACCTCTTACAATTATAACAGAGTCTTATGTTGATCAAGTTATATACTTTGCAATTCTGGTATCCCACGAAAACCTTGCTTTCATTTTCTTTAATATATTTATGTACCACAGCAGAAACCTTCATTAAAACTGTAGTCAGATTATTGTATTTATTTTTATACATGTGTAAAACTTTAACTTTGTTCGTAAAACTACTAAAATTTCTTGCGTTTATATCTTCCTTATAGTCTTGACCCTCAAAGTTCTTACAATTGTCAATTCCAACAATTTTAATTTTGGGATTTTTCAATTTATCTTTTCTAACTTCACAAACACCTTCAAGGTTATGTTTTAGTACCTCTTCTGTTGGTGTAACACTTTCACTATTCAAACAGGAGATAATGAGTTCATCCTTTGTTAACAAACATATTTGTAGTTTAAATCCTTTTATAAGTAGTTAAACACTGAATAACTTTTTCCCTAATGTCAACTGGTTTGTTACCCACATTTTTACTGTTATCTTTGGCATTTTTTTTCGAGTGGCTTAAGAAAACTTGTTATCTCTGCGCACGACATATATGCTGGTGTCATCTCATTCTGCTTTATTTGCATTTTCTCTTTCAACATTGAGTTTTTTTCATTTAGTTCACTCACTAACTGCTTTAGCAAAAAATTTTCATTCTTGACCAGTTTGTACTTTTCTTCAATATTGATCTCGAGTGAGTCTTGTGGTGTACTTGATGCTTTTAGAATTCAAAATTTCTTCTGATTTGATTAGTTTAATTTTAGCAATCAGCAATCTCACTGCGTCGTTCAGGCTTTCCTCATCAATTTTTAAGGTTAGGTCTCTGTTGCTATGCTCTGGACGGACAGATTATTAGATTTTTACTAAGGATCTTCAAATTAGTCGATTGTTCTGCTAGGCAATTTTGATGATATACTGCATCACAGATAATGCAAACCAGTAATGTACTTGTCTTTAGCTTGTGATAAGCAAAATTACTATAGCACTTGTCGGGAGGCATCCGCTCTCCCGCCATGTTGTCAATGCAAGTATATGAAGTTGACAATGCAATCATATGACATAACTTTAAGTTCAGTAAGCCCTTGATTAAACAAAACAATTATTTTGCTTTATTAAGATTAAATATAAAAAAGTCGACTTTGTTTGGTCGATCTCAGTTCTGTTTTATCTGTAATTTCGTTGCGGAATATATTAAACTCGCCTAACCTTTTACTTTTTTAGAAGTCAATTTTCTTTCGACATTCCAATTCTTTTTAGTAAATTTTTTTGAGTATTTCATATTTGTCCTAAAAATAAAATATAAGCATCTTTAGCACATTTTGACCATGGCTTTTTTGTAACATTTTTATCACTAACATGGAACACTGATTGTTTTGTCGCAAAATATTAGTATGGTGCCTATGATCGATAATATATGTTAAAATTTGGATAGGTGTAAATTTTTGCTGTCCACGAATATTATTATCACACTAAGACACCAATATCTACGAAACGCACCATCTCGACTCCGTCATCGGCCACCCTGTACACCTAGACGCTGTTCTCGCACAATTTATTTTCCTACACACCAAAAACTACAATGAGCATTACCTAGACCTCATCATCAGCCACCCTGTACGCCTAGACACCGCTCTCGAATGATTTGTACACCTAGAAACAAAAAAACCGTGGTGCGCTCCACCTAGACGTCGTCATCGGCTACCCTGGTTACTGCTACCGCGCCACTTGATATTAAATAAAAAAAAATAAAATCACACCCATAGTCCCGCTTGTCTATATATGTGTGATCACACTGAACATGTTGGTCTGAAGAATCCCAAACAGATTTGAGCATTTTCGTTAAGACATACCCGTTTATTGTAAAAAAGCAAATATGATTGTGCGCTAAAAAAAATCATATACAATAATGTAAATATTTGTATTTATTGAATTGAAAAATTGAAAACCCAATATAAAAGTAAATAGTGTCGCGGTCACCGCAGACTTCTTAAACTCGCCTTCGTGGCACTACCGCGCCACTTGATCCGTGTAATTGTCTATTCCGACAATTTTGAGCTTCGAATTCTTATGTTCATCCATTTTGCCTTGGAAATACCTTTTAGTTTTTTTTTTGAGAACACTTTCTGTTAATGCTACACTATCTTCACTTGTACAGCTAATGATTACTTCATCTTTCGTATTCATGAAAATTTTTGCAGAGGTTTTGTTTGTTTAACAGCATCTTTGTACGTGAAAGTCTTGAGAGCATGTTGATTCAAATTTCTCGGTAGCTTTTCTTTTATAAGATTATTATTCTTTTACAATTCGGTAACCAGTCTTTTTAGGAGACTGACCTTTGTTTTTGAAAACTCAACCTCACTGCTACTAACAGTTAATTCTGAATTGAGTAAATCTAAGGTCTTACCCTCTGTTTTAGCCAGTGGTTCTCTTCTTATTTTCTCAGTTGTCTTAGATGTAATATGAGCAATAATTATTCTTGCTCATTCAGTCAGGCTGTTCTCCTCAATTTTAAAGGTTATGTTTTTCACACTATGCTCGGGGCAGGTTATTTGATTTTCCCCAAGTATTTATAATTATCAGATATCTGATTAAGACAGTTGATGTGAAAAGCCTCATCACAGGTGATACACACTGCAGTTCCCACTTGCTCTCCAGTATGACACGATAAAATTGCGTGACGCTTACTAGGAAGCTTATGTCGCGGCACTATGTTAGCTTATAATGTATTGTTGTTATTTTATTGGATTTTACTGGAATTTGTTTATGTGAGCATTTAACACTCTCTAAATGCCGAAGTGTAGGAGATGATTAAATAACGTAGCGAACAAAGGCATAAATTGCACTACTTGTAATGTTTCTTTTCACGAGGGTTGCCTTGCACGATTTGTAAGAGCAAAGGTTTGTGCAAAACCCTGCTGTCAAGCGACGTTCTATAGTTCAAACAAGATTATTGCTCAGCGTGAAAATTTCACTGAAAATTATAAGCGTGATTTTGCTTTCGACAACGCTAGAGATCTAAATATCGACCCATTTCATGATGTTAGTTTGCTTAGCAATAGCATGGTTTTAGAAACCTAACCAAGTACTTTAAATAGTTATAGTCAGGAAATTGCGCTATGAATGTACCAGATGATTGGAGCACTTTCTCGTTAGATGACAAATTTCCCGCGGTTTTTCATCAAGTGGCCTTCACAAACACACACGTAGGCAATTCAACTGTGACGACAAACTTTCGGAAAAAGTTAATAAGCTGCTTGTAGATATCTCAGGGCATAGAAAGCGCTTGCAAGATTTGAAGGAAGAGAATGAATGATACATTGCGTACTGAAATTACTGGACTAAAGAATTGACAGGCAAGGGGTAATACGAAATATAAAATTAATATGAAATATGGCATACCATTCAATTCATACGAAAGACCTAACTGCTGTAATGTTTCATGAATTAAATTTAGACTCCGAGTTGTCAGATGTGTATAGCTACAAAGAGATCAAACCAAGGCATGTGCGGAAGACTGTTAGCTCAAATGACCAGTCACAAGGCATAGGTACCTATTCGTATGTTATTCAATTTAAATCACTTTGTGTACGCGACAATGTTCTTAAGGTTAAGCGTTCTCGTGTTGTTTTAAAGATGCGTGATTTGTACACTAACAGAGAGGATTCGATGGGTAATTTCTACGAAATGTTGTCGCCATATGCTCATAATTTGTATCGTGCTGCCAAAAATCATGCTCATTTCTAGGCTACAAATATGTTTGAGTTCATGATGATAATGTATCAGTAAGTATGACGATTTCGAGATCATTAATATAGTAACTGAGCGCGATATAAAATCATTGCAATGATATAAACCACACGAGCCAAATACACATAATAACACGAACTGTTTATCAATTGTTGATATTGAAAATGAGATAACATTAGCATCGAGTACGTTGTGCACAGCTGAGCTAAATGTAAATTCTATTAAAGCTCATTTTATCGAAATCGAGGCATTTTTTATTAATTTGCGAATTGATATTTTATCCATTTCCGAAACATGGCTTACGCCGCTGCATGAATCCTCTAATTTTAATATTACTGGCTAAACATCAGCTACGTGATGACTTAGTTTTTTCTATAATTGATTCATCTCAAATCGACAGCATAAAAGAAACAGAATATCTGCTTCTAAGTATTGAAGGCAAACAGAAGTTATTATTTGGCTCAGTTTATCGTCATCCGAAGAGACGTTGCTTAAGTTTTTTACTAGCCTGCAAAAAGGGTCGCATTTATTTTGTAATTTAGTCCACCAGAGTCTTTTTTGACTGCCCTTTCAACCGAATTGCAGGCTTGAATAGTACAGATGTTAGATGTAAATGATATTGTTGGCTCATTACGTGAAGTTATTCTTCGTCCTCTTGATCTTCATGCTCCATTTACCTCACCTCACGTAAATTGCGCCGTCAACCTGCTCCTTGGTTTTCAAAGGATCTCAAAGATCTCTGCAAAGAACGTGACCGATTATACGTTTATTAAAAATTTACTGGTAAAAATCATGACTTTGAGAGTTACAGGTCGTTTGAGAACCGTGTCTAACGTGCAATAAAGCATGCTCGTGATACCTACATTGTCACAAATATCCAGGATCGATCAAGAGCTTAGAGCTGTAATGGAATCCCAGATTCCATTACGCGTCTACGACGCCAATTAAAATGAAGACACGAAAATATTTTTACACACAAACAAATACACACACTCGCGAGCACCACCATCGCAGCAGCTACAAGAAGTAGTACTTCCCCACCACAATATCATTCTACAAAAACAGGAATAGAAGAGTAGCGGCAACAGCGCACGGGGCGTAGATTATCCAAAAGAATGGCGGTCGTCAGAAAAACTGACGCGGACTATCAACAGAATTAAAAAGATGTCACTGAACGAGCAAACTACGTCGCGATATCCCTCAAATAGCGAAAAGCTCATCAAAATAACCACGTGACAAGAAAACATCGAAAGAGAGGGCTTTCCCGAAAATGAATCGGGAAAGTCCCACGTGGGGTCGTTATCTTCGAAATGAATAAAGTTCACGCTGAATAAGTTGAAAGTGCAAGGCCGTAAACCATCCTTTCTCGTCACTGGAAGAGAGCCGACGCATAGAGGCGCCCATCTGTCAGCACCTGCTCCGAGGAGGCACGAGACAAAGGACCGACACGGACACCAACCTGACCGACTGAACCACCGACGCAAAACTAGCGAGCGCCATGGATCTACAGCTGCAACCTCTTGCAGGCGCCCATCCACACACATTTACACACATTACACAAAGGTACTTTTCTCTCTTGTTTTCTTGATTAAATAAACGTAATAGTTGCTTAAAATTCTAACCTTGTGTAAAAGTGATTTTGTTAGCCGGCTCCCTTTCCCGAAAGGCAGTAACCGCGTCTGTGGTAGCTAAAAGGGATTTCCTTTGTAAATTTAAAATAATAATAATTACCGAAGATAGGAACTCAGCACACCGTAAGTATATTGGTGAGTTGCGCTCGTTCTGACGTAACAGAGCATATTGCGCAAGTTTGGACTGTTACCTAGTGATTTTAAATCACCGTTACATTACTTTAATAAAGAGGATCTGATCGTGTTTTATTCGTCTGTTACGTGCCACCACCGTTCCTGTTCTATTGCTACTTTAAAAGGTATACTCGACGCTTCGCAGTTAGTCTCATCTAATAAATTTCCGTTTGAAGAGGTGGACATTAGACTAGTTCATGAGATATTCTTAGCTTACTTACCTAAAGCCAAGAGTCGTAGTTGTGATGGATTACCACTTGCGTATTTTGATCCTATATTAGCTGTCATCGTAACCTTTCTCACTGAGCTTTTTAACTCGTCTCTAAGCTAAGGAATTTATCCACATATTTCACCAAAATCATCAGCTGACGCACGTCCAGTGGCGAATATTCCAAATTTTGCCAAAGTATTCGACTCGCTTGTTATAAAACGGATTACTCAGTTTCTAGAGGAAAATTCGCTCATTAGCAGGTATCGGTCACGTCTTAGAAGCGATCATAGCACTGAAACTGCATTGTTAAAGGTAACTGAGGATATTCGTCATGGTACGGAGTTTTAACGTGCCTTCGATGTCATTAATCACGAGCTATTGTATCGCAAATTCCACGACTTAAATTTCTCGAATAATGTAATTTTGTTCGAAAATTAGACAGTTACGCCGAGAGAGAGAGCTAGAAGGTTCGAGAAGCGAGCCGTTGTCGCAAATCCGAATGTATTTGCCTACTCACACGGCATCGATTGGGGGGTTGCCATGGCAACGCGAGCTCGCATTAGGATTTTTATGGTGGCACCGTGTATCGTCACGTGTGCTCACGTAGACGAGGCTCGATGTCGCTCGGGTGTTCCGGGTTGCCTCGTGTGCTCACGACGGCAATTCGGAGTCTTGGGTTTCGGAGTTTCGGATTTCGGTTCGTCTACCAAATCGTCACGTGTGCTCACGAGACGACTTCGTCGGCGTAGATTTAGCTCTCGCTGCTCCCTGTAGTAACGTGTGCGCACGATGCTACCTGGAGTGGAGCTCGAGTAGAACTGCCTACCGTGTTGCGCTGTCCGCCTTATAAAGGCGCGCGGTGTGGATACGTCTGAGTGTGTACGCCGCTCGTGCCGCCTGGCGCGCCGTTGCTGAGCTGTTTGACGGCTGTCGCGCTTCGCGCTCGTGCGGACTCGCCTTGCGGTTGTTGCGCGCGCGCTCGCTTCGCTTCGTGCAGACTCGCCTTGTGAATGTTGCGCGCGCGCGCCCATTTTGCGTCGTATGTATTCGCGCGTTGCGCCTGTTTATGTCTATCACGGCCGTCCTCATGTATATTTATATGTGCGAGACTCGTGTCTCGTCACATAATATATTACGATATTCAGAGTTAAGAGGTTGCCAGTGCATACTCTGCGTTCCGCAGCAGTAACAGTAACTAGGTAGCCAGGTTACCTGATGACAAGGTTCAGATAGTTTTTGGTGTCTAGGTAAATAAATTATGCGAGGGCGGTATCTAGGTGTACAGAGTGGCCGATGACGGCGTCTAGGTGATGCGCTCCATGGTTTTTGGTATCTAGGTATAAAAATCATTTGAACGCGGTGTCTAGGTGTACAGGGTGGCCAATGACGAGGTTTAGGTCGTGCGCTCCGTGGTTTCAGGTGTCTAGGTGTGAAAATTATTTGAGAAAGGTGTCTAGGGGTACAGAGTGGACAATGACGACGTCTAGGTAGTTTGCAGCGTGGTTTTCGGTGTCTAGGTGTAAAAATCATTCAAGAGCAGTGTTAGGTGTACAAGGTGGCCGATGACGAGGTCTAGGTGGCGCGCTCCATGGTTTTAGGCATCTAGGTGTAAAAATCATTCAAGGAAGGTCTCTAGGGTGGCTAATGACGAAGACGAGTTGGTGCGCTCCGTGGTTTTAGGTATCTTGGTGTAAAAATCATTCGAGGAAGGTGTCTGGGTGTATAGAGTAGCCTATGACGAAGTCTAGGTGGTGAATATTAATAAAAATGTACTAAAAAGGACTGAAATCTCTAAAAAAAATCAATTTTCAATAAAGTAAAAGGTTAGGCGAGTTTGATGTATTCCGAAAAATTATTATGGGTGACGATCACGTAGCATTGCATATATATTCATTACAATAATTCTTATATTTGTCAAATTTAATTGTGACTTAACAAATGCTGTAGCAAATGTAATAATTGTATCCATGGATTAAAAAGTAACAAGATCAATGAAAAATAGTTAAGCTTTAAACGTATAAATGATATAAATAATTCAACAATGGAAACTGTAACTTGTCATTTTAAAACTCCTTAACGTTATTTTAAGGAGGAGCTGAGGGGTGGCTAAGGAAGGGCTGAGGGGGAGGGGGCTGAATCTTACCTTGGCTCAAAACAATCATATATATGTATATAGAGTATTGGGGCTTCGACCCTCTGCTCGCTTCGCTCGCCAACTCCCCATTTTAGTTTTTATGTGAATTTTTGGAAAATATAAGTCTAAATAATGTATGGTTCAGAATTTTTTCAAGATTAATATTAATTTTTCCTTTTCCGACTAATCAGTAGCTGCCACGATCAATAATGTATATGGTTTCCAACAGATGTAGCTAGAAACTTGCGAGTTATGATATGTAACATCCAATCTAGAATGGAAAGAATTAAAATCAATTTTTAAACGATTTCCAAAAAATTCAATTTTTTTAAATGATATTCCTTACATCTCCGTTAGACTATTTTACACAAAATTACAATTAAAAATGTAACTCACAAAAATATTTTTAGTGAAGTATTAGTTTGTTTTTATACAGTTGAGTTTCAAAAACGAGGTTGTCATAATAAAAAAATTGTATTAATGGCATGGACTGGTATAGCTTCAATATTACTCAAAAGGAATGTCGAGTCATAGAACTTTTCGTTCACCTTTAGATTTGACAAATATGAAAATTGCATTTTTACAATTTGGATCTGATAGAGAAAAGTTACGATAGTTTTAGGACGAGACTTTTGGCAAATTCTACCTGTTGTAAAGAATATTAGCAGAACTATTATAATAGCAGATAAAAACATCATACCTCTGGTTACACTTCCATATTTTAAAATTGAACATCAACATGCGTTTACTCATGTCACGTCAGCTTACCATTACCTAGACTGACCGGTCAAAGCAAACGCTAATATCACGTCGAACCAACAAGCAACCATACCATGGTAACTAAAGCTGTTACCCGGAACGTCAGACATAGCAGGCGCTGTCAAACCAACGAAGGTCGGCAACGCAGAACGCAACACGACCAGCCAGCGGCTAACACGTGCGGCCACGGAAGAAAGGGCGACGATTCTGAATAAACCACGTCAAACAAGGGGGAGACTCTCCGGTATTGCCAGACAATAAGGAAGCCATAAATCACTGACAACCAAACCCAAATAAGTGGAAATCGATGCAAAGATAAGGGAAATTACAATAAAAATAACATTCTAGATGGCCAGGCTGTGACAACGTACTGAGGGGCGCTAATCAATAAAGGAGAGCTCACCCTCGCTTAGATACGCACCCTTCCAAATTCCTGATTGGCTAGAACCTTCCCTATGCTTATGCATTACCCTTATTCCTGTAAATACTAATGGAGAGCGAGGAGGAGTATCTTTCGGATTCCGGAGTTCTTATTGGTAGGGCGAAGCTCTGCCCAACTTGCGACTTAAACTTTTTTTTCGATAATTGGACTTAGACTCAGAGCGTTCGTCTAGTTTTCGGACTAAGTCGTATTTCCACCTCCGACACAAGTAAATCTGCGCCCTTGAGACGAGCTGCCGACGAGTCCAGCGAGTCGGTAACAACAAGCCAGCACTCTCAAAGTAAGTCATTTCTCCTTATCTTTACTCATACTCTAATCTCAGTGTCGCATGAATCGTTATTATGTCAATTCATAGAGTCGTAACTTAACAAGTTTAACGTAATTTGAAGTAGATCTGAGTTTCGCTATTCCGTGAGCTATAACACCATCAGTCGAGCTACCGGTCAAATCGCGCGCTTCTTTACCTTTTCCCTAGGCAGTATCGTGTGAGCGAACTGCGCTAAATAAAAGGTCTCATCAACTCGGACTACATAATTATCTCTAGCGTGCGAGTATTCGCTCCGTGCAGCCGCCCGGAAGTAACACTCAATAGAAAATTTGCAAAATTATTATTCAATTAGGAGAAGGAATAATCGAAAAATTTAAAATTCCAGAAGTATGGAAAATGAATTATGTATGTTCAAAAACCTTTAGTTACGGCATAGATTTTATATTGAATAGTGTGATACTCACTTCTCACAATGAATATACTTATTTTTTTGAATTATAAAATCTTAAATCAAATGGAAGGAGAGACAAAAACTTATTACAGTGTAGATACTGCAACCATCAAGGTGTTGATAAATTTGATAACATTTACGAAATTTTTCCGATCAAAATATTAAGTAGTATTTGTGAAGGACTGCCACCTCATAAACTTGATTTAAAATTGAAGCTATTATTATGTGCTAGAGTCTACACTTTTCACGTTCTATATTCTCGCGATAGAAATAATGTTCAATCGAAACCACTAGATGTAGTAGAATACAAATACACTTTATTTGAACTATTAAGGAAATACAGAATTCAATAAGAATGTTTGCCCGTTTGACACACTCAGCAATACTATCAATACGGCACGTTTGCCCACACGTCTGCACGCTATCGTTAACCAACGAGTTCTAACCGTTCGTTACACTCACGTCATCTCTAAATGGTTGTGGTTATTTCGGAATATAACATTTGGCCATCCTTGCATTTCGGTCCTCCAAGCGAACACCCTTTAAACTATACGCTGTTACATTACAAAATCATTAAACTTACTAGGGACTCGACGATTTCTCGTCGGTCGTTTCTCTTTTTCGCTATTCTTACTTATCGGTTCACTTTCGTCTACCTTCAATTTTACAGTATTTTTCCTATCAGTTGGAATCGGATTGCTGCCCTGTCCTACGGATTCAATGTCATCTTCTTGCATTCAAGTCGCCTTTTTCATAGCTCTCTTCGTCTTCAAGAGGTGTGCCTCGCCAAATTTTTAACTGGCTTACATAAGCTGTCGTATCTAACTTAGATGTATTTGCCGTATTCAAATTTTGTACACGATATGTATCTGAAGGTAATACGTCAACGATCGCAAAAGGTCCTTTATATCGAGAATGGAGCTAAGTGGACTCTCCCGTAGCTACAGCATTAGTTTGCATGAATACAATATCTCAGAGTTCTAATTTAAAATTTTTAATGCGCGCTTTATCATACCTATCTATCGCCATTTTCTGCTGAACTTCAATTTTATGAATAGCTTCACGTCTAACTTCTTCTGGAATTCTATAAGACTCCGCATTTATCGTGAGCTCTCTACTCAAACCTGGCTTAAAATGAGGGATGTATCCATACAACATTTAGTACAGTGATTTTCCGGTAGTCTTACTTATAGATGCGTTTAAGTCTCGTTCTATCTGTTGTAGTTCCTTATCCCACGATTCAACGTTAGCGATATTTGACTGGAGAGCCAGCAAGATCGATGCAGTTTGCCTGCCTGTTTTCCTACTTTGTTTTTTGCAAAAATGTATTCAATACATGCCATAATATGTCTTCTAACGTAACTACGCGTATGAGGAAAATAATAATATTGTGCGTGCTCTGTGTCGTGTGCGCGAATTGTTGCTAACTTGTGTGTGTTTCTCTGTTTTTCGGTGCGAGTGTTATTAGTGAGGAGTCTAGAAAGCCGGAGGACAAGAAGCGACGACAAGGATTCATGGAAGCTGAAAGTTCGGGGAGAAGAAGAAGAACCAGAGTGTGAGAGTGTTCGCGGAATCCTTGTAACTCCGGCTGCGTCCGGAGAATTCGCGAAAAATTGTAGCGTGTGTGAGCGGGTACGCGCGTTGAGCATCGCAGGGGAGCTGGTTGCTGGGCGCGATCCGAGCGTGAGCGGGGAGGCGAGCCGTCGCGGGAAGGGGCCGTATCTACGGCCACTAGCCCGATATCAGGCTATTCGGGGCGCGAGTTGAGCGCGGTCATGGGGACTGTCCGATTTCCGCGCGCTGATTGTCCAGGCCGGAGCGGAGAGAGGGCGCACCGCCGCGGCGCGACACTTCTTGTTTGACCGTTGCCCGAGACACACGTATCGGTGTAACAGTCGTACGAGCTTTTTCTGTACATCGCAATTTCGAGGTGTGAAATCGTGAGTGTTCCGGAGTGCGCGTTCGCGTATGCGATACGAGGAGTCGAGCGAGAGTGAGGATGTGAGGGAGTGAGTGTGAAGGAGAGCGAAGAGGCGAGAGAAAGAAAACGACCATCCCGCATCCAGACGAGGCGAGGAAGAAGGCGGGACAAGCAGCACCAAGACAGATCCGGAAGCAGCCGGAAGCCAGCGTCTTTTGTACGACCTGTAAGTTAAACTTACTTAGGCTGAGTCCTGATTCTATCCAGCGTGCCGCGACGGCGTGAACGCGTGAGTTGAGTGAGAGCTAGAACCCTATCCGGAGTTAAGAATTACAATATTAGATACATGTTACAGTAAATATACAGCACAGGTAAGCGTCTAATCTATGATTAATCCTACCTGCACCATGCGAGCTTCTGTAGGAGAAAGCGCTAAAACCCGGAAATGTTCTTTTTCGAGAACTCTGTTACGCCTAAACTATTAAGCAAAGAAGAGGCTTGGATGCAGAATGATTGCATCCAGGCCTTGGTACGTGGTGCGGAGTAGAGGAGGACCTGCGGAGGGTTTCGCGCTGAGCGACGTATCTCGGATTCACAACTTAAAAGGGAGAATCGTGAGAGAAGGTAGGCCGGATATTTTTGCGCAAGAGCACTGTATGCCTGGACAGCGAGAAGGTACTCACTCCGGCACTTTGCTGACGCCAGCCAAGGGCTAGTTTGTGAGGGGTGACATGTCCACGGCGAGGGATATTCCCCACAACGAAACGGACGCATGCGTTTTGCGCCCTTCGCAATTTTAGGGTGCGTGTCGCATCTAGGTCGGCGAACGAAGGGCTGGCGTAGTCGAATAGAGGAAGAACCAAAGCCTGCACCAATTTCTGCCGAAGTGGAAATGAGTAGGCTCGTTTATGAAACCTGAACGAGTACTCCGTGGATCCTCCGTGCTACGTGTCTAGCGTGAAGCTGCCAGTCAAGAGTCGGGGTCATCCAGAGGCTCAGATTTTTAGTCTCTGACGTAGGGTAGTGGCTCTCCGTCAACACAGACGTTGGGAATAGCAGATAGGTCGGTTCTTGACGTGTATTGAAGGCTGCCAAGAATCAGAACCTTGGATTTTTCGAAGTTAAGCTTGAGTCTATTCTTCTAGCGGGACCAATTTGCAATTGCCTACGTATCGCAGGAAATTTCCTCGATGCTTCGAAGGAGTTCACTGGGCTGACAGTGCACGTAAAGCTGCGTGAAGTCCGCAAACAGCATGTGTCGAGCAAAACGTAATCCGCGTGGCAAGTCTTATTCGTCATTAAAATGTAGATAGCGAATAAGAGTGGGCCTAGGACGCTTCCCTGAGGTACTCCTGATGAGGCATGCAGCCAATCGGAAAGATTTCCACCCTCGTCAACCACTGTTTGTACACGATCGGCCAAGTAGCTAAAAACCATTGAAGGCTTGCATTCAAGACATTTAGGTTACGCAGTTTCTTTAGTAGGCAAGCGTGCGAGATCGTGTCAAAAGCTTTCGAAAAATCAAGTAAGACTAAGATGATGATTTGCTTCTTGTCGATGGCCCAGTGAATGTCATCCAAGACGCCGAGGAGGGCTGTTTGAGTTGAGTGCCCTGGCCTAAAGCCGGCCTGCTTGGGGTCCAGAAGGTTGTGAGCTTCAAACTTTGTTCTGCGCCGCTGTGGATCTGCCGTCGCTCGATGCCTTTCGTTGCACATTTGTAGTTGTCCTAAATGTCTCTGCCTTCGCTAAGATACGCTGCATTTAAGCCTTCTCAAGCGCTCCGAACGCTATTATGCTCCGCAGTAGATCATCTTCGTCGAAATGGGTTTTACTTGGCACAAATGCACTGGCCTCCCTAGACCACAGCTCCACGGCAATTTGAGTATTGGTTTCCTCGAAGCTGAAGTTGAGCGCTGTACACAAGCGCAGCTTGTCGGAGAAATATTCTTGCGAGTCCTCGCTCGGTCCTTGGCTTCGTTTCTGCATGTCCTGCCACCTTCGGTCAATGTTTTCTCCGTTAGAAACGTACCGCAGAATGCGTTTCTGAAACTTTGCCAATATACTATAGTATTTATACGAGCATAATACCAGTTTCTGGCTGCTTTATCTAAGTATCTACGTGCCGTTTTAAAAGCCACAGCCTCAGTCCACCCATGCAACGTGGCTGTCGATTCGAGTTGCTTTAAATCATATCTTCGCGCTTGATGCACCGAGGAGTCCATCAAAGTTTTGAATGTTGGGCGACAGATCCGGTAAAACGTTTTAATGGAACATACCTACGGTTTGATTTTGATTTACCGTCTGTATGAGCTGAGCATTTTGCTTCATCATTTCCGCCATCGACGAGATCAGCTTTGCCAAATCGCTCTGCTCTCCTTTGTGTTGGTCCTCTGTCGAAGTTATCTTGCCGTCCGTCATTTTCAGCAAAATGCGCCGCTGCCTCTTTCTCTGAATCTTCGTACTTGTCGTAGCGTCTCCGACGCTTTCTTCGATCGCCGAATCACAAATCTCCGTGTACAGCCTGTCTCGGCCCAACTCGTCCTCTTGACAACTGATATATCACGTCCAGACTTGAATCGACGATATCGCTATCGCCTTTGTTTCTGGTTAGAATCTTCACACGACTTAAACTTTTCGGATTTTTCCTCTGGCATCGGGTCTGAATCCTTTCTTCCGTCCAATATCGACTTCTATATTCTTGCGATAGAAATAATGTTCAATCGAAATCGAAGTACACTTTATTTGAACTATTAAAGAAATACAGAATTTAATAGGAATGTTCGCTCGTTTGACAAACTCTGCAAAACTATCTATGCGGCACGTTTGCCCACACGTCTGCACGCTCTCGTCGACTAACGGGTTATGACTGTCTTCACGCCCGCGTCTCTCTCGCGGACCAACTCAGGTTTACCAACGCAACATTCACACACATCCGTCACACTCACACCATTTCTAAGTAGTCGCGGTTATTTCGGAATATAACATATGTTAATACGAAACTTAAGCAGAACAGACGGTTTGTATAATGGCACGCGATTAAAAATTACTAATTATTTAAGTACAACATTGGAGCCAAATTTATAAATAGGAAAAAAATTGGAAATAAAGTATTTATACATATAATTACTTTAAATACCGGAAATTAATCGTTATTGCCAATTATTTTATACAGAAAACAATTTCCATTAGTCGTCTTAGCGTTTGCTATGAATATTATTAAATCTCGAAGACAAAGTTTAAATAATGTAGGAATATACTTAAAAACCGTTTTTTCTTGTGGGCAATTATATGTATCATTATCTAAATGCAAAAATCCTAATCGATCATTTATTTAAAATGAAAATGAAAAAAATGTAGAAATCGAAAACATAGTTTGGAATGAAATTTTTCATTATAAGTTTATACTTACATTTCACGAATATACATGAGTTTTTTTTTAATTTAGTATACAAAAAATTGTTGATTTAATTATATTATAGCTGTATCCACAAATATTTGGAAATAGAGTGGAATCCAATTCAAAATTCTTTAGTTTGGATAGAAAACGAAGCACATGAAAACTTTTTGCGAGCATTAAATAATCAAAGGGAACAACATGAATTAGAACAAGTAAGTTATGAACGTTATTTAAATGATTTAGTCAGAGGATATGATAAAGATCATTTAAAAAGATAACATTCACGAATTCAATTTTTTGAAATATTTCGTGATGACATACAAATAACATAAAAATTTACAAAACAATTATTACCTTCATATGTGTATCAGTTATTGTTTCATGACATGATCAAATTATATACAATATTTTTATGCAAGAAAATGAAAAAAAAATCAACGCGCCTAAAGTACTTAAACTTAGGACATTTTTAATATTCATACAAAAAGTAGTTCATATTTTTGAAAAATAACGTAAAAATGAATGATGTTTACGTTATTCGATAGCTGTGGGGGCTGCGGGGGGAGGGTGGGAGGATAATTCCAAAATAATTATATAATATGGGTAGATATATATGTTCCTATTTTATATAGATTTTTACGTGATGGGTATGTCTCAGCCCCTCCCCCTTCTCATACCCTCCTCATACCCTCCTCATACCTCTTTTTACATTATTCCTCATAATTTTTTATATTTTATTTTTTACATAAGAATTTTTATCGTAATAATCAGAAACAATTGAGTATATAGAATGTTATCACGGTGCTGGTAGAAGAAGCCACAATCAAGAGGGTTTAGCATGAAGTGCTCTTTAAAATAAAAGACCTTGACATGCTTACCTCTATACAGAATATTCTAGAAGCCCTGAATAGAGAAACTTTAAAAGAGAAGAAAGTAGTAGAGGAGACGTCCGTAAAGACCCTCCAGAAAACCTACGGAGATACGCAGACCGCCATCGTACAGTTGCCTACCCAGATTTCCCAAAAGGCGATCGCAAGGGAAAAGGTTAAAGTAGGTTAGGTCAATTGCAGAATCAGGGAGATTAGACACATTAAAAGAATTCAAGAACCAACAAAAATGAAGATAGTGCAGTTAAATCTAAACCACTGTTAGACAGCTCAGGACCTACTCAACCAGTATGTCCGCTAGAAAGAGGTAGACATAGCATTGTGTGCGAACAATATAAGGATCTAGATGAACCATTATGGAAAATGGACACTACGGGTAAAGCAGCGATCTGGGCATGTAGAAACGTTGCTTTCTGTGAAAAAATGAATACCCGTGAAAAAGGATTTATACGGGCTAAGGTAGCAGGTGTCATTGTTTACAGCTGCTACGCTTCACCTAACGCTCCAAACGAGCAGTTCGAACAACTGCTGGATCGGCTCATACAAGATGCAGTAGGGAGCAAACCAGTACTATTTGCAGGCGACTTCAATGCGTGGGCTGTGAAGTGGGGCAGCATAAGGACTAACCACAGAGGTCGAATACTCCTAGAAGCAATCGCTCTCCTGGATTTGGTCCTAGTTAACCAAGGATTTAGCAGCAGCCTTATTAGCTCAGTTGCTTCATGGACAGTAAGCGAGCACTACACACATAGTGATCACCAAGTCATAATAATGGAAAAAGGAATATCAAAACAAGCATATGACGCTGCTATGCCTTGAAGAGTGGGATACAGTAGACGACTACCAGTATATCGATGGGACAAGGAGATTGCTAATGCACGTAGCTAGTGCCACTAGACCTGAAGACGAGAACAACGGGCGAGAAAGAAATACTGTAAAACTTGTATAGGCAAGAAAATAGTAGATGCCTGCAGACAAGAAATAAAGGACGCTAAAAGGAATCTTAAGAAGAAAATCCGCGCAAACAAACGACGGTGCCTTAAGGAATTACAGGACGGAGTCGAACAAGACCCTTGGAGTCGACCGTAAAAAATAGTAATGAAGAAGATTAAAGGAAGCTACGTGCCTTCACCAAACTGCCCGGAACTATTGCACCGGGTAGTGACCACACTGTTTCCCAGGAAACTGAAAGAGGCAAGTGTCATCGAAAGAAGTTTAAATGAAGAGGCTATCCCACCGATCACGATTGAGGAATTGTTAACCACCTGCAGAAGGGTAGGAAACAACAAGGCCCTAGGGCCGGATGGTATTCCAAATATTGCATGTCATTCCTGCTTATCCAGAGGTCTTCGTAAACTTGTACAATACATATCTAGAAGAGGGAACATTCCCCACAAACTGGAAGAAACAACGACTAGTGCTATTGCCGAAGGAAAAGAAACCACCCAGGAGTCCTCATCATACAGACCGCTCTGCATGCTGGATACCCCTGGCTAGATCTTGTAACGCATTATCTGCGTCAGAATGGATTATTTTATAGAAGAAAAAGGTGGATTAGCGGAACACCAATATGGCTTCAGAAAGAAGCGTTCAACCCTGGGCGCAGTTAGTCTAGTAATTGACACTGCACAAACAGCGATAAAGAAAAAAAGATGGAAGAGAGGAAAAAAGAAGTATTGTGCTATAGTTACATTGGATGCCGAAAATGCATTCAATTCATCCAGATGGAGTGAAATACACAAGGCACTAAGGAAGCAGGATGTGCCCTGATATATAAGAAGGATGATGTCCGACTACTTGAAGGATAGAATCTTATTATATGACACTGAGGACGGTACCAAGACTATAATAATACTACTAATAATAATACTTGGGCATCACCAGCGATGCAAGACTCAGTTTTAAACAGCATCTGGAAGTAGTCAGTGATAAAGCAGCAAAAGTTGGCGCTGCTCTATCACGATTGATGCTAAATGTAGGAGGGCCAACTCAGAAGCGTAGGTTACTCTTAGCCAGTGTAACCACATTGATTATGCTATACGGAGCCCCTATATGGGCAGATGCGATGCGGGTGAAATCGTATGCACGAAAGTTGACTACCGTGTATAGGCGAAGTGCACTAAGGGTGGCGTCAGACGATCGAATGACAAAAGCCAGAAAGAGATCTGGGATGCCGCAAGAAAAAGACGATGGCTGAATGGCAAACAAGATGGGATGCTAGTGGCATGGGGCGATGGACTTAGAGTTGATTATGACGGCCATGCTGACTTCAGAGGATGGATGGTGCGCAGTCAGCAACTATGCAGTAGACATTCTTGAGAAAGTCAAAAAAGATGAAAAAGACAAAAGAAAACAAGGAGGCTAAGTATATATGTGTGTGTGTGCGACGCAGAAAATGAAGGATGCCTGTAGTGATGACGACCACATCAACCAGAAGCGGGCAAAAGCCTTCCGCCCCTCCGCGAAGCATTGCTGAACGGTGGTACCACGGGGTTCAGAGGCATAGAAGCTTTACCAAGGGTCGATAAAGGCAAAAAGGCCGTTTCTTCTTACGGCTGGGTATTTTTTCACCTGGCCGTAAGAGGGATGAGTTTGGTCGGTGTAAATTCGACACACGGCTGACATTGGGGATAGGGCTGTCTTGACGACCCTATAAACAAGGTCATACTATAGTATTTCTATGATTGCTCTAATACCTCTTTCGTCGAGAGAGAAACAAAAAAAAACACATACACATTAATACGAACATTTTCTCAAAACACTTGATTTGAACTTCTAACATACCAAAAAGTATTTTTCTAGAAGTTTTGACAAAACTCAAAATTTTACTATCACAAAACTTTCTCTAGGAGGAAGCAATAAAAAAAAATACTTTGAAGATAATAGTTGATAATTCAATATTGTTTCCATTCAGGAGATGAATTCCATTAAAAGGAGAATCCTTACTTCCTATTTTATATAGAAAACAATTTCCTATTGTTTGAGCATTTACAATGACTATTAATAAATCACAAGGTCAAAGTTTTAATTCTGTAGGATAGGGTATTTGAAGATCTTTATTTTCGCATGGGCAATTTTATGTGGCTTTATCGAGATCTAAAAATCCAAAGAATATTTTTATTCAAAATGAATAAGACAATAATTTACAGAGTGAGAATATTGTATGGAACAAAATGTTTGATAACAAATGGTCACACAAAAATAATAAGAACATTAAGATCTAATTATCATTGTAAATGAATTTTGTGGTAATTTATGATTAGTATTTTTTAAATAATAAAATAATTTACTTATATAGGTTTACAGCATAGGGTATAAAACATGTAAATAATTCTATATACATGCTTAATATTAAACAAACATGAGTAGAAACTTTGAATCTACCCCAGTAGAAAAAAAGTAATAAATTGTAAACTGTACCTGAAACTGTACCTTTTTGTTGGATTTCGGACCTTTTTTCTCATACGTTTTTGTACACTATCTTATATTTTCAGATTTGTTAACTATTTTTACATTTTATTACATATGTTATTTTACCGCCTAATATACTCAATATATTTTTTTAATTATTAATTTTATAATAAAATGTAACAATACATACGAATCGTAAGAAAAAGTAAAAGGATGTAAGCAGAAGTAAGAAAATAAAAAAGTCGCCATTATCTTATAAAATATTATGCTTACAGACAATTTTTTACATTTTATTATACTCTTTTACGTATTGTTACATTTGTCGTTTCAAAGAAGAGACCCCCTTGAAATCCTGGATTTATGGATTTGTAATAAATTGTAATAAAACGTAACGAAACGTAATAAAATGTAGCAAACTGTAATAAAACGTAAAAAGGTCCAAAATCCAACAAAAACGTACAAAATGGTAAGATTTATTACATTTTCTTATCTTTTATTACATTTTATTACATTTTTTATTTCCACTTGGGTAAAAAATTAAGAGAACACAACACTTTTAGACCATGAAAAAAAAAGATTTACGAAGAAAAATTACAAAATTGAAGTAAATAATTTGAATTGATGAATAATTTGCTTCCTTCCTAAGGAAGTCTTGTAATGGTAATTTTTGGAGTTTGTAAAAACACGTAGGAAGTGCGTTTTGATGTATTTTTAGTCTAAAAATAGTGTTTTTAGAAAATGTCCGTATGGATGTATGTGTGTGTATGTTCGTTCGTATACGCCTGTATCTCAGTTTCTACTCAGTGGATTTTAACCCACCAAGTCTCATTTTCTTGGTTTTTACTATTACATAGTAGGAAACCAGTCCGTTTTTACATTTTGTGAACGCATTTTTTTCTATAGTGATTTTTTAGTTTTGGGATTTTAGTTTTTTCTAATAAACTTAGTATAAATTTTTGGCAGTAAAAAAATTGGTAGTTCTATTCTCTTTCAGGTACATATTAAGCGATTCACTTCTATTAACTTTTCCAATAAGTTTATTAGAAAAAACTAAAATCTTGTCGTTCTTTTGTTATACACCATAAAGCACAATTTTTAAAAATCGTTTTAACTCGAAAACTAACTGGCGAACCTTTCTAAAAAAAGCATAATTATTGAAGGTTATTAGGACTATACATCACTTTAATTTAAAGTCATTTTATGGGACAGATCCTGAGAAAGACATCAAAAACTGAAAGAAGGCGGTTTTCTACGTGACGCGATAACTGAAGTAAAAAGGACATAATGAGATTAAAATTTTAGATTTAGTTAGCATTATATAGTACCTTGATCCCTTTTTCTGGGCAGTTTATAAAACCAATTAGTTTCAAAAATAAGGCTTTAAAATTTTGTTTTTTCACCCTGTATACTCTATACAACTGAAAACTGCATCGCTTAGATCTCAGCTTTTATTTAATGGATTTTAATCTATACCTAGGCTCGTTTTTTCTTTTTTTTCAAACCAATTCGTGAAAGACAAGTTTTATAAATTGTGCGTTTTTTATGGCGATTTTTTGATTACTAGTGATTTTATATGCACTTCCCAAACTATCCTAACCATTATAACTTGAAAACTAAATGTTGAACTTTTCTTAAAAAATCATGATTATTGAAGATTATATGAACTATATAGAATGCTTTAATTCTGAGTCCTTTTATAAAGCAGATCGAAGTCCTTCTATTTGTGCTTCTCTTTGATAAATGGCGCGCGTTTTAGTGACAAATGTCAAAAAGTACAAAAACGTTAAAGAATTATATATGTAGTAAAAACAATCTGATATTAAAGCAAAACATAATTTTGAAGGAAGCTACGTGCCAAAGAATTGGCAGCGGTTTTTTAGTAATACTTGGTAATAAAACTCTTAAATTTACGGTGCTAAATATAAATTAGCCCTACTCATCCATTGTGGCACTCAGTGCAATGTTTTATGAATTTTTTCACTGTCCGTAGGATTCCAAGTAAATAAGTGGTTCTTTTGGACTTAAATTTTAGGAGGACACTTGTAGTTTTGGTATAAATGCACGGATTTTAATTTAAATGAGTAGAAAATGTTTGGTGATGAAAAAACTGGATTTTTTCATTTTTTCCACTCATTATGCTGTTACGTCCTGAGACGTATTGCAATATTTAGCGATAAGCCAGGTAGCACAATATTAATGAGTGCGTACAATAAGTAGCTTAGCGGAGTTACTGGTTACACTCGAATACGAGGTGCGATCAGTAGATATCAATCACTCAAACTGGACTATACAAATCTAAATCGAGATTTAATAAAATAACATTTGACTTCGGTAAGATGGAAATCAGATGAGAATCAGATGAGGATGAGATGAAAATCAGATAAGAATCAGATGACAATTAGATGAGGATCGGATGAGATTCAGATGAGATTCAGATGAGAATATAAGAATCAGATGAGAGACAGATGAGAATATAGGAAGCAAATGAAAATCAAATAAGATTCACTTGACTCTCATCTGAAAATCACGCCAAAATCACATTTAATTCACAACTGATTATCATCAGCTTATCATTTTTCATTAGGGGATATCACTTTTTCTGTTACTAAACTTAATCATTAGGATTACACAATTAACAACAAATCATTATATTCTTCTAAGTTCTAAAAACATTAAATATAAACTTAAATAAGTGTAAACAAAAATGTAAACTAGACTTACACGAAGAATAATAATGATTTCAAAATATTGTATAACAAATAATACAACATCATTGGAAAGTTTAATAACGAAAAAAAAACACTTTTGTTCTTACCTTAAGGGGACACAACATCTTTAAATTCTGAAAAAAAGAATTATGAATGAAAATGACAAACTAACAGTAAATCATTTGAAATTTTTTTTAGATATTTTGATTTGAATGCTTAGAAATGGTTTGGCGATAAAAATACTGAATTTTTCTTTTTTTTTGGCCTATTATGACACTTTTTTGGGTATAAAACTTTTTCTAAACTTCCCAATTAAAATCCCTGCATTTATATCAAAACTACAGGTGTAAAAAGTATCCTCTTGGAATCTCAGCCCAAAAAAACTATTTGCACAATTGAAATCCTACGGACAGTGAAAAAATTCAGAAAACATTGCACCGAGTGCCATGAACCAGCAGGGATAATTAAGGCTTTGGCATGGTAAGGTTAAAGGTATTTATACAAAATGTCACTAAAAAAAAATTTTAAATAATTTACTTTAATTTTGTCATTTTGACTCATAATTCTTTTTTTTAGGATTTGGAAGTGTTGTGTCCCTTTAATAGTGGTGAGAAAAAAATATAATATATTTATTTTGTCAAAACTATGAATGGGCATAAACATATGGGGGTTGACGAGCGAAGCGAGCAAGGAGGGTGTATATATATATATATATATATATATATATATATATATATATATATAT